>CM032660.1:21995103-22162236 GCA_019095985.1 Streblospio benedicti | reverse complement strand
TAGTGACCTCTCATCTTGGCACAGCAAGGTATCATCTATCAAATTTTATAGATATATGTAGAGAGACCAACTTTTCAGATGAAAGATGGTGACCTCTACAACGGGGAGCTCACGTCATACATAAAATTCACGGATTGTGTGTATGGCCAAACAGTGCGATTGATGCTCTTAGTCACTTGTGTCGATAATATGTGATTTTCAAACACGTTTATTTACATTAAATCTTATTAAATCTTATTGTAAATTTTCTATTTTACACTTTGACACCTGGAAAACAATCGTGTTCATGGTAGTAATATCAATTATTACTGGTTTAACCGTTTGGATGCTATATATTGTTTTAAAAAACGTACGGGATGTGTGTGAACGGGTCTAGCGAACTGATTTACAAGATTATCGAAGTTCACAGCATTAATGATTTCCTGTTCTGTGCTCATCAATGCCAGGTGACTTAGTTGTTTGTGTCTCATGCTTGCTCTTAAATCGATTGTTATTCTTTACAATTTTGAGAATGAATGCTCGCCTGTGCAGTTCGAAGTGATACAGATCTAGATAATAAGGATGCATAAAATTTGAGAATGCTTGAATGGCACTTATATACTACAGAACAAAAAAAAACATACTACTTATGTAAGAAAGGATTTTCTTATTGTTGTGCTAACTAGATTATTTTTTTGACTACACTACTACTTACTATTTACAACATGCACTGACGTTGCGGCGACCATCGCGGTGCCTTCAACCGAGTGACTGTTTTGGTACGATGTCGCCGCAACGTCAGTGCATGTTGTAAATAGTAAGTAGTAGTGTAGTCAAAAAAATAATCTAGATGAATAGTCCTACTACTAGTAATAGTCTACATAAAGATGTTGTGCTAACTGTTTGGTAATTAGCTGAAGTCATTTAATTGCTTGCTTTAAGTTTTAATGGTGTCACGACTCACGACTCACAACAAAATGTCGCGACTCTGGTCAAAGGGCCTCACTTTGAGGCACAGCCCGGGGCCCCACTAAGGGAGTGGAGTGCTCATTATTTAAGTCAGGGGGGAGTCTGAGGAAATCCAGTGGGGTTCTCTATTTTGGTACTGTTTAGTGGGGGTCATCAATTTTATACGTACCAAGTACAAGAGAGGGGTTGTCTATTTTGTGCCAGGGTAATATTAAAGATTTTTTTCATTTTTTATTTTACTGGTATTCATTCAGTGACAAAAATTGGGGAGTAGCCCAAACTGGCCAGACGGGCCAGTGTTTAGAAATCTTCACTAGCCCTTCCGATACCTTACTGGCCCTGCGAGTGGTGAAGGCGCTAAACACCACTAAGGGGGCCTGGGGGCATGCCCCCGCCCCAGATTTTTTTTAATCTAAGCGGTCTCCAGAGGCCATATTAAAGGGCTTTAGACAAAGCAAAATGAAAGCCACATTAAGTTAAATTATACTTATTTGAATTTATTTACAAACGTAATCAGAAGAAAAAAATCATGTCGTGATAAAATGTGACTCCAGTCAACCATTGAAAAAAAACTGCGGAATAAAAATCGACCACTAAATGAATACGCTAGAAATACACAGCGCAGATGAATTTTCAGATAAAATACCACGAATATGATCAAAATAAGACTAAATTTTATGTTCGCCATCCGGGCCATTGTTTAGGAAAAGTTACTGGCCCTTCTAAGGTTGTACTGGCCTCGGGCCGACGGGCCAGGGCCAATTTTTGTCACTGATTCATTGGTAAAACACATACTAATTTAGTGCATAATTTAAAACGGTATAATCATGGCAAAAACTTTTGATAAGGGGGTTGGGGGGTCACCTATTTTGTACATGAAAAAATAGGGGGGTGTTGCCTTTTTTGTAAATAAAAATAAGGGGGCTTGGGGGGGGTCATGAATTTTGTACATGAACATCAGACCAAATCCTCACACTCCCCATGGCAATAAATAATGGGCAATCCCTAAAGCGTAATCGTGTTCTGCATTCATTGTTCCTAAATATTTTTAAGATTACATTAATTTTGTAAAAATAATTTGTAAGTAATTTGGTATACAGTTGTTCTAAAAATGTTGAATGGATTATGACAAATGTTCCAACTGGTTTCATCTTTTATGTTATCATTTGATGTCAAGCAAAAGGCTAGCCTGTTTATCCATTTATGTACATTTTAATGAAAATAGCAGTTCAAGCACCGGGTATATGAAATATGGACATTTTTTTTAATCCTTTGTAAAATACTTATATTTGATCTGGTTTGAAAACCCAGTGTAATGATATCTTAAATTTTTTTAAGCATCCGTATTTGTTCCTTTTAAAATGTAACACCCATTGCCAAAAAAGTTTCACACCATATTTTCACAGATTTATATCCTGTTTGTCAAATCTCCCAAAACACATAGCATAGATTAGCGCCAGTAAAGTTTTTAATGTGATTTAAACAATTTTGAAACCAAGAATAAGACCAAGGACAAGGTGACATGGTACAAGTACCTAAGGTGATTTTTAATTTTGTAACTTATCCTTTATATTTTGCTCCACTGTTTGATACATGTTATGTTAGTTCAAAGTTTCTAGCTAGGTATACAATATTTAATTCGCTTTATTAGCAAGACATGCTCAATTTGAATTGCATCCTATCCACTGAAGTTTTAAATTGTAAACTTTGCTCTTTCATGAACAATGTACACAATAAGCTTAAAGTTTTTTACCTTGTAATGTTTAGTTTTATTTGTAAGACTAGTTTACTTTTAATTTTCAGTTTTTATGGTTTAACTTCAAGAATGTAGCTAGCACCACCCATTTAGGGATTATGTACATTTTGTCACTCTCCACAAAAGTGGAACAATGTTCTCTTTTTTCTTGACCTGTTTGAAAACAATAGCTAGTGTGATCCCTCCACCCCTGAGGCTCAGTTGGTTACTTAACCTGTCTCTGGAGGTCCATGTACCAACACCACGTGGCATCCCTCAGCTATAATCATCAGCAAGGTGATGGCTGCAGAGTAACCACACAAACAAAAAACAACAACAACAAAAAACCCAAGTTGAATAATGATTTGTAAAATTCATACGCCTTATTTTTTTTAATTTTGGGGCAGCTACACTGTGAATGCATTTTGAATTGCACATCAGTCAGTCCTTCGATAATGTGCTTTCTCGAAAAAATAACACCGGCAAAACAATTGAAAAGATCAACATTGATTATAAGTTAACAGAAAAATGATTTTCACATCTATTTAACTTTTACAAATTAGTCTATATATTCGCTTAGCTTTTTAAACTTCCTTTTTCAGATGTGTAAACTACGGCTGGTTACGTTTGATGTAGTAAATACATTGATCACTGTCAAAGGATCTCCTGGAAGCATTTATTCTGCAGCAGCTAAAGCTCATGGAGTACACATGAAGCCAGATGACATAAATGCTATTTACAAATCAGTCTGGTGGCAAAAAAAGCAGCAACATCCGAATTATGGAGCTAGCCTAGGGATGTCATCAAATCAATGGTGGGAAGATTTTGTTAAAAGAGTTTTTGTGACTGCTGGTTTTCAAGGACCCATTTCAAAGCTGATACAGATTTCCGATTCACTTTATGATTCATTTGCAAAAGGTGATCATTGGCAAGTTATGCCACACTCAATTGAAACCCTTGAAGGCCTGAAAGATAGAGGTCTTCGTATTGGAGCTATTAGTAACTTTGATAATCGACTGGAAGCAACCTTAAAAAAGTACAATCTCTTGAAGTACTTTGAGTTTGTTGTTACATGTGTAAGTGCGAAGTATGAAAAACCGGATCCCAGAATATTTCGTCTGGCTTTGAACATAGCTAATGTTGAAGCAAATGATACAGGTCACGTTGGAGATGATATTAAAGATGACTATTACGGTGCAAGTCAAGTTGGTATTCACAGTTTTCTATATGACCCGGAAGATAAATATGCAGAGGTAAATCTTCAGGATTTGGGATCTAACAGGGGCTATGTAATTCAAGAAATGAGAGACCTTTTGAAAATTATTGACCTAAAAGATGATATCGTTGATAGCCAGTTTAAAAAAGAAAAGAAACAGGATTAAAACTTCTAAGCCTACTAGTAGGCATGTAAGATCCTGTCAGAGTTACACTCTGAAATTAGTATTTGAATATTTCTGCTGCTTCTGCATATGAAATCAGTTATTGTCATGAAGAAATTACAATCCTAAACCAATTATATATACACGTACCTAGTATAGAACTAAAAGCAGCAATTACCAAATGAATCGTAAGTATCTTTCTTATTTAGTGTAATACAGTATGGGTAGTCACAGCGTGCTTTGTTGATTGGATTGATGATATTATTGGACAATCGCTTTTTTTATCAAGATATTTACAAAGATGATTTTTGAATAGTCTCATTTATTTTTGATTACATGTCAAAATATGTAGGACTTCGGAACTAAAAGTTGGCTCGATGCCAAAATACGCCTATTTTCATTGTTATGAATATAAATGAAGCACGTGGCACGTAATAGAAAAGGAGGCTGACGTTAGCCTGTATTGGACTCTTCACTCAAACTCTAATGTAGTACAGTAAGTAAAAAAGAAATTGAGATTCTTGGAGGAAAATGGCTATTTAATTGCGTTAGGTATCCATAATTTTGCCTTATCAGAGTACATTGGTCTAATTGTCTATAGTGTTTTGCTTTCTTTTACGGCTGTATTATTACAAGAAAGCAATACACTATTGACAATGAGACCTAGTGCTGTTGGCCAAATATACAGATTATTTAATATGGTCTAATTGTAGATGCGTTTGGTTATTTTTTCTTTCAAAATTTGCAACATGCAAATTAAATTCAAAGTAACTATTTTAGTGCTTCATTTGCCTCTTACGTTATTCTATTGTATCAATGGGATTCACCATATAGAATTGATCAGCTTTTTTATTTATAGACATAATAACAAAGGGGAATATTATACAAATTTATAATTATAATGCATTTACTCATAGGATACGGTATATTATGTAGGTGGGGGTAGCGGATAGTTTATTACGATCTAAGCAGCTGGATCTAAGGATTTGTTTTGAGAATACAATCACTGTCCGAAACAGGCGATTACAATCAACAAAGACAGACATTTTCTGGTCGGTTGAAATGTTTCTGTCTTAATATCAACCACAGTGTAAAAAAAGCTGTTGTGATAGTTGACATGGTACATCCGAAAGGTTGTGTTACTACAATTGTATTATTTATAATCCTGCATTTTATGAGTAATGATTAACGACTCATTTTTCACATCCAGGTGGACAATAATGCCCCACTGTTGTGAATTGTAATGACCTCATTCTTTTGCCACATTATTCACACAGCTACAGTATGTATGTAATGATACTGACCCAACCTGGTCAATGTTTATATACTAAATAGTGGGTCGTAATGGCCCGTTTCGGATGGTGACCCATGGCATATTTTACAAGCACATACGAAGACCATCATCCTATTTAGTTTCATTATTACATATATGTATTTAGCAGTGCTGATGTGAACCATCTTGCAGTGGCAGATCAAGGATTTAAAGAAAGGGGTCTGTGCAACCCAGCTGGTCTAGGTCCTGGTCAAAATGGTAGAAAATTTGGCTCGAAGGCTCCCCATCCTGATCTTCACTTAGATCTGCCACTGCTTAAGATTTAGTTCTAAACCAATACATCTATAATCAAATATATATTGTTTGTCTACAGCCAAGGTCAAAATACTTCATATGAAAAACATTTGTGCAGGCGTTAATAGATCACTGTGTGATAATGTTAAAAAATGCAAATAAGCATACTTGTTTGCTTGGTGTCATTTGATATAAATGTGATATGGTTATGGTTAAATATAATAACATGTACATATTGTGAATAGAAAAATAATCATGATTCATGAACAAGCTTTGTTGACAATTTTGTTTTCTCTTTTGTAAGCATTTATTATATTTCATTTTCTTGTAAGATTAAAAAGGTCATGCTGCTCATGCAAAAATAAATAAATAAATAAAATGTTTTGTTATTACACTCCAGTGACAAGATTCCTAACAAGTCACAGGTCTAAATACAAGATACATGTACTGCTATATGTTAAATAGTTGAAGCTGTTGACTCATTTTACTGTTTACCGGTAAAAAAATATATATATACCACTTTTTATTTTTTAGTTATTTAGTGCTAAATGCAGGTAGCTGAATTCTGACGTGTTTTCAAACCCAACACATCACAAAAAAATGTGTCAGAAAACGTGACAGAATGACCGCGCCTGCATCAACAGCTCATAAACAAATTTATCATTATGAACAGAAAAATGTTAATATCACATATTATTTTCTAATACATTAGTTTTAGTAATACTGAATCATTGTTGGAAACATTTTTCTTATTGGATCTTATTCGTCATTGGTAATATGCAGTGATTAGGCTGGGAATTGAAAATTGTGGGATAAAAGGGTGGGATTTTTTCCTTTAGTGTGGGATTTTCTATATTTGTCAACAGAACTTGTCTTTTTCATTAAACAATTATTCAATGTAAACACACTTATTTCATTTAAAGAACTTGTTTTCAGGCTGTGGTAAGAAAATAAGTCATATTCCAAATACTCTATCATACACAGACATACTACCGGTAATATAAATGCTACACGTACCAGTACTCACTGTTATGTGCATGATTAGACTGCACTTGCGATTCTTAAGATTACACTGCGGGAATACGCAGCCCACACTGATGCCTAACATGGCACTCAATTTTCCCGTTTCTGATCAATGCGATCAGAAAGGATTAACTGAACCAGTGTAAGTAGCAAGTCGTTCCCTCTGATGCGGTTCATCCAGGGGCCAACTGATGATTGTGGACCAATTCCTTGATCTTTCTCTAAGGTCCTTATCCTTGTGTACCAGAACTGCGAAATTAGTAGCACCTGTCTCGTTAGCCCTGACAAATTGGGCATGAATGTTGGTGAAACGTTCAGTAAGGGAAATGTTTCAAACAATGATTTAATGTTACTGAAACTTTTTTTGTATGAAATGTCTATAGCTGAATAAAAAAATAACATACATGTACATGATTTCATTTCGAACTCTGTTAGATCTAATGTAGCATTTTACTCTGTCAAATGGTGTTGTGCAACCTTAAAAGTGGAAAAAGTTAAAACAAGGATAGAAAATGCGCCTACATTCGTCACTCTTTTCTCTGTCGTGATGTGGCAAATGACCACTTTATTGTAATACTTTTAGATTTTTAGAGTAGTTTTGGGTGAGTATTTTTTTTTTTTTTTTTGTGGATGATAGCATCCAAGGCCAGGCTTCTGTTGAGAGCCATGAGCTGGATAATACTAGCCACCAAAGCCAGGCCTCAAACGTTGGAAGCCAGGCACCGTGGAGGACGCATCAGTGCTTGAAAACAGTATAGGACATGATGGTCCACCCGAGGGGGCTAGAGTTGATTTAAAAACCACCCCTGGGCCGGGACAGATCAGTTTAGATGGTGATGACACCGGTAATAATGAGGACCTCTGTTCGGTCAGTGACTTAGTGAGGCACAGGCCTATTCGGAATAGACCACAGTCAAAGTCTCATAAACTATACTGACAAGTTTTTTGTGATACTTCTGACTTTGCCTAGTCCACACAAGACAAAACCTAGATGACTGGCTAGCTGAGTGATGGCAGTAGCTCAGATTCAGAGAGTTAAGACAGCGAATACGAACAATTTAGACCCATTAAAACTTCCTCAGTAGCCATATGGCGATTGAGAGGAAAGTGCAAGAAATACGCTAAAGAGGGTTTCAGTGATTTCATAAATGAGAAAGATCTCAAAGAGACCTAAGATAAAGTTCCCCCTCCTGAAAATGAGTTTCTGAAGGCCCCTGACATGGATAATTCAATTAAAGATGTTACAGGAAACATCCCTGATAAGCCTGCAAAAGCATCTCTGTCTTTGGATAATAAACTGAGATTTATCCAACAAAAGAGCCTTAGGGTTGTGGGACCACTGGGGAAATTGTGGGAGACACTTGACTCCCACCGTAGAAACAAAAACAACAAGCAAGACCTAACGATGTCTGGACCTGCGTCGCGTGTAAAAGGAATTCCTATGAATATGCACATCTACATATGAAGTTCTTGTTATAAACCACGTTTCATTGCTCTATATTGAGTAGTTTAAGAGGAGTAGCAGACAAGCTATCAGTATAGGAGGCAACAAATTCCTCAGTTCAAAGTCTGACAAAGAGGCATAACTGCTATAAAAATTGTAGAATATAATATCCCTGCTAATAAGAAGCAGAAAATTTCTAAGTTCAAAGAGGCTTAACTACCAGAGATAGATAAATGCATGTTAGCTACTGTAACTCACTGCTATTATATTGATATTAGAATTTATACATAATGTTCTCATGTTCAACAGGACAGTCATTCAGGAAGCACATTTAGACCAAATTTTTTAATTATTTCTCAATGTTATTATGGGGAAGGTAACCCCCCAAACCCCGCGTTTTTTATTTCATAAGGCTGAGGGGCTACCCACCGGACGCTCCCCGGGCACCCTCAACTAAACCCAACTCCGGGGGGACAAAGCCCCCAAATACCCCACCGGGAGTTACATGTTTATGTTGGGTCGTCCAGGTTAGGAGTAGCAGAGACAAGCTTTTGGACAAGTTATTAGTATAAGATGCACACAATTTCTAATTTCAAAGAGGCATAACTCCCATAAAAATTTGAGAATCAAAATTCCCTGTCAATATGCACATCTACATATGATGTTCTTGCTATATACCAAGTTTCATTGCTGTATGTTGAGTCGTTTAGGAGGAGTAGCGGAGACAAGCTTTTACTACGGACGGGCGGACGGAAGGAAGGACGGAGTGAGGCGGTTCCTAGACCTGCTCTGCCGTTGGCAACGCAGTTAAAAATATCAGTTTAAACAAACTCCTGAGGCTGGCAGAAGCAGCAGTCTTGTTCGCAGGACAAACTCGGGTAGCTTTCAACCACCTGAGTAGAGAGCAGATTTTAATAACCCTGACTAACAGGGATGACAAGAAGTGTCGTAACATTCTGGAGCACTTTCAACAATATGTCAGCGATAGTGCAGACCTATTCGGTCCAAGATTTATCAAGAAAGTAGAAAGGATAAAGGGGGCAGGATTGAGTAAGGGACTAAATATGCTATGTAAAAGAAAATCATACAAGCCCAAAACTAGTGTTAAACAGTTGCAAGCTCCCCCAAAATTCAATATCAATAATGCAAGTACAAGATTTCAAGGACAGCAGCAACAACCGCCCTTTCGTAAAAGCCCCATAAGCAATTACCTGGGCTCTGCGGGGCAACAGCATCGGCGCCGACTGAAGCAAGGCCCAAAAGGACCTAACAGTGGCAAAACCATGTGCGTGGCATTCAGGGAACATTCACAGAGTGGGTATGCCACCAATACTTTTGAACAGGGCAGAAAAGGTAAGACTATTCCCCCAAGTAAGAGACCTCGAATTAGAGCAAGTAAAGGTAAGTCCACTTAAAATAGCAGAAAGGTTAAAGTTCTTCCTCAAAAATTGGCAAAAAATGAGCGGGGATCCTTGGATTCTGGAGTCGGTACAAGGGTCAAATTTGGACCGAAGACAACTTCAGACAAAAATCCCAGGATCACTGCGAAGACCACCCCCTCAAAGTCCTCTCCTGGAGAGGGAAATTCTAAAATTAGTAGAGAAAGGGGTGGTAGTAAGGTGCACGAACAAATAACCCAGGTTCATGGCCACTTGTTCCTCAGACCCAAGTGGCTGGGCAATGTGTTGTACCAATATACAGCTCTACCATTCAGGATGGCGTCAGCTCCAAGAAGCTTTACAAAGCTCCTGAAACCAATTCTAAGCTAAGACAGTTAGGCGTCCGAATGGTAATCTACCTAAACGATCTTTTGTTTATGAACAGCAACCCTGGAAGACTTGTAGTAGAGACAATCAGCAATACACCTACTGGAACGATTAGGTTTGTAATAAATAGTAAGACAGACAAATCCATCCTCACGCCTTGCCAGGAGTTGGAATACTTAGGTGTGTTATTAAATACAAAAGATATGATGCTCAAGCTACCAGAAAGAAAGATAAACAGCATCGAAGACATGTGCAAAATAGTGCTCTTAAAAGGTGCATACAGTGACACTGTGAGGTTCTTGGCCAGAGTGCAGATATGCACACTGTCGGCGACAGCAGGAGCAGTCTTGCAAGCCCTACTACATTACAGACAGCTTCAGATGCTGAAGACTCAGGGATTCTTAACAGGGAAGTGTTATGAGGCACAGATATCCCTCTCTATCGAGGCCAAGGAAGAGGTGAAGTGTTGGCTGATCCACCTACAAACACCAAACGGGAAAGCCATTTCCTTGGTTCCCCCAAGCATCACCTTGGAGACAGACGCATCCAACTCCGGTTGGGGAGCAAAGATAGTAAATGGACTAGGGGTGGGGCGAAGCTTCGAAGTTTCAAACCTTCGTTCATCAACCTATACCTTCGAAGATAACTTTCACAACCGAACCTTCGGGTGACGCTACCGGGTAATTTGCTTTTATCTATTATTTGAACATGGCACCTTTAAGGACAATCGATCGTTACGTAATCAACTGACTGGTACAATTATTTTCAAAGGCTAGTGGCTGGTTATAGGTGGCGAGTTGTTACTGATAATTCAACAGGTACATTGTAAGTAGAGACCACAGTAAACAATAGCTATGAATCAAAGAATTACTTGCGCATTGTTAGAGGGGCGGCACATATCACACATTAAAGTGAACTGCCATTTGGTTATTTAAGGTCAGTTGTGAGTTGAACTTGCATAGCAATCATGCAATGATCAACAATGAGTCTCTACTTACGCAACTGCCATCAACATGATAATCATTTTCATACTAGTAACATTAAGTTATTGTTAACTGGAGAACATTTATACAAATATTATCTGTCTGAAAAGATCACCACTTTGTTAAGCGATGCAAGTTAGTAGAACAGCCGATTTTGGTCACAAGGCGACAAAGAAAACAATAGATCAGAGATACCCAAGGGTGTATTTAGAGGGGGGCACAGGCGGCACGTGCCCCCCCTTTCAACTTTTTTGGCAATTGCATTAGAAGTATAGGATGTTACTTTAACACTAAAATCTAATGATCCATTTTGCCAAGTTCATTATAAACAGTGTCTAGAACTTATTCAAAACCCGCCTTAATTACATTTACCTAGTTCATAAAGATACATTTTTAATTTAATTTACAGTTAGAATGCATTTTAAATACTTGACTTTGTAAGTAATTAAAAAAGAAAATGATGCTATATCACCAAAAAAGTTTCTTCCAGCGGATATTATTTCTTTTTGATTGAGCCACAATGCACTCAACACCACTGTGCATATTTGGAGAGTCAGAATTGCAAATTATAAAAAAATCTGAGGACAACATTGTATTGAGGAGTCGGTCAATATGATTATCTAGCCAATGTTTTATTTCTACAGAATCTACATATACCTGGATAAAACCTCTAAAAGTTCAAGCGGTGGGGTTAGTGGGGCACGTGCCCCCTCACTTTTTTGCCAGATTTTGGTGTGAAATAGAGAAAATATTAAAAAGTGCTCCCTCTTTTTTTTTGAAAAAAAAAAATCTTTATTTGGCTTGAAAATGCACCAGAATTGCTCTCAGAGTATCCAATTTTCAAAATTTTCTTGGGGAAAACCCCCTGAACCCCCCTCGAATGTGCTGGGATTGACACAAACGTTCACACCATAATTTTTACTGCACAAATAAAAAATTTCCGGGAGAACATGCCAATTAGGTTTGGGTTCACCGCGTTTCAGTTTGCATCAATACATTTCTGGGCCCCCTCACTTTTCTAACCATTGCTACAGGCCTGAAGTTTGCAACATTTAGCTTTTCTCAACATTTTTACAATGCTCAAGCTGGGATTATACACATCTCCTCTGAGTGTGAATGCTAAGTAAGTTCTCTTAGACAGTTGCATCCCTACTCCGGAGCTTCAAACCGCCAATTTCAGAGTATTTGCGTGTTTATCCATATTTATTATGGCTTTCAACAACGGATCTAGCGTGGTTGGTTGGATGGGGCTCTGAAGGGCCAGACCCGCTCTCAATTTGATTTAAACAGGAAAAACTTACATGCTTCAAATTCCAGACAGTTTTATGTAATAAAAATTGGTGCAGAAAATGGCTCTGATTACACATGTGAGCACACATTTTAAAATTTTCTTTGGGGAGGATGCCCCCGAACACCCCTAGCATAGCACAATATGTATCACAATCGTTTGCTCTTCTTACCCTTTCCCTTCACCAACAACATCGATCGGCCCCATAGATGGACTTTGGCAAAATTGTTGCCAGATTGCATAGTCTACATCCTCATAATATGGAACTGGAGATTGTGATTTACAAAGAATTATAGTGCCACCTCAAATGAAGCAGAATCCATGTTTGTAAGCATGCATTATTCATGCACACATACATATAGCATATGATTATACTGAGAATATATTGAATAAAGTTCTAGTTCTCTGCGCTTTGTATGGGTTGAATGCGTTATATGGAATGTAGTATGATTGAAGAGATTATGAAGACCTCAACATGTTAAGTATCAGGAAATCCCCCGCCCAACCACCACCACCATTACAAAAGCTCCTTCCTCCCGTTGAGTTTCTTATAAGTTTCTTTATTTTACAAAACCAACTTACGATATTCCATTGGCTGTTCGGTATGTGATGACCTTAACAAAATGGGGGGAAATCAGTATAAAATTGAATTATTTATACCAGCAAAAATACTCTTCTGTTGCCTTAAAACATCCTTCAGATTGCACCAAATGGCATCCTTGCAAAAAAAATTCTGGGGGAGCATGCCCCCGGACCCCCTAGTGGATGTCAACGTGTGCCCCCCTTTTCATAAATTCTAGATACGCCCTTGATACCGGCAGGGGACAAAGGTCACTTGCCGGTTAGCTTCTGTCTAAGTAGTAAGGATGGGAAGTGCTCACATTGTTTGATTGTTTACAGAGTCAATGACCACTTGACTGTTTATCCGCTTTTGTTATTTGTATTACATGCGTAATCTCATGCACGACATTAAGCTATATACTACGGAATGTTTCAATTTCCAATTTTATTGCAGACTGTGTGTTGTAAGTTCATTATTTTCTTACCTACTTATCAACGAACGTTCGAAGGTTCGTTCGGTAAAGTGTCCCGAAGGTTCGAAGGCTAAAACCCAACGAATGTCCCACCTCTAAAATGGACGATCAGCGGCAGACCTGTCGACGGACAAGAAGTCGCTCCACATCAATGCTCTAGAACTGAAAGCAGTTCTACTGGGGTGCAAGACCTTTCTGAAAACTTGCAAGGACTCTCACATACTGTGCAGATCAGACAACAAAACGACAGTGGCTTATTTGAACAAGCTGGGTGGAACGAAGTCAACAAACTTGATCGAGTTGACGAAGGCGATTTGAGATTTCTGCAGCAGCAGGAATGTGTGGCTAACAGCCGAATACTTACCAGGCTGTCAAAATCAGAAAGCAGACAAACTCTCCCGTCAGCACCAAGAGAGCAGCGACTGGTGCCTCAACACAACAGTGTTCCGACAAATAGTTCGGACGCTGGGGGAATGCTCAATAGACCTATTTGCGTCCAGGAGCAATGCACAGTTGCAGAGGTTTATGAGCTGGAAGATCGACCCAGATACAGTGGCAATGGATGCACTATCCCTGCACTGGGGGAAGAAGTCGGGCTATGCCTTCCCACCCTTTTACCTAATTGGGAGATGGTTAGGGAATCAGGAGAGATCAGTGCACGCTGACCATAATTTCGCCTGTATGGCCAACCCTGCCATGGTATGCAGAACTTTTTCAGCTCATAGTGCAATAACCGATCATGCTACCTAAGTTCAAGCAGTTGCTCTCTAACCTGAGTGGACTGACACACCTTCTACTGGAGGAGGGAGCACTGAGGCTTGCGGCCTGAAGAGTTTCAGGCAACGCCAGCAAGCAAGAGGTCATTCGGAACAGGCTGCAGAGCTACTTAGCAAGTCTTGGCACAGAGGCACAAGAAAGGCTTACCCGGTACAACTCAAGCTGGCAAAAATGGAATAGCTGGTGTGGGGACAACGGGGTGGATCCCTTTTCAGCCTCTGTGAAGTCTGTGATAGAGTTCCTTTCATATCTACACCAGAAAGTATACTCATATAACACCGTTAATAGCCACCGATTGGCTACTTCAGCTTGACACAAGGGCTCGAACAGGCAACCAATAGGCTAACACCAATTGGTAAAACAAGCTATGTCAGTAGTGACCTCCACAGCCCAGATATTCAACATGTGGGATGTGGATGCCGTTTTGACTTTCTGGGTGTCTCAACCCGAGAACTCAAAATTGGACGACAAGTCTTTGTCATTGAAACTGACCCTGCTGTTGGCCTTAACATCAGCCGGCAGGGCATCGGACTTGCATTTATTGAATCTAAGATACCTCATGGATCTCAGAGAGGAAATGAGATTTCAATTAGCAGGATTGTCTAAGATAAGACGCAAATCTGACAAAAAGATTGGCACAATGACATTCAAGGAGTTTGATGAGGAAAGCAAGTTGTGTGTCTTAGACTGCTTGAGAGCATACAAAATGCTCTCAGCAACATGGCGGAGCATGAAGGCAAAGCTAGCGCTATTGCTTAGCTATATCAACCCTCAAAAGCAAATAGCACCAAGCACCATCTCGGGTTGGCTATTGAAAGGTCTAGAATTGGCCAGCATAGATGCCTTAATCTTTAAAGGACACTCAACCAGATCAGCCACTATGTTTAAGGCGGCAGCCTTGGGGCTCTCCACAACAGAAATTCTAGCTTGGACAAATTGGCGCAACGTGAATACTTTTAAAAAGTTTTACCAAGAGATCGCAGCTGAAAATGGTACAAAGGACCTGATGACGGTCATCCTGCACAGAGGTAAGCTGAACTAGGCTTTAAACATGCTATATTAGATCTAACAGAGTTCCCAAAATGAAATTAAAAATTTCATCAGGGCGCTTTGCGCCCGCATCCGATGAAATTATAATTTTATTGGCAACGTAGTTAGATCTAATATACCCAACCAACCACACCCTAATTTAAGGTGGATTAAATCCTTTCTAAAAAAATAAAGAAATAAAAAATAAAGAAATGGATAAATAAAAACAATACTACAATTAATGAATTATTTTCCTGTAGCATATAAAAGTCTAACCTATTAGGATTACTGGAATTATTTAATTTAGAGAACTTTGATAGTAACTTGTAAGAGAGCTTTTACCAATGACTTACAATTGTGTTCTACTCTTACAGATAAGAAGTAAGAAGAACAGAGCTGACACGTGTACATAGGGAATTTTCTTGTACATATGTTTGCTGCTTTCACTGGACGTCAAAGGCAGAATGAGACAATTGAACCCACAGGGCTGGGTGTTGCATAAATAAGTGTTTGAAATTATGTTTATTTACAATTGTAACATTTAGACAGACATACATAATTATATATCTTAATCAGGATAACTGAACCTCCATAAACTAATTGTAACATGAACCTCCATAACTAATTGTAACATTTGTCAATATAAACATTTTTACTATCTATATGTTATGTTCATTGTTCTGACGAGTTGGAAGTTTCATTAGTATCAGTGGGAAAGATCATGTGGGGGTAAGTGATCCAAGTGTTCATATGTTACTACGCCATAGAAAAGAGTGACGTACGTAGGCGCATTTTCCTTTCCTTGTTTTAATTTTATCGCACAACACCATTTGACAGAGTAAAATGCTATATTAGATCTAACTACGTTCTAACCATAGAATTATAATTTCATCTGATGGAGGTGTTTCACGCCCTGATGAAATTTTTTATTATATTATTATTACCAGGTATCACGTAGTAGATTTCTTAGCATCTGGATGCATCATAGTAAAGAATGGATAAAATCCTTACTCAGATCTAGGATTATTGGATTATTAATTGTCAATTAATAATCCTAGCTCAGATGCTTCTTTTAAATGAACAAGTTTCGGAGAACATTCCTCCTTCATCAGTTTCTGGTGGCAAAGTGCGACTGTTGTTGTCAATGCAAGTGCAAGGTGCACAACAACAACAGTTGCACTTTGCCACCAGAAACTGATGAAGGAGGAATCTCCTCCGAAAGCCTTTGTTTAAAAGAAGCATCTGAGTAAGGATTTTATCCTTTCTTTACTATATATTAGCGGGTATTTTCTATCTTTGCATTATTTTTTAACAATTGGATTTAAAACCTTCAAAATTTCATTGGTATCTTGAAATTCATTTATACTACTAACATAATCTGTTCCTTCAGTAGTTATCATTGTATTTAAGTGATTACTTTCTACAGTATTGACAACAGCCTCTGGCTGCTTACCAATGATATCATGAGAGGATATCTCTGATGTATTAGTATTTATAACATTGTTTATTGTGCTATTTGCACTATTGTATAAATGATCACTGGATATAGCAGAACTGCCTGTGAGAGACTCCTCTGCAGCTGAAACTATAGTCACATTTACATCTTTGGAGACTGTGACATCTGATTGTGGTAGTCCAACACTAGTATCCACTACATTAGCATGTTGACCCACTTGAAGAAACACAGTATTTTGTCCATACTTTGATATGTTAACCATTTGTGAAACATCAACAATCTGAGACCATTGTCCAGGATTGCAAGTATTGTTTACTAACACTGTACTGTTCTCCGAGTTGCCATCATCGGGAAAAAAGTTGGACACGGCTCCCATATTTGTCATATTAGAAGGGTCTGGGTAATTTGATAAGATACTGCTTTCAGATGTACGAGAGAGTAGAGATTCTAACTTTTGGCAGTCACTTTTATTTGCAGCTGTGCTGTGTTTTATGTTCATTACTTCACAGGAATCAGCTTTTGGTTCAGAATCGCTTTGTTGAATATTCTGAATTTGAAGGCTGGATTGAAGAGCTTCTTGTGAAATTGAAATCACGCTACATTCACTTTCATTGGCTTGTAACTCCTTAAAACAAAAAAGGGAGTGCATTTTATTGACACATTCAAATTTAATGTGTTAAAATAGGTTTTGTTTTAAAGAAAAATCATGACAATAATTTCTATATGCATGTTCATATTTTGTTTAAATTATAAACACGAGTAAATACCTGATCAACTGGATATGTATTTAATGATGTAAATACACCAGATGAATCAATCACAAATGTCTGTCCACCATGGTTATAAAGGAGGAGTGGACCTGTGGGCACAGATAGCTGTATGGCTTGTTGCTCATATGATGTTCCTTCTTCAGCCACTTGAGGAGGAGATGAAGTAACTGTGGAGGTAGTCTCCATGAGCTGTGGTAATAGTTGACCCTTAAAAATAACATAACGCAAGTGTTAGAAATTAGCTGAAAATTTTACAGGTAAATTAGTATATTATCACTGCTGTTAATTAATATCTGCTGTTGGGAAAAGTATCAATTAAGATGCCTTTTTTTCGTCTGGCTAATTTTACACTGGCTAAAGTGAAAAAACAAGTGGTTGCAAACTTCCCAGTGTCTTATCAATACCATATGCATACTCATAACCAGGGTTTGAGACCTAAACCAAGACATTGTATGGGCACCTGACAGATAAAGAATCTTCGGGGACAAAGTGCATACACACTTTAGTGGTGCTACCAAGTGGCAGCACATGCCTGGTCCTGAAAAGGATTAAACTACTTGTCTCTTCTGAAGACGTCTCTCAGTATGTGGGATGATTAGTGTCAACGGTAGCATGCTTACTATGTATACATGACCAGCCTGTATTGTATAAATTGAGTTGACTCCACAGCCATTCAAAGCTTTACAGGGTTATCAACATATATTTTAGATGTTTGAGTTCAGTTGTGGCCATCTTTTAAGATACAGTACACATCAATTACTTTTATTTTTATCAAAGAATAAGGTCTCACCTCTATCTGATGTATCAGCAATGAGTCAGAACCCAGAACCTTTTGAGAACTGTCGGTCTTGAAAAATAAAAAGGCATTATAATCAAAATACTGAAAGTACTGAAAGCCGGGCTTAAATAGAGGAAGTAAAATTAAAACATTTTCTTGTATTAAATATGACAAATTAAAATGTTTCAATGGTTAATTTCGATAGACGATATATAACTTCTTTCTTATTTTCATGAGTGAACGAAAACAACCCACCCATTTATTGCTACTAACTACAAAATGTTATCTTATGCAAAGGGATGTAAAATGACAAATTCAACTGTTCAGAATCAAAACATGTCAAAATTTGTCCATGACACTATTAACCACAGGAACCACGACACATATTAATGCACAGTTTGACAATCCATTTTGTTTGTTGAGGAAACTGCAAGGCGAATTGTGCACTACATGTATATCACGGCGTTCAATCTGTTCGTAACGTTCGTGTGGGAACGCATTCTTCATGTGGAAGTCCGTAACGTACGTGTGGAAATAAGGTGGCGACGGATGTAGCTCTCCAACATTTTGTACTCGAAGGGTAAGTTATTTACTTCACAATGCTTAAAATTTCAGTCCATGCACTACAAAAATATGTCCTCATTGAGATTAAGTCACTTTTTACGCATGCCCATCTCCACATTTCTTGATTATCTCTGGATAAGTTGACAAACACATGATCACTGTTAGCACTCAAGGCAGAAAAGCTATGTTTATGTTGAATGTATGTGGTATGTTTCACATTTCGTAAATCACAAAGGTGGACTGGCACCTTCTCATATTACAGACAAAAGTTTGATGGCCATGTAAGTGAAAAAAGCTGCTAAATCTAAGAAATTAAAACTCTGGTAAGCAACGCGATTTCGTGTGTAAACAATTTTGGGTCAACTCGATGTTCGTGTGTATATTGCAGTTTCTTTACAATTGATAAAGCTGGAAAACACCAACTTCCCAAGCAAAATTTAATTGTATTGTATTTTTTCAACACTATTTAAGCCCCTAGACGCCATACCTCATACATTTTTGTAAATATCCAAATGTCATAAATAATGCATATTTCATAAGGAAATTTTGTTTATGTGTGTAAAAGTCGCATATGGTTTCTTATCTTCACCATTAGATGGTCATATTGTTTTGTTCTTTATGGAAATAAAATTGTTTTTAGGAGGTATCATGATATAGCTGATTCGATTTTGACCGGTGAACGTAATATATGGAAGTGCATAGTAACATAATTCAGGAGGACTCGAGCAACCTTTCATTAAAGTTAATGTAACTCACTACATACATGCTTATGCTCAAATATTTCTGTCGAGAGTTGGGGGATACAATAGTATTTGCTATGTATAAATTGTATGTATGTAATGTACTATAATGACTGTAGACATGTTTAAGTATTGTATTGTAGAGTACTGTATATAGAATGCCATATCCATTTTTTTTTTACTTTGAGACTGAAAGAATAAAGAATACAACATGGTGTCAGAAGACCTACGTCCATATGAATAAACAACAAGGTTAGTGATTAAGTGCACGCTCTTCAACATCGACAACTCGTACTGAACTTGTCATATCGCAGTTTCTATCTCCACAATGGCCAGCCTAGCCGGATTACCAATCCCGAAGATGGATTGGAACAATGCAGACTTAGTAAACACATTCAAGAAGTTCAAATCTACCTGTCTTCATTATTTTAATGGGCCTCTTAAGGACATATCAGAGGAGGAAAAATGCAGTTACCTCCTCATCTGGACGGGTGATGAAGGAATTGAGTTAGAGTCAACATGGGGTTTATCTGTACATGAAAAGAAAAAGTTAGACACTTACTGGAAAAGATTTGAAGCATATGTAAAACCAAAATCTAACTTTAGACTAGCAAGATTCAAATTACGAACACTTAAGCAACTCGAGAATGAGCCGATTGACAGTTTTGCTCGCCGCCTTAGACTACAAATCAGCGAATGTAACTATGCGAATCTGATGAACAAATTATAGATGCCCTTATATTTGGATCAAACTCTCAACAGATACAAAGCAAGCTACTGGAAAAAGATAATACTCTAACACTCGATAATGCTTTAGCAATTGCCCGAACAGCTGAGGCAACTTCTCAACAAGTGCAAGAAATATTACGACCAGAAACCAACATAAATGCAATACAACGCTCATCCACATCCAACTCGAAGCAGTACCAACATTCACATAATACAAGATCAGGCACCCAACGTGCATGTTATTGCTGTGGCCAACCACACAACTTCTCTAAACGTGAAAATTGTCCAGCATTTGGCACCAAATGCAAGGCATGTGGCAAAAAGAAAATCATTGGGCTGTAGTATGTCGCTCTAAGCCCCAGCATGACCAAAAACCCTTGCCCCAAGAAAGGCAATCATCAAAGCAAGCAGTACGCTCACTTGAATATAATACAGACACCAACGAAAGTGAATCTACACAGAATAACCAACTTTACTTTTCCACTATTCAAATACGGTCCCTGAGCTCATCACACTCTAAACAGGCCTTTATAATGGTGGAACTGAATGGAACACCTACAAGCTGTCTTATCGACACCGGGGCAGAAGGCAATGTTATTCCAACCAAACAATACAAAAGAATATCTCATCACCATGACCTGAGCCCCAGTGACACTACCATCAAGACATATGGTGGGCACAACATACCCCATCTCGGTATATGCGATATACAGGCTAAATACAAGGAATTCCAAAACACGTTGCAGTTTCATGTTGTTGATATTGAGGGACCAGTAATAATTGGCTTGCCGACCTGCAAGGAAATGAATTTGATTCAATTCAATTACAACGTCAATATACAAGACGAAAAGCCTTCTCAGAAAACGCATTCTGTCCTCATATGGAGAGCTTTTCACTGGCATAGGATGTTTTAAGGATGAATATCACATCAAGCTCGACCCATCAGTTACACCAGTAGTTCACGCACCACGCAGAGTACCTGAAGCCTTGCGTGAGCCATTGAAAAATGAGCTTGAGAGTTTGTGCAAACAACACATAATTACAAGTGTTCAAGAGCCCACAGATTGGGTAAAACTCAATTGTATGTGTAACTAAATCTAATGGAACACTCAGGGTGTGCCTAGACCCCAAGGACCTAAATAAAGCAATCCGGAGACCACATTACTACACACCTACCCTAGATGACATTCTTCCAAAGCTGAATGGAGCTAAATACTTTAGCATAATAGATGCACGTAGCGGGTATTGGAATATCCTGCTAGACAAAGAAAGTTCATTCTACACCACCTTCAACACTCCTTTTGGAAGGTTCAGATTCCTCCGGATGCCATTTGGCATCTCTCTCGCTCAAGATGTGTTCCAACGCAAGATAGACGAGACATTTGGTGATCTTCCAGGCGTCACAGGAATAGCTGATGATCTAGTAGTATGTGGATACAAGGAAGATGGTACAGATCACGATGAAAACATGATGAGAGTCCTTCAACGAGCCAAAAGAAAGCGGCATCAAATTCAATTTAGACAAATGTAAGTTCAAACAGCACCAGATACCATTTTACGGTCACACACTAACAAGCACTGGTCTAGAGCCAAGCTCATCAAAAATTCAAGCTATATCCAGCATGGATCCATCCAGAAATATATCAGATTTACAAACATTCCTAGGTGCCACTCAATACTTATCAAGATTCATCCCTAATCTGTCTGACAAAGCAGCTCCATTATGGGATCTCACAAAACAAAAAGCATGAATTTTGCTGGGGTCCTGAACAGCAAAAGGCCACTCAAAATATCAAGGAAGCCATCAACTCATTCACAAAGCTGAGCTATTTTGACAACACGAAACCCATAACAATCCAGGTTGACGCATCACAGCGTGGCCTTGGTGCGGTACTTTTGCAAGAACAAGGACCTATTGCATTTGCCAGTAAATTACTCACAGAAACAGAGTCAAGATACTCAAACATAGAGCGGGAGATGCTTGGAGTTGTGCACGGACTCCAGAAGTTTCATCACTTTGTATATGGAAGACCTGTACGCGTTCTCACGGACCACAAACCTCTGGAAGCAATAGCTACAAAGAACCTTGCAAACGCACCCCCAAAGAATAGCTCGCATGCTGATAAAAATCCAGCAATACAATGTAAAAATCACATACAAACCTGCTAGTGAAGTCATAGTCGCAGATGCAATATCACGTATCAGTAGAGGCACTACAGATGCGATTGAAGGGCTAGACATAAC
This sequence comes from Streblospio benedicti, assembly GCA_019095985.1. NCBI lineage: Eukaryota > Metazoa > Annelida > Polychaeta > Spionida > Spionidae > Streblospio > Streblospio benedicti. The sequence continues at coordinate 22,139,982 of CM032660.1, read as the reverse complement.
CATCCATGAACTGAATCTCCAACTCAATGCAAGTCCAACACGTCTATCACAAATAATCACAGAGACTAACTTAGACCCAGAATTCTGCTCACTGAAACAAATAATCATGAACGGATGGCCAGGTAGCCGGGCTGAATGTCCTACACACTCAGAATTCCTACATTACTGGAATTACCGTGATGAACTTAGTGTGCACAATGGCATAATACTGAAAGGAACACGCATAGTGATCAAGACATAGAGCAGATGGTGAAAAAATGTGCCACATGCCAACGCCATCAAAATGCAAATCAACGAGAGCCTCTCACTCCTCATGATGTACCACAGAGACCATGGAGCGTACTCGGCGTTGACCTATTTCAGATAGAAGAAAACCATTACCTTCTGGTTGCAGACTATTACAGCAAATTTCCCGTAGTGCGCAGACTAAATAATCTCACTGCCCAACACACCATTGCCACTCTAAAGAATATTTTTTGAAGAGCACGGAATCCCTGACAAACTAATTTCTGACAATGGTACAAATTTTACAGCTGCCACATTTCAAGATTTTTCTCAAGCATGGGGATTTGAACATCAAACCAGCAGTCCTACCTACCCCCAATCAAATGGATTCATAGAGAGGAATGTGCAAACTGTAAAAAATGTATTAGAGAAATGTAAAGAGACAGGTGCGGATCCACATTTGGCCATGCTCTGCCTAAGGGTGACACCAATTGATCACACACTAGACTCTCCTTGTGAATTACTTAATGCACGCAAATACCAGTCAAACCTTCCATCATTTGGCAGACCCCTAGATGGCCTAGCAGCCAAAGGGGAAGATAATGTAAGGTTGCAAGCGAGGCAGGACAAAATGAAAGCAGACTATGACAAGCGTGCACGCCCCTTGCCCAAAATGCAACAAGGAGATCAAGCCCGAGTACTAAATCATAAAAAGCCACCTGTGGGAACCAGCTGTAGTCACTGACGTAATTTCTCATCCAAAATCTTATATTGTGAATACACCAGATGGAGGTTCCTATAGGCGCAACCGCCACCACTTGCGCCCCCATGGCAGATGGAACCTCACTTAGTGCAACAGCTGCAACAAATGGTCAGGACATTACCAAACAGGATGCAACATTCACACCTGCTGCTCCTGAGACTGCTGCTCCTAAGACTGATCAGCTAGAGATACCACTACGCCGGTCGCCTCGGGTATCCAGGCCACCAGACCGCCTTTGAATTATAAGTTAACTGTTATAAACTGTTTTATATTTGTCGCTTAATATTTTCTGATGTTTGCCTTGAATTACCTTAAAAAACTTGTTGTTCAGAAAGGGGGAGATGTTGTGGTTTTGTGTAAACTACGCTATTATGTGTCTTATGCATGTATTTGCTATGTATAAATTGTATGTATGTAATGTACTATAATGACTGTAGACATGTTTAAGTATTGTATTGTAGAGTACTGTATATAGAATGCCATATCAATTTGGGGGACTTATAACCTGTTGTTATGAATATATTTTATTAAACAGTCTGCGCCTTATTAGAAAGAAGTTATGGGATGAGGTTTTGTTAGTCAGTGGGTTTTATTTTAGCGCATCTCGTAATAAATCCCTTCAGATTGACTTCTCAAGTCGGGAAACACGAGATAAACATGTATCGAAATGTTTCACTGTTGTCATTGGGTAATGTACTAGTTCACGATAATATTGATTCTCTCCTTTATAAATATAGCTTGTATTAATTTGGTTTACAGTGCAGCAAAGCAAAATATATATGCACACTATTATATGATATATAATACACACGAAACATGAGTTGCCCTCCACACGAAGATCAATAAAAAACGTAGTAACTCAGTGGTTGCTTTGAAAAGTGACATAAACATCACTTTCAAATTATCCATTTGCAACGGCTTGGTGGTATAACAAGCTGTATTACATCAGATGTCTTTCTGACACGTTTGAGAACAGAGTAAACATCTACTTTATATAAAGTTTACATTTTACTTGGTCACTTAGTCAAAATTGAGCTCGGTTCCAAACTTGTCCAGAGATAATAGAGAATACTGGACCATGTCACCAGGTAAGGATTCCAGATTTTGAAAGGGCAGATATTCCCATTGTGCATGGACCTTACCTTAGTTTCAGTGCCTTCTTGCAATATGTTGAAAAAACGATTTTTTTCTTGGTGGACTTGTCCAATGTGTGCATCTCCACACGTACGTTACGGGAATTCCACATGGAGAATGCGTTCCCACACGAACGTTACGAACAGATTGAACGCCGTGTATATTGTCGAACACAGAATTTGAGAAGGTGGTTGAGTGATCAACTTCTGGAACTGGTCTTGGCGACGACAATAGCCTGGGCAACTTTGTTTGCCCGGCTAAAAATGAATAAATATGTAATTTTAACTCTGTTTTTTTAAAATGCTATGTTAAACATTACACGTGAACTTACCGAAAGTGGATCAGTTACTAAATTGTTCCAATCTGCCATTATAGGTATGTCGGTCACAGTGCTTTGAAGGTTCACTGAAAAAAAAATGAATATGCACTGTCAACTCAGTGGTCTAATGATATTCAAATTTAATTTCTGTTATTTACTATTGAGTCCCATAACATAATGGTGATACAGAGTTCACAGGACTCATAAAATTCAATGACATTTAAAGGATCTTAAAACTACATGTATGTAAATTTCAATGACTTTTTAAGCAGCTTAGGTTTTACAGTGCTTGTACTATAGTAACTGCAGTAGTTTTCAATGAGCAACAATTTGGCAAGCGATATCAATTATTTCATTGCCAGGCCAATGTCAAGCGCCGGTTTTGCCGATGTTCATGCTGTCGACCACCTGCTGATATTAGAATACATAACAATAACAGACCTTTTATGTTGCTTACATTCTATTACAACCTAAATTATCACTGAACAAACATTGTACATCATAAATTCTATCCGTTTGCATTGATTTGAAAGTAAAAAAAGCTAATTATTCATCGAAAAAGAAGCATTTACCAACACGCACCTGCAAGCACCTGCAGTATTAAAAAACAGATGTAAACAAAGTACACATTTTGGCAGGAAAACAAATTTTTTATTTCTTAGAAAATGTGATATGAAAAATCAATGAATGTCAATGTCAAGCGTATGTATAGACCTTTACCAAACTTGCCATGTATGGAAGAAAGTATAGGCATGTACTGTCACGATGAAGGCTGCGTGATTGCAGTATTTTACAGTTGATGTTTAGTCAGCAAAATGTGTGTTTGGCCGGTTGTTTATCTTTTTCTTTTATAGGTGGCCGGTAAGGTATACCAATTTTTTATATACATGTACATACCAAATATGAACGAGGTTCACCCTATAGGGTTTTTCAGGATTTTGGGTTCACTTTTGCTATTTTGGGGGTGATCATAACAAAGACCAAAGTTCTCAGACTAATATTTAATTGATTTTATGCCATATTGCAGAAGTATTTGGAATGGATGTTTAGATAAAGTTTGTGAGACTCTGTACATATAGAAACAACACAGATAAAAGGAACAATGAGTATATAGTAACCCCCAAAAGAAGCAGCTATTTCGTGAACATTTGGCGCCCACTGACGCCACGGTAAATTCACCCATTATAGCTGCAGCAAAAATGACACTATTATTGGCGATAATAGCGGATTCTCAGAACCCAGACCCGGACCTGATTGTGTACCCATGGGTTCCAGCATCATGGGAGGGTGCGTGTGCCTGTGGTATGTATACAGTACTATTTACAAATGTGACTAAACCATACACAAATTACTACTAACATATAGATAGAAGGGTATCTTATAATAGCCACAGACACCTGGGAGCCATGGCATTCGTTTTAGACTTGATTTATGCTCTAGTATATACTTTATCACTGCACATTATTGAAATTAGCTGACACAGTCCTAAGCAATTACAATTTAAATATTTCCACCATGAAATGTCTCATAGCTTCATTCTGCAGTAAGTAATCAGGAAGTTGTTTTTGATCAGCTCGATTAATATAGGTTTGTATTGTGGATAATTATTAATGTTTTATTTGATATGATTTGATTTGTTTTATTATTGTGAGATGGTAAAACAAACAATACAAGCAGCATATCAGTAGATGATATATGGGCCCTATCAGTCACCTTTACAATACAAAACAAAGTCTGACATATTCTTTATGGTAATGCCAACTGAACTGGCCAATCAAATCAAATCTTAATCCAGCCAATCAAAACCAATGTCCTGATTACGTTACTGCATAATGAAGCTATGGAATATTGGTGAAAATATTTAAATTGTAATTCCATAGGACTGTCAGCTTATTTCAATAATGTGAAGTGATAAAGAATATAAAAGTACTAGAGCATAAAGCAAACCTAAATTAGATACGCTGGCTCCCAGGTCTCTGTCTAGCGTATGCCCCATGAGGAAGTATATTTCAGTGTGCATTTATATAAAACAATTTTGTAACGTATGTAGTACACACAATTGTAAAAAGCTATAAATAATGTTCACCATTATATACCTAAGCACATACTCTTTACGTAGTTTAAATAATGTGCATCAGCTTAACAATAAAAAGGGGGTAGACACCTATTTTGATTGCCATAACATTTTATGCAAAATTGCAAATACTGACTATGTGGATTCAGACAGCTATTGGTATCACTTGTTGAATATTTATCCTTTGATATTATTCAAAATAAATATGTGATTGCACTTAAAAACAGTAAAGTTGCCACAAACTGTGTCAAAAACTGTAACAGTTGCCCTTCAATTTTAATTCACAACTCTAACCACTGACATTGATTCAATTTCAAATTACGTTTTGATTAGCATTATATGCTCTTATATTCACCTGACGATGATGTGTTTGAAGACATTGAAGATTCCTCTTCTATATTTTCCTTCTTTTTCCGTTGACATCTATATGACTTCAAGCCATGTTCAGGTGGTTCCCTCTCACCACCAGTTCTTTTCATCTGCTGTCTAACTTTAGCAATAGTTCCCGCACTGCAGCCTGTTACCCACTGAATGAACTTGACACAATTTGATCTGGTTCCACCTGATAAAAACAAACAATCTGACTAACTGCTTTATTTAACATACATGTATTTCATATATATCTTAAAGGTTATGCTCAGTTGCCGAACACGTATGCTTGCAGAGAAACAATTGATGTGCTCTGTGCATTCTGAAAGTTTCTTTCAACAATGTATTACAAGAGGCCCATGGGCCTTAACGGTCACCTGAGCATCAACAAATATTAGCGAGATAAGCAGTTAGAGATGTATTTTCAGGGATTCCTCAATAATTCCCTGGGAGTCATGAAATTTATAATTTTTTGGTATGTAGCATCTGTAGGGTAAGGAGAAAAGAAATTGTAAATTTCATGACCCCCCCACCCCAAGTGAAGGTATTAGACACTACCTTGATCATCATTACTTTATACACAGTTTGTCTGATCCATACCTGGGAGGAAAAATCTTTTTTAAAGAAATAATGAATTGTCACTACAGTAAAAGTCCGCAACAATGGAGCAGTGTTCAATGGAAAATACTGGCAACGGAAGGAATTGCTGTGCATTAACATTTTCCCTTATATAGATAAGTAATATTTGGAGTGATCAACGGAATGTCTTGAGCAACGGACAACGGAAGGCATTAGAGACTTAAAACAACGGAATCTCTTTGTTCTGTGAGCCATTTTTCTTGCTATTGCATGTGGTTTCATTATAACAAAGACGTAAACACTCTAACCCGCCAATCACAACGCGATCCGATATGAGGCTCGCAGGTGCGCGGTGATATTTACAATGACACCCTGTATTTTGCACATGCGCTTTGCATATCAGAAGTCCATATCGGAAAAACAAAAACATAGGCAAAATTAAATAGTAATCTAAGATTATGGACGGTATACTAACGAAAATCAAAATCTTTGTTCAAAGATGCTAACATAATAAATATTTGGTGTATCAGAGAACTGCTATCAACAAATGAAGAATGCATTAGTTGTATCAAGCATGATTCAGTAAGTAAGCTCATGACTGAGCGATAATGGATGCCGATGTACACGAGAATATTATGGTCAGATCACTAATCAGCGGAAACCCTCTCCAACGGAAGGAATTTGGACTGCAAAGTGGGTTCCGTTGTTGAGGAGATTTACTGTATATGACTCATTATGGCCACACCTTAGCACTTAAACCCCTGCACCGGGGGTCATGAAATTTACAATTCTGGTAGACCCTTCCTTGGTTATTACTACTACATACTTGGTTAGTCTGATCAACGCCTGGGAGTAGGGAAGAAGATTTTTTAAGAAATACAGCAATTTTACACTTTTACTACCTTCCCTTGGGGTGGGGGGTCATGAAAGTTACAATTTTGGTAGACCCTTCCTTGGTTATTATTACTACATACTTGGTTTGTCTGATCAATGCCTGGGAGTAGAGAAGAAGATTTTTAAGAAATACAGCAATTTTACACTTTTACTACCTTCCCTTGGGGTGAGGGATCATGAAATTTACAATTCTGGCAGACCCTTCCTTGGTTATTATTACTACATACTTGGTTTGTCTGATCAATGCCTGGGAGTAGAGATGAAGATTTTTTAAAAGATTTTTTTTAAGAAATACAATTTTGCAATTTTACACTTTTACTACCTTCCCTTGGGGTGAGGGATCATGAAATTTACAATTCTGGCAGACCCTTCCTTGGTTATTATTACTACATACTTGGTTTGTCTGATCAATGCCTGGGAGTAGAGATGAAGATTTTTTAAGAAATGCAGCAATTTTACACTTTTACTACCTTCCCTTGGGGTGGGGGGCCATGAAATTTACAATTTTGGTAGACCCTTCCTTGGTTATTATTACTACATACTTGGTTTGTCTGATCAATGCCTGGGAGTAGAGAAGATTTTTAAGAAATACAGCAATTTTACACTTTTACTACCTTCCTTTGGGGTGAGGTTGAAACAAAGCATTCTCAGTTGGAATCAGTCCCTTTTAGGGCTCTGATGCCAGGAAAAAAAATCCCCTAAAATCCCTCCATGGGAAAACCTCATTTTGGGGTAAAATCCAAGATGGCCGCCAATTTGTGAGTAGGGTGTATAAATGACCATAAATCCTAAACTACCTAACATAAAAACATGTATTTGGTATCAATTCCCACTAACCTGAGGGTGCCCGATCATTTAGTGATATCTTCAAGGTCATCAGAGGTCAAGGTCACGTGATAATATCAAGGTCACTGATAATTTTTACAAAAATAAGTCCACACGTGACAACATTACATCAATAAAAGTTCTATATAAAAATTTTTAAAAATACATTTTCAGCTGGAATAAGTCCCACTTAGAGTCCTGATGCCTGGGGAAAAATTTCCCTAAAATCCCTCCAGGGAAAAATATTGTTTTAGGGGAGATCTAAGATGGCCGACAATGTGCGGAGCCAAAAATATAGATGTATAAATGACCATAGCTCTTAAAGTACGTGACATAAAAACACCGTTTTGCTATCAATTTCCACTAAACTGAGGGTGCCCGATCATTTGATAATAGTTTCAAGGTCAACAGAGGTCAAGGTCACTGATAATTTTTACTAAAATGAGTCCACACATGACAACATTACATCAATGAAAGTTATGTATTAAAATTGTAACAAAATATTTTCAGCGAAATAAGTCCCACTTAAGAGTTCTGATGTCTTGGAAAAAAGTCCCCTAAAATCCCTACAAGGGAAAAGCTTATTTTGGGGGAAATCTAAGATGGCCGACAATATGTAGAGCCAAATACACGTATAAATGACCATAGCTTTTAAAGTACCTGACATAAAAACACATATCAATTTATCAACGATTTAGAGTACACACATCTCAAGGTCGCCAACAGGTTAATTGTTCTCAGTAACGTCATCATCTTCTAGGGTCTCACTAGTGATATTTGTGTTGGAGCATGTGATTCCTTTGCAGTTACCACATGCCGGCGTGCAGTTGATCCCAACAGAAGGGATTCTACAAGAACTGGATCCAGATTCTTCTTGAGTTCAGTAATGCATATTGTCTGCTTTCCAGTAACCATGTACAACTGTTCACTCTGTTCTGTAGAATCGGCATGGTGTACAAGAAGTTGTAATACATCGGTATCTTCTGCAACAACAGCTGTTGGTTTCTTCAGAGCAGAAAGACATGCTAGTTTGCAGATTTTGTAATCTGCGTCACCTTGTGCATGTTCCACAGATATGCTTGCATTTTCCATGTACTCAGCAAGTAGGTAGATGAGTGACTGCTTGTTCTTATCATTTGCAAGGAAAGCTTTCTTGCTCATTGATAGGTGCATTTCCGCAGATACAGATACTGTCGCACCAATGTCATGACCTGCCCGGCGACCATGTGCTTCATCTTTAGTGCTGTGACCGTGGTATCCATCAAACACAACCAGTGCGTGTCTATAGCTGCTTTTGACATGCTGCACATACATGTTGCAAATCTCCTCATAGCTTGAGTGCTTAGGCCACGAGAATTTATGCAATAAGCCTCCTCCGTCAACAACAAACTGCAAGCCCATAGCATCCATGGATAAGACGATGCTTGCTGGAACAAGTTTCAGGAGATGATGCTTGATTTCTGCCTTATCCCCAGTTCTCATCTGCATACAAGTGTCAAACAGCGATGGAGGGTAAGAGCATAGCTCATACTGGAAGAGATCATTAATCGGGATATCATTGATACCCATAACAACCAATCGCTGATATAACCGCTGTGGATCCATTTCAATTTTTTCTCCAGTAGATACTTTCACATACAGGGCTGAAGCTAGGGTCTTGATTTGATTCTTCTGAGAAAATTTGTATTCTGCCACTGATTTGCCAACCATCGATGCAAGAATCTTTTCGCCAACATTTTTTGCATCACTCGCATTTACTGATTCCTCTGCCACCAGCCCCGTTGAAAGACTTACAAGATTCTTGGTTGTCTTCTCATATGGTCCCCGCTCAACAAACACTTGTAGTAGCTTTTGGATGTCAGACATATCACGTTTAATTTGTGATGCGGCAAGATCACGATGCCCATCTTCTGCATTTGTGTCAACTCCTGCTATCTCAAAGACAGACTGGGAGACCTCGGAACACATAGGCCTAGAAAGCAGGAACAACAGACGTGTACTTTCACTGAAGCCTCGTCCCCGTGTTAGACCTCCTGTTGATTTAATGCCAGCCATCAGTACTTGCTCAATAAAGAGGTCTGTGAATATACCAGACCATGCGCCATCACTTCTCCTGACTGGAAAGAGACCATTCATGAAAGCTGCATGCACATCTGGATGAGATGTTTCTAGAGCAAGCATCTTTGGAATGAATAAAGCAAGGGATTTAGTGTAGTTGTTGTGTCCAGCAGCTGCAAGATAAGGGTGCATGTCTCGCAAAGACTGTAAGTAAAGGTTCCAGCTTCCTATGCGCACTGAACGTATGAAAGTTCGCAAAATTGCAACCATTCGCTGATACTGCAACCACAGCTTGGCTGTTCCATACATCTGCATTGAGTTGAGTTACGCCAGTCTTCAAGTAACCTGTGAATATGGCCAAGTTTACTGTTAGCGAGAGCATTCTCCAGGCTGACTTTCCCCTCACGTACTTCATTCACAAGTCGAAAGATGGAAGTCAGGTCGACAACATTCGTTTCCCCATCTATTAAAATGAAAATAAATAACTAGGTCCATTTATTATAATTAATATACATGCCCTTTATTATAACTAAATGTAACATTAATTATATTAGTGCCATAACAATATATTATAAGTATATAAGATGTAATACATATGTGTAAGATAAATAGAGTTTTTTAGTAAAAATTATCAGTGACCTTGATATTATCACATGACCTTGACCTCTGATGACCTTGAAACTATTACCAAATGATAGGACACCCTCAGTTTAGTGGAAATCGATATCAAAAATGTGTTTTTATGTCAGGTACTTTAAGAGCTATGGTCATTTATACATATATATATTTGGCTCCCCACATTGTCGGCCATCTTAGATTTCCCCCTAAAACAATGTTTTTCCCTGGAGGGATTTTAGGGAAATTTTCCCCCAGGCATCAGGACTCTAAGTGGGACTTATTCCAGCTGAAAATGTATTTTTAAAAATTTTTTATATATAACTTTTATTGATGTAATGTTGTCACGCGTGGACTTATTTTTGTAAAAATTATCAGTGACCTTGATATTATCACGTGACCTTGACCTCTGATGACCTTGAAAATATCACCAAATGATCGGGCACCCTCAGTTTAGTAGGAATTGATACCAAATACATGTTTTTATGTTAGGTAGTTTAGGATTTATGGTCATTTATACACAATGCAACATACTGTTATTTTTTATTTCAGTAGATTTATAATCAATTATTTTAAATCCATCACAGGATATTTTAAATGCAAACATGCATATTTTATATATATGATATGTGTGCATTTACTTAGATTTATATCCGTCTAACAGGTACCTTACCTGTAAGTTGTAGATATATCATGTATTGGTAATCTAGCTAGCCGATTCAATGCAAGGCAAATGATATACGTTAAGCAATAGACTGCATACGTTTAAAAAGACATTTCTGTAGTATTATTTTGTAAATAAGAGTGACTATCATCCGTAGTCACATTTGTTTGTGGGTTTGGCGTATCTAGCACATATGGGCGACCCTGGGTATTCTAAATTTAGAACACGTCCTATGAAACGTGCAAATACAATTTTGCTGGTTTTAAGAAGTTAGTCTGAACTGCATGGGAGTGAATTTGAATCAATGACGTACAAAAGCAACTCCCCCCCCCCCCCCCCACCCGACACTATTTGTACCGTGAATCTCGCTTTCGAATGTAAACATTACCTTATATGGTCATAGGTTTGGAGATCTTTTGAAGCATTTTCCTATTAACTTACATACAAAAATACAATTATTACGACACTCTTTCATTCAAAAATAAATAATCTTCAGGATTATAGATACTTTTATTAAAAAGAGAGATTTGTCATTCACTTAAAAAATACGTTAGCATCAGCTGCATTGGGGATTAGCAGCTAGATATGATACCACTCTAAAATACCAATAAAAATCAGTGATAATTAATAACATTATTTGACATTTCATCATAAATATACAAAAGAAAAAAGAGCAATGAATATAAATTATAATGTCGTTAAGTGCGTTAGAACTAGATCTAGGTCAGAGGGTGGGGTACTGGGCATGAACGTCAGTGACAGTGCGTCGATAATGACGTCTTTCAAGAAATATTGACAGCATCAAGTGCTATCTTGAAAATTGCAGAAAGTAAGTGGAGTACTTTAGATACTGATGCCATAGTCAATGCTCTTCTTTTCAAATAACATATTTAGTTCAAAACACTCTGAGTTTGTCAATCGGGACAACACAAAAATGGTTAGATTCTAGTCTGTCATGTACCGGGGTCATTTATCACTGTACTCCAAGGTAAAACACGTTCGAATATTATGAATATTTTAATGCGTTAATTTATAAAATCTATGGTTATATATTAATAAGCAAATTACCATGAAATACTTTTCCATACAACTCTCTTTATTGACAGCACTATTCAATACAAATCCTGTAATATTTGAGCATTAATTTTATCGGAGTTGGCCTCCCACATGAAACCTGAGGCAGTCTATCATAATGAAGCATTACTTCATTAAAACTATATTTACGGGATAAAAGATTTAGTCATAAGTACTTTTTCATTCAATACCCATTGTTAGTCACTTCATTTATCACAAACATCCACGATATGCTCATATATAACGTTAAACACCGTCGACGGGGCTTAAAAATCCGCGTAACAAAACTGTTAAACACCGTATGTCGATTCGAAGGTTCTCCTGCATTCTGTCGCCAAAATATAGAACATATCTATTCCAATTCAATTGTATAATAAAGATATTTTATGTAGGTATGTCTGGATGTTATTGTTGGTGTAATATGTGCTTTGATATGACAGGAAAATGCTTCCAAACCTCTCAAAACCTATGACCATATAAGGTAATATTTACATTCGAAAACGAGGTTCACGGTACTTAACTGGTGAAAAGGGACTAGTCCGTTAGCCACATTCTCTTATAGTTACGTTGGTGGAAGTGGGCGTGGCATCATGAAATAATAACGCTCTTTTCTGAAAATATTTCCGGGACTTTGCGGGAATGAACTCTACATTAGGCCGAGCCTGCCGGCCGGCATGCCCGGCACCCTGCGTTAAGCCCTGACATACCAAATTTGGTTAAGATTGGCCCAGCAGTTCTTGAGAAGAAGATGTTAACGACGCACGACGGACGCCAACCCATAGCAATAGGTCACCTGAGTAATTACTAAGGTGACCTAAAAATATGTGGAGCAATTTAAATATCCTACAATAAAAGGCCGCTTATATGCTGTAAACCCATCAAAACATGTGAAGGCGAGAAATGTAAACTGAATGATTTTCACTGTGCACGAAACAAGTCATCTATTTCTGACATTGTAAATGTGAAGCTGTAGTAGGAAATGCACAGTACGTCTGGTGAAAATCATTCGCTTATGTACCATAGCGTGACTTTGTGTGTTAGTAAACAAGACAGCATGGTATTTTTAAATGTGAAAATGTAATAAATATCAAATGTGGAGAATATAAATATTATTTTCTGTACATTTGCAATGAAAAAGGCATCGTTCATGGACACTGGATTCTACAGAACAAATATTTATTTTGGCTGAGCATTATCTTTAAATTGGAGTAAATCATTAACAAGAGATGACAAAATAATAATCCAAATATTTTATGCATTTCTATTTCTTATTTAATTACCCAGTATGTAATTATGAGACTCATCTTTATCAAAAAGTGAAAATAATCTGGTTGCATAATGCATAGCAAATACCTGAAGGTGTTAGCATCTCTGCTAGCACCCTACGTGCTTCTTGTTGACCAGAGAGAGCTCTGTCCCGCCACTGCTTCAGTAATGCACTATGAGTTAGAGCCATCTGTAGACAGGCATTTAAAAATAAGATTTCCAGAAATACAAATTTCTGCATTGTTCACACGCCAAAATTTACCCCACCGCAAAGCTAATAAAAATTGTCATTCTTATACATGTGTATTTTGTTTTTTAAGGGGTGTGTGGTGCTAATACAAATAACTAGACTCAAGCATAAAATTATGCTTACTTTTATTTTTAAAAGATAAAAATCATCCACGAATCTATCATGTTAGTTTTACTACAGTCTACAAGTATAACACAAAATAACTTACAATAGCGCAATTGTCTACACAACATGGCTGACTCCACAGATCGGCAATTGGCTTGAAATATCCTTTCATTTTTTTTCCTTTTTGCATTTCTGTTCGTGGCATTTCCTTTATAAAAATTGAAAGATTAATTACTTAAGACCTCCTACAACGTTTGTTTCAAACAAAAATCAAACCTCATGTAATTGCAACATTCAGATCAAAGTTTAAAAGTATTCTCACATCTCTATTTTTTAGTCTTTTGTAGATGAAATTATTCGAGTACTGTAATATTTTCTGTGTTGACTTTTCACAAAGATGATACTCATCTCTTAGTTTTTGTCTCCATTTGAGAACAAATTCTTCATGAGTCTTTGTCTGTCCTGTAGCAACATCAGTTCTACAATAAAACATGGTACATGTAATGTGTCAAATTTAAACAAAAAATATTCTTTACCGATAGTAGTTGCTTTGCAAATCGTACACTGCATTACAAACAATCATGAAATATACTTCAACTTACTTTTCTTGATCAAGTTTTTTTCTCTTTTCTAATTGTGATTTACTATTTGACAATTCTCTGGCTTTCTTAATCAAATGCAATAATTCTTGACATTTATGGTTTGTGCGAACAGATTTTAAACCATCCGCCAGTATATAGTTCTGTAGACAACCACAGTACCTTGTACTGTAGTTTGGACAATATAAGCGATCAGCTGGAGAAGAAAGAACATGACAAATACAATCCCATTTTTGTGGTTTAAAATATAAATAAATTTCTACTCCCTGCCCTAAATTCTTTATCAGCATGTTTTATATAAACAATAAAATATCGTAGACTAATAAAAATACTTGCAAATTTCAATATAAAAAAAAGTGTAACAAAAGTGAGATTTTACCATCACTATCATTGAACTCTGTTACTAGCATTTGTGCAAATGTGCGAGCTTCCTCAAGACAGTTTTCTCGCTCACTTTCTACAATATTTTCAAGTTTAGGAGCTTTCTTTGGCCGATCAAATGCAAGCCCTAAAACAATTACAGCAATTGTAAACAATGTTTACCAACAACCATACTATAGTACTTAGTACAAGTAGATCAATATGGCTTGACCATCAACAGTAACAAAATGCCTTCATTAGGTAACTTGGCATAGACGAAAGGAACAGCAGGTGATATAAGTCTATATATTACTCTGAGAGGGGGACTGTAATACTAGGGTTCTCACTCTACACTAGAGTTGCTTAAATTAAAGTAGGCTGTGTAATACAACTACTATTGTATAATAGCTATTATTAAACTACCACAAAAGTGAGGAATTCAACATGAACGCAGAGAAAGTAACAATGTCTAAAATCATTTGATAGCACCACATGATACACCAATAAAAAAGTTTCTATGAATGATAGCACAGAACAGGGTTAGCAAAAGTCATGACATTTATAATAAAAGTCAATGTCAACATTTATGACGTAGTCGACTTTTATGACATATATAGACTTTTATCACATTTATTCGGCTCATATTTTGCCAATTTTGACATATTGGAGCACATTGTTAATTTTCGATGCATATATATCCATTGTAAAACATATTTTTATCAGAAAACTCTGTATATGAAGAGAAATGTAAAATTAGAACTTTATATTAGCACGATAAGTGTCACATGATACATTTTAATGAGCCATAAATTATGTCAAAAGGACGTTTGAAATCCGAAAAATAAATGTCATTAAGGAATATGTTGACATTTATTATTCCCATATATGTAGAAAGGACGCCTGAAATCCGAAAAATAAATGTCATTAAGTAATATGTTGCAGTGTTCAATCTAGCTTTGCATTGGAGGGAGCCCTATGGGCCCGTTGACCTTCAAAGAGAGGGCCATTTTAAATATGAGGGGGCCCCAAGTAAAAACAAAACAACCCAAAAAGTAGACAGGATGCTTACTGTATTATTTCATGGGTGTGTAGGGGTAATACCAAAATCCAACACGAATTGATAAATTTATTACTATATTTCTTGGTATTTTTTCATAATTGGAGTAGACAAGCATTTGAGATTTAATCCATGTCACCATGATAGATCCTGTCACAGGTTTCATCATATAAATCCATCAAATGGCATTTATAAACCGTGTCATCGGGATTAAAAGTAGATAACTTTATGTAGAACCTCAATAGGAATGATCGTACATAATTCATTTTAATGTTACTTTAATATCTTACGCGTATAAGAAGAAATTTCAACTTATTGACATCAGTTTCATTACCAGTCGCCATTTTGGTACATACTAGTGCCCGACGCAACATGCATTTATCACAACGCAAACAAGCAGCGCGCAGACACATTTTTCCCGTGCTACCGGCATGAACTAGTTGAAATTATTATGGTGGAATGCCGGTAGGTGGCGCTCTGAATGTAAACAAATATGACCGCGCCCATGAAACTAATACAGACGTGACGGGAAACTAGCTGTTTCTTTGGTGAATATTTTATTAAAAATGTTACAAAAATTTGGCAAAATATTCATAGTGCGCCCGATGGGCCCATGGTACGATTGGGATTGCGCCATTTGGTATGTTAAGCGGCCAAAGGCGCAATGGCGCAGCCTAGATTGAACACTGTGTTGACATTTATTATTCTCATCTATGTCAAAAGGACATGTGAAATCAGAAAAATAAAAGTCATTTAGTAATATGTTGACATTTATTATTCTCATATATGTCAAAAGGACGTGTGAAGTCAGAAAGATAAAAGTCATTAAGTAATATGTTGACATTTATTATTCTCATATATGTCAAT
This sequence comes from Streblospio benedicti, assembly GCA_019095985.1. Taxonomy (NCBI): domain Eukaryota; kingdom Metazoa; phylum Annelida; class Polychaeta; order Spionida; family Spionidae; genus Streblospio; species Streblospio benedicti. Next base: position 22,123,885 of record CM032660.1, on the reverse strand, counting down.
CAGAAAAATAAATGTCAGGAAGTGATATCTATGACATTTTCAATAAGCCACTACCATAATTAATGATTATTCAAAAATTGTTCAAAATATACCATGTAATCCTCAAAGTCTCAGTAAAGGCCGCGTGGCGGCGTCCCACTAGTTTTGCCGTATGGCCGACGCAAAAATTCTAGGGATTTCCTGGCAAAAAAATTTATACGTCGAGTATCTGCTGATAGATAACTCCTTTTGGCATTGAATTTTTTTCCGCAAGCGCATAGTCAACTCACAGCCAGCGCAAGTCAGGCGCAAAGCTGGCGTAAGAATAGCCGACATCTGACGCATGGCTGACTCAAAGCCGGCGTAAGAAAAGCAGATGGTCAATGCAAGGTCAGCGTAAACTCGACGCACAAAAAAAGTCAAATCGTACAGCGAGCGGAACCCGGGCATCTGCGTGGCGTTCGCACCGGTGGTATAAAAGTCGCACGCCGCGGCTTCCGCGCCATTTCTACTTTCGTTTTCAAGCAATAGGTTGCCTTTTCGACCGCCGTGTGTGAACGTTTTGAGTGAGAGAGATCTTAAAAACATCTCCCTATGGTCTCATACCATTGTGTAGCCAGGGCTCGCCAGCCTTCCTCTGTGTCCGGTAGAGTCAACATCTCGTCTGTATACTCTGCTAGAGTGGCAGTGCACACCTCTCTCACGACTTTGCTCATAGTGTTGGGTGTAACCCTCCAACCGTAGGACATGTCTTTGTACGTGGAACCCGAAGCTAGGTGGCGCAGAGTGAGGGCAAGCTTCAGACCTGGTTCTAGGGGCAGGGGCCAGTTTGTTGTAATCTTCGTCAGGCGTCCTGCAAGCCGTTCACACAGCTCATCATACATTTCTGGCGGCATTCTGAGGAAGTTGATGAACGATGAGAGGGGTCCTTGTTGCGGAGTTCTACCATCAGGTTGTGGTACATGCCCTGGTCCGGTCTTCTCTGGATCCACTGGTGTACCTACATGCGCCTTCTTCGTGGTCGTCTTCTTCGTCTTTGTACTTCCACAATATTTACGGCTTGTACTTGCAAAAGCTCCTGCTGGTGAAGCAGGACCATGTGCAGATCTACTTCATCTTGAGGGTTCATGGATTAAAGTGCTGGTCTACACGAGAACGATGTTTTGTCGAACGGCATCAATGTTGCCTCTTCGGTGGCAAGCTTCACACTGACAAGATGTATGGAGCAGCACCCAATTTATAGGTCTCGTGAATAGTAGGTGGAGCTAACGCCAATCATACAACATTCCTACGCTATCTTGTTGCTAATGATCTGCCAAACATCCGCAGTTATGCGCCAAATGGATGCCGAGTAGGCGCTACCAGCTGAACATACGTCTATGATACGTTGAACATCTGCTGAATGTACGCCATCGTACGCTAAAGGTGCGCCAAGCTTACGCCAACGTTATCATCTGCCGAGCATCTGCCCACCATCCGCTACCAATACACTGCGTACGCTCAGCGCATGTGTAGCATATGTTTGGCGTATACGGGGCGTACGCCCAATGTAAAAAATTCAATGGATTATCTATTGGCATATGCCGTTTACGCTTTCGATGTTTTGAGCAGCCCAAAGTATTGGCGGCGTAAAAGAATGGACCGATCGATAATCTTCCTAGAAATATTTTGTCGGCGTACTGGCGGCAAGCGTTACACGAGCGTCAAACGCACGTGCAGCGTAAAACGAACGTCAGGTCGACGTAGGGTCGGCAGATGCTTAGCGTAGATGAAAAAATCTAGCTATCCGACGGATTTTTATCAGCTGGGCGTAAGTTCCAAGTGCGCCAGAACCAGTGGGACGCGGCTTTAAGGTGAAAATTTTCATAATTGAAGTTATCAGAAATTACCCTTGCCAATTACAAGTTGAGCAAAAATCTACTCCTGCCATTTAAAACAAACAATTTCCAACAACATACTGGTATACTTAACAACCCTCAACAAACAACACTAGGGTTAATCATTCAATAACTGGAGGTTATAAATAGAAAAAAGTTAAATACTGACACTTACCCATGTAAAGGTTAACACTTGTCATTAAGCATTAACAATAGCCTAACTTGTGAAAATGTCTCCTCATGACCAACTTAACCAAAATGCCTCCTCCAAATGCTTAACCAGATACATGTAATGTACTCAGCAAACAAATTTCACTGGTGGTTGAGACATTTAATTAGGATTGTGATACTAACCTACTAATGACTTTTATTTTTCTGATTTCACGCGTCCTTTTGACATATATGAGAATAATAAATGTCAACATATTACTTAATGACTTTTATTTATCTGATTTCACGCGTCCTTTTGACATATATTAGAATAATAAATGTCAACATATTACTTAATGACTTTTATTTTTCTTATTTCACGTGTCTTTTTGACATACATGAGAATAATAAATGTCAACATATTACTTAATGACTTTTATTTTTCTGATTTCACGTCCTTTTTTGACATATATGGGAATTATAAATGTCAACACGTATTACTTAATGAGATTTATTTTTATGATTTCACACATCCTTTTGACATATATGGGAATAATAAATGACAACTTATAATTTAATGACATGTATTTTTCTGACTTCATGTATCCTTAGAACATATAAGGCTAATTGGCATTTATAGCAATTCAAAAATGTCTAAATGACTTACGAATTTTAAGAAAAATAAATGTCATAAATGTCAAAATGTCACAAAATAAATGTCAAAATTTTCCAAAAAATAAAGTGAAATCTATGGTATAAATGGCAAATGTCACTTTTTCGAATATGTAAATTGGTTATAGCGATGTGAACCCTGGCACAGAACAATCACTTACCGCATGCATTACACAGTAGTAACAGTTCGCCTGTGTTGGGGTCAATTTTTTGGCGTGGTGATGGTAAATATTTAGGTTTCTTGCTAGCAATGGCGCCATGACGTAATCCGCCTCTATTTGTTGGTTTGCAGATATAAGGTGATTTGCATATATCGCAGCTGAACGGCCTACCTAAAATAGTTAATTTAAATAAATATATGTTTCTCATATTTGGAAGTATTAGTGAGTAATTATTAATGTAAATAAGACAGTCACATTAGGTATCAGATGACTGAAGGATGTGTAAATGATGTTTTTTAACATACGACGCACCAGCAGCATCATTACACACAGCAACCCCGGGGTCCGGTTAACATATATAAAAAAAAAAAAAAAAAAAAAAAAACCTCCGAGTCCAGTGAAATGCATACCCTGGCATCCCGCGATGTCAAAAAATTCCACTCACGAGATGATATCTAGGTATAAAGTCGTGACTTTAAACATGATCTCACCATTTATAGTAATCAATAAACGCTGTACATGCAGTACTATTTAGTCATTTCATACACAGTTTTTCCGTTCATTTTGCTTGTTTCAGTGTAATTTAAGACAAATCAATAATGCCAGAAACAAATTACTAGTCACAGTGCGCCAGGGTTCAAGCGATGCAGAATAGATAATTATATAGAATTAATTACCCAAAAATAAAAAATTCTTGAAGTTATGGGCCAGGGTATCACTGGGTTTTGCTGTGGCGCATCATATGCCTATGGGAAACCCATGGTTGCCGGCAGACGTATGTCACCGATGTGGTAGCCAGTTGTCCATTGTTAGTAACATCCATGAACAAAAAGTAGGGAGATGACTGAAAAAAAATTACTGATGAAACATCAGCCAATCCTTAGGAAATGTCCCACGGGTGTGGCCCCAATTCAATGTTGACGACAATCAATATCCAAATGATGAACATGATGCCTCAGTCCAATCGTTGACCGATTTACAATAAATGTCCAAATGATGAACATGATGCCTCAGTCCAATCGCTGACCCCAATTTTTGGCAGATGATCGGTCCCCCATCGGATGCACTTTACTGGTGTTTTAACAGATCATGAGGTGTCCACTGATGACTTAAGGATGTCAGGACATAGCTACTCCCAACGATCTCCAACCAGCCTCCACATTGGCCGGCAAATGTGACTAAGCCATTGAACAAAGTACATGTAATGGTTACAAAGAGTTGTGGTCAAAATTACATATAATAGGCAACATTTAGGACTTTGCTATCGATTAGTTCATTTATTTGAAAGATTTATTTGGAAGAAGCCACATCAGTTTAAGCTTTAAGGATCTATATGATTACTGTAGTTTCCTTATTGTGCTTCATGAATGACCCAGTACTCACACCTTTTTAATAGTACGGTAGATTACAGTATTATCAAAGATATAGATTATCACCACCAATGAACTGTGATTTATATCTTCTATTCTATCACACATTTTCTTTGATCTCACCTCTAAATTCTACCAAACTACATGTACAGTAGAACCTCCAATTAAGACCACCTCTATAATAACACCACTCTTCACGGTCCCAAACCGTCATAAAGCTATCAAGATGAACCTCTATATAGTGACCATCTCTCTATTGAGACCCCCTAACACTGGGCCCAAGGGTGGTCCTAATAGAGAGGTTCGACTGTAGATCGATTCATTTGACGGCAGCAAACAATTGACCAACTTAGGTCCAACTATATAAAGATCCTAAAACCAACTGTTTTTTCTTTGGGGTGTTGGCAACTTTAAACTTCAAAAACCACATTTAGATGAACTTATGACAAGCACAAGATGCTTAACATGCTAGAATAACAGGTTTTCTAAAACAACTACACATTGAAATAGATGGTCTTCAGGTCATGCTGGACAAGTGGTCATTGAATAGGTACTGTGAAATTGTCCGGGACCCCTGCAAAGCTTTGGATGATGGACTTGAACTCAGGATCTCCCGTTTTACCATACTATATATTATTTGCAGGTGGGCATGTTATCTTTACACCAATCATCCAACGATTAGACACTTTTATATTTGGCCAGGTTCTTAACCCCCTTCAGGACCCAACATAATTAACCCCGTCAAGTGCGCGTACCACAAGAAAGAATGCTATGCCCTGTGTCACTTTGTTTACAATACAAAAAATTAAAAGTTCATGGAAGTAAGGGGGAAAAGGTTTAAAATGGTTGGATTGGAACATATGTACAAATTATTTATCAGTGTACACTGTATAGTATTTCAATAACTTGAATTCATACAAGTTTTATGGTTAACTATCCAATTCCCCTGTTGACTGTACATATATACATGTACCATAAATGACCATAATAACATCCATTGGCTTTAATGTTGAAATATTTAAAATTCAATTCAAATTGAAAATTCAAGGGTTGGGCTTTTATATTTTTATATTTATATATGGCCTGAAGGTGTTGTGTCGCAGGTGGGAAAGTAGTGCAAGACAGAGAGAGATTTGTTGTTTATGAGTATATAAATGCATGTTTAGTCTTTATTCTACTATTAAAATGGAGTTATTTATTTATCTATTTCATAATAAGTATGGTATCTGTTTGTGCCTGGAATATGAGGTCTTGTAGTTTAGCAGGACCATACATTGCTGACTTGTGTGATAAATATGATGTAATAATAACTTCAGAACATCGCTTATATGATTATCAATTAGGAACTTTGAATGATTTGTTCCCTGGGTTCAATGTACATAGTGTCGCCAGTCAAGATCTAGATAATCATGAGGGTTTAATCAAACCAGGCCACTGTGGTATAAGTATTGCATACCGTGACTCTCTATGCCAAGTTGTAAAAAGAATGGACACTGGTAGTGATAGGATTCTAGTAATAAAAAATATCAGATGTGGGTTATAATAGTAGTAATCTGTATGTAATAGATGTATACCTACCACAACAACAATGTCAAATAGCAGACTTTTCTGATATATTAGCACAGTTAGAGCATTTAATAGAGATGCATAAATGTGATGGAGAAATAGTTCTCATAGGTGATTACAATTGTCACTTTGGCAATGAATATGGGTCACGTTTCTGGGGGAAGACTACTAAAACAAGTAGTCGTCGGGAACGCCGTAAATCTCCCCTTCCCCGATCAGGCCATTTCCCCGATCAGGCCATTTTTGAAAAGTAGGCCAAAGTACTCAAATATCAAATCACGTGAGGAGAGTGACATAGTCATACAAAATAAAAAAAAAAAAAAAAAATGTCAAGTTTGGTGATGATAGGTAATAAAGTCTTCCCAGGAGACAGATAAACACAAATTCATAATAATTTGTTTTTAAAACACATCGTAATTTCATCAAAAGTAGGCCAAAGTACACCAAAATCTAAGCAGCTCTGGAGAGCAGTACATACATTGCTGACTAGATATGAATTTGATGTAACCATAACTTCAAAACTTCTCCTGTAGAATGGTAATTAAGGTTTATTATTTGTTGCTGGGTTCAATGTTCAAAGTAGGCCAAAGTACACCAATATCAAATCATGTGAGGAGAATGGTATGGACATACCAAATGTCAAGTTTGGTGATGATAAGTCATAAAAAGTTCCCACTGGACAGATAAACACAATTACAAAATGATTTGTTTTCAAAACATCGTAATCTGTATGTAAAGTAGGTGTAATTATACAAAAACAATCTAATCAGCTCTGAAGAGTGGTACAAACAGTTAGCTAAATTATGAAGTTTGGTGACCATTATTATTGATTGTCAATTTGTTTGGCTTGAATATGGGTCACGATCCAGAAGATAAGCTGCTAAATGGCAAGGCAAAATGGATTGCTTGAATCTTTTTTCAACTGCAGCCTTATCCAGGCCATTTTCCCGATCAGGCCAAAAAGTAGGGACTCAAATTTGGTTCCTCAATGAGCTGACATCCATACAAAATGTCAAGTTTCTGGTGATGATTGTTGTAAAGTCCCCAGGACATATATCAAGTGCTTTTGCTTTAGGTCCCATTGGTTCATCAAAATCCAAAGCTTGGCAAAAATTAAGCAGCTAATGATCTTACTAAACAAGCTAGATCCATTTCAACCATGGTCTTGACTCACTAGATCAAAGGAAATCTAACATTCTGCTGCCTTTCAAGGCAACAAACATTATTATGTAATTCAAGTTCTAAAAGTAGGTGGAAGGATTCTTTGAAGTTAACTTTCAATTTATGTTGGATTCACAGGACTTGCTTCTTTTAAACTTATAGTTATTAATCATAAATATATATATAGAACTATTGCAGAGAATTTGGTACATGCTAACATCTTAAGTTTCAGCCAAAATGATTTGTTTTGTTAAAATAGATGTTTATTATTACATTAATTAGGTAAAAGGGTAAAGTTAACCAAAAAATAGAAATTTGGTATTTCTTCCACTTTGGAAGAAATGGCGGAAGATTGGTATTTCTTCGGAAATAAAGGCGGAGTTTGGTTTTTCCATTCCAACCCTACCATAGGTCAAATACTTCTCCCTGTAGAGTGTTAACAAGTTTTATTATGTAACACTCGTAGTTCAAAAGTAGGCCTAAACACCAATATCAAATCACGTGAGGAGAGTGATATAGACATACCAAATGTCAAGTTTGGTGATGATAAGTCATAAACTGTTCCCAGGAGACAGATAAGCACAATTACGTAATAATTTGTTTTTAAAAACACATCGTAACTTCATCAAAAGTAGGACAAAGTACACCAAAATCTAATCAGCTCTGGAGAGTACTACAACAAAGTTAAATATGAAGTTTGGTGACCATAGGTCAAATACTTCTCCCTGTAGTGTTAACAAGGTTTATTACGTAACCCTCGTAAGTTCGTCAAAAGTAGGCCAAAGTACAAACAAAATTTTTTGAGAAGTACTTTTTTCCTCAAACAAGACATATTTAATTTTCAAATCAATAGCTCAAGTAGTCTTCGAGTTGTCAGCCTGTTTATTTCGGACGGATGGACTGACGTACGGACAGAAGCAAAGCAAGAAATCCCCCTTCGGACTTCGTCCGGGGAGATTTAAATACAAAAATGATGTCTTCTATGCTTTATAGGCATTCACTAGTACTTGTGAATAGTGAGCCGTCATGGTGTACTGGTCCTGATTACACTTTTTATGTAGAGGGTGTTGGTTGCTCATACATTGATCATTGTGCTGTGTCCTCATCGCTCATGAAACATTTTCGGACATGTTCAGTACTTCCTGACGAAATAAGAAACACCTCAGATCATTTGCCCATCGACTTATTTTTTAATATAGCTAATCTTCCAAAACGAGAAAAGGTGAATATCTTTAGTAAAGTTGCTTGGTCGAGAATGAGTGCTCAATACATTAAAGACAATTACACCGATCCGTTAGAATACCTCTTGAAAGACTATACAGTTAGTGACAGTAAGAATCTCGATGATATTGACAATATGCTGCAGATTATTTTGACTAGTATTGAGAAGGCTTCGGTTAAGTTGAAAAGAAGTAAATATAGAAAAGGGTTAAAACCGTACTGGAGTGATGCACTTACAAAATTGAGTAAGTACAAATACGAGCTATGGAATCAATGGAAATATGATGGCAGTTATAAAAATGATGATCTTTATAGAAAATACAAAGATTGTAAGAGACAGTTTAAGTATGTACTTAAAGTTGCTAAAGAGGCATATGAACAAGAGCAAATGAATGATATTTCACGATCGAGTGAAATAGATCAGACATATTTTTGGAAAATTATAAATAAGGGTAAAAAAGGTGTTCATACGGTGCAACCAATTCAAGTTGATAGTGAGATTATCACTGACACTGATACTATATTACAGAAATGGAAAGATCATTTTTTGATCTGTTTAATCCAGATGATAATGTAGAGTTTGATTCTGAGTTTCGAGATTATGTAAATAGCACTTTGCAAGAAATGTTAGATCAATCAATGGAAGCCCAACCATTCGTCATGGATGAACCAATTCATGAAAGTGAAGTGAAATCTTGCATTAATAAGCTAAATAATGGGAAAGCCCCAGGGTGGGACTTGATTACAGGAGAACATCTTAAACTTGGAGGTAAAGCTTTAGTAATGACAAAATTGTTTAATAGAATGGTAGAGTTAGTTCATATACCACAAGGTGTCAAAATTGGTATCAGTGTACCTATACCCAAAGGCACAAAGGATGCAACAAGAAGAGCAAACAATAGAGGCATTACTTTATTGCCCACAATAGGTAAAGTATTTGAGATGATTTTGTGTAAAAGGCAAGTGAACTCGAAACAGTATGTATTACACCACCCCCTCATTGTTCTAGTCTACACACTACACTTGTACTCCGTGAGACTATAGCAGAGAACATTGAAGGTGAAAGAATGAACACTTCTCTCATCTTGGGTTTCTTCATTCATGATATATACTAGAATTTTAAGCTGCCAACAGAAACCAATTAGAACTCACATTTTGGCGAGACTTTCGCTCTTATCGCAAGAGCTTCTTCAGGCCGAATGACCGGTCCTTAGTTGGTCATGTGACCGCCATGGCGGCGGCAGTCACATGACAGCAGTGGCAGGAAAACGGTATATGGAGGACTTCGAAATGCGAGCACTGGCGACAGCACCCAACCCCCCGCATATGTGGTTCCGATACGTAGATGACACCTTTGTGCTCATCCATGAGTACTTCATAGAAGGTTTCACTAACCACATCAACAGCATTGATCCCAATATTAAATTCACCAATGAACCCGAGGTGAATTTCAAGATTCCTTTTCTGGACACATGTGTTAAGATCAATGATGATGCCACCACTTCAGTTGAAATCTATCGAAAATCGACGCACACTGATCAATACCTAAATTTCCAATCAAACCACCATTTGGAACATAAAAGATCAGTGGTCCGGACTCTGTTAAATCGCGCCTACAATTTGGTCACCACGCCTGAAGATCAGCCCAGGGAGTGTAAGCACGTCAAAGCTGTGTTGAAAGACAATGGATACAAACCATGGGTGTTTAAATTACCAAGGCCAAAAGTCAAAGAGTCGTCTAATGACGCAAACAGTGGTGTGAGTACAAAAACCCCAGTCTGCATCCCCTATGTGAGAGGGCTGTCAGAAAAACTGACCCGTGTGTTCCGTGAACATGGTGTAAGCACCAACCACAAACCTTTTAACACCATTAAATCCATGTTGCCCACTCCGAAGGACAAGTCTCAGGATGACACCAAATGTGGGATTATATATGAAGTACGATGTCCACAGTGCCGGTACACTTATGTTGGTGAGACCGGAAGAACATTGAGTACTCGTATAAAAGAGCACCTGAACCCCAAGAGAGTGCCCACCGCTGTAGGTGACCATATTAGAGACACGGGCCATACCATCAGCTCCAGAGATTTCAAAATTGTGGCGCGTGAGGACTTAGAAATCCGTAGAAAGATCAGGGAAGCCGTGGAAATCCGTGTATGGCGCCCTGAGATGAACCGAGACACTGGCTACGACCTGCCCCCCGTTTTCCTGCCACTGCTGTCATGTGACTGCCGCCGCCATGGCGGTCACATGACCAACTAAGGACCTGTCATTCGGCCTGAAGAAGCTCTTGCCATAAGAGCGAAAGTCTCGCCAAAATGTGAGTTCTAATTGGTTTCTGTTGGTAGCTTAAAATTCTAGTATATAACATTGAAGGTGGTTCTACTACATATGTAGCATTCCTTGACATGGAGTGAGCATTTGACAATCTGTGGATTGAGGGCCTTTTATACAAACTCTATTTGACGGGAGTAGATCCAGTATTGTGGAGACTCTTACGAGAGCTATATAGTAATTATCAATGTAGTGTAAGGGTAGGAGGTAGATTGACAGACTCTTTCAGTACTGCAGTCGGAGTCCACCAAGGGGCTCCTTGGAGTATGGAACTCTTCATGACAATGTATGACGGTTTGTTAAGTATTGTTAGTTCATCTAGGGTTAATCCTAAAATTCATAGTATTAAAACTGCTCGTGTAGCCTTTGCAATTAGCAATTACAATTTAGCAATTGTATGTATTCACAAGAAATTATTACAACATCAGCTTGATGTGACACATGCGTATGCAATTAAGTAGAGATTTAGATTCAATGCGAACAAAAGCTGTATATTGATATTTGGTAAAGACAAATCCCCTTATCTGAAATTACAGATGGGTGGTATTAGAATAATGGAAAAAGCTGGTGATATACACATGGGAGTTTTGTTAGGTAAAAATAATGTTCTAGAGAAAGATTTCATAAATCAGAGGGTTTCAAAGGCTAAAAAGCCGTTCTTTGTAGCTCAATCACTTGGGAGTCGCACTGTTCCACTTTCTCCAGTTGTAATGAGCAAGCTGTATTGGACTGTATGTGTTCCAACAATGTGTTATGGCCTTGAGGTTTTGCCATTGAAAACGTCCTCCATAGCTTGTCTTGAACAGGCCCACTTTCGTATGGCAAAGCTGGTGCAAGGAGCTCCAAGTCAGACTACAAATCCAGCAGATCTTGCACCATTAGGATGGAAACTTATGGAATCTCATATTGATTATATTAAACTTATGTTTTTGTGGAGAATTTTTCTTCTTCCGGTAGACTGCATTTACAAGATTATTGTCATTATGAGATTGTTTCACTATGTGTATAAAAATACCAATGCTTGTAATCCTATTATATAAATGATATTGTAAATACATTTTTGAAATATAATCTATTCAAAGTTCCTATCCCCGCCCCTAAATGGTTTTTAGAAATTGCTGACTTTCCTACCGCCCGAGTAAATAATCAAAATTGCTGACTTTCTTCTTAGTTTTAACTTGGGATAAATTCGGTAACCTCTGTTCTACAACATACCAGAAGTATTCTCAGAAATCATTGATAATAACGATTTGCTGAAGCATTTAGTTTTCCATCTTTTTGCTTTCACTACCAAATGAAGTCCCGTGATATCGGGTTTTTTGAGCCACTACTCTTAATCGCATCATGATCTGTGTTGACAAATAACGGCGTGTGATAAAGGCTAATGTGACATACAAATGGTGTTACCTTTAAATCGCCAAAGAGTGATATTATTTGTGAAACGAATGGATTATCATCTTACAATAACATACCCATAAAAAATTCACATGTCGGATCAATTTTAAACCGATTATGAAGTCATGGACGAAAGGATATTTCTCAAATCACGAATATTGTTTGAAAATCACAGTGATTTGTGCGTGTGTGTTTGCGATGAAGAATTTTGACAGTTTACAAGGCTGTACGCACCGGACACATATATTTGGAGACGTTTTTATAGTCTTTCACCCAGGTAAGCTGTTTTATGCTCATTTTCGTATCATCTGTACCCTTTATGATGACTCACAGCAGTCATATTATTTTACGAGTAAGAGAACTTTTAGAAATTCATCTTTCTAAAGTGTTCCTCGAACCGGTCTTTTTGAATCGAGGGCGACACCAGCTACATGTTTGAAAGATAATCTAGACTTATAAAACCATATTCCTATAACTAGATATTGAAAATAAGAACTGTGATACTATATTCTGAGTACATCTGGTCAATTTATGTAAAAAAATTAAGTATTTATGGAGGCACCAGAAACGTCATTGTCTCAGACGTAAAACTGTCAAAATGCCAGTGACAGTGTGCGGTAGCGTTTTTACTACAACGTCATAACTCTTCTAAATTGATAATTGATAGGTATACATTGGATACAATGTAGGAAAGAGGAAAGGTAGTGCATCCCAACTGAAAAATTAAGACGTTTAGCACATTTTCATTAAAAAATCTGGTGTCAAAACATGACAATTTCTCACTGTTTACTACGGGGGGAGATAAAGCTTGTGAGACCATGATAGCGCACCTGCGTATGTTTGTATGAGGCAGCTCGCTGATTGGCTGGCTGACGTAAAAAGGGGCGTGGCTCGGAACTATGAATTGTTATTGCTAGAGAGATCTTTAAAAGGTGGAGATTTCATGAGGCTCTCAAGTTTCAAGGGAATAACCATTCAAGCAATTTCCACCTATGAATACTCTAGGTTTACTTCATCACACTCTGTGTAATATCGGCTGGTGGCACACCAGCCCCTATGGAAATCCAAACTGTAACCTAGAAAACTAGCCAATCAGCGCAATTCTCTTGCTTTTTTGGGGAACTTTTGACCTGTCAATTTTCTGTAACTCCTCCTCCTCATGCTCCTTATATGGGCAAAAGCAACATCAACACGGCACTCATGTGGCAATATAGTCTTTATCACGCCCTGTACTAAATCCAAACACCGAATTGAAGGGCAGAGCGATTAAGGATATCTTTATACAGCCTTTATAAAAAAGATAAAGTACGGATTCGTGGCGTCAACGCACGAAACGACTGAGGCTGAATAAATGTTAAGTTTACCTGTTGAATTATGCATATATTTGGCCTAATTGGCGTGATCTCAAGGCTCAAAAGCAAGTTTTGAAAACGCATAGCTATCGAGGCCTTGATATTCAGGGTGCTTTATCATGTATGATATATAAGAATCTAACACTATTTAAATATTGTATTCAAGATTTATCCATGTGGGTCTGGTGGAAATATGCACATAAGCATTGCAAGGAAGTTCATAAGATTAAATGTATGTTTCGGTAGAATTGTTTGAGAAGTAGTGTGCCATGTTTTGATAAAACATCACCATTGTGTATTAATTGTACTGATAGGCACATAGAGTCTGTGGAGCATGTACTATTTCAGTGTACATATTTTGAATACATGTACATTAGAAAACCTTTATGGGCGAAAATTTTGAGGTGCTGTTCAGTGACCTTAGGTACTGAAATCATTAACATAAACACTAATGAAAGAACTATCTTTTTCCTCTCTGGTATGAGAACGTACGTACCTGAGTGGGATGATGTATATACATCAAATTTGAATTATTGCTATTCTATATATGTAGCAAGAAGGGAGATGTGGGAGAAATGATTCTACAGTGATTTGTTCTGTTTGTGTCCCATCCTAGACTCTCAATTTAATGTTGTAGATTACCGTATACGACCATCCAAGCGCCCAGGGCCGTTAAATTGAAATTTTCTCAAACTATGGGGTGGGCCGTTACATGAGATTGCATTTACTACATAATTCTGAAAGACATTTAAGAAAAAGAGGGGGGGCTGTTATACGAGGGTGGGCACTTGGATGGTCGTATACGGTATGTATTTCAAATTGTATTATTATCATTTGTATTTTATGTTTGTGTAATGTATATCATATATATATCTTCTCAATGAACGCAAAATAAAATATAAATATATATATTTATATTTTATGTTTTTTCCCCCACTTTATATGAACTAGCTGGCCCGTCTCCTAACGGAGGCTATTTTGTGTACGATGGAATTGAAAATGTGAAAAAAAAACTCTAGATTCATCTGTCTCACTGAAAGAGGACCTTATGATTCCTGCTTGGATGCTGGTGGAACATCAAGCGTTTAGACCTTGACATAAACATTTACCCGTGTACAGTACCTGTGGTAATAGAAGATATTCATGAAATACCATGTAGAACAACTCATCCACACCTTTGGGGTGAAGTTTTTATATCGTAAACCAATATTCCTATGACGATAATTTGTTAGACAACGTGAAAACACAATGGACATGGCGTATATGCATTGGAAACACAATGCAATCAGCTAAAAGTGCATCGGAAAAAATCGGAACATAAACACACAGTAAAAAAATTCTAGATCAGTTTTTAGTTAATGTTAACCAAAGGAAGTGCACTAAGAACAGATAGACCTGTAAAAGGTGACGTCCTAATCAATGTAATGGTCAAAAAGTGTAAAAACGACCCAGGAAAGTGACTGTTGGGCGATTTCGTATAGTAAAAAAACAACCATGTGCCACTCCCCCTCTCAGGTAATTACCGGTATATATAGATGTGTATTTACTTTGGAATTTAGATGATCCAAATTTTAGGATGGACCTTTGCCCTTAGATGGTTTTATACAGTAGAAAAGTACACATTTACCATCAGATAGCTTATCAAAAGGCTTTGCTGTATTTTGCTGAAGCTTTTGTGGAGAGCCTTGTTTCCGTTTTGACTTTTTTGCTAAGTTACTATCTGAGTTTGGATTTGGTGAAAATGAGCGCTTTTCCTTTCTTTCTCTTCCACTTCGTCTCACCTATTATAGAATATAAAAGTCAAATTTAAAAAACTTTTCAATACATCAATTTATCAAAAACAACGTATCCCATTATTGACAAAAATTCTTAGGACCTCCAGGTCCACCAAATACCCCATTTTATCTGGATGACTATTGTCAACTTCCACCAATCAAATGATCAGCAGAACTTTGCATTAAATAGCTATATTTGAAAATAGATTTTGCAAGCTTGAGATTGGTTGTCATTTTTGTTTTGTTTTTTATGATCAAGTGAACTGGCATATATTATTCAAAACCCCACACATCCAAGTTCTGAAATAGCTCCCTCGAAAATAAACTATTTGTACTGCTACTACTACCGCATGTAGATATTGTCAACTTTTCTGGTCCTCCCCAAAATTGTAATGAAATCATAGAATATTTTTTATGCAGAGGTACATGAAAATGGGAAACTTTATCAAATACACAACTGATTTCTATGAAACTCATAATATTACTGGTGATGATTGCATAGATCTACTATTCTCAAGGAAACCCTTGCGTCATGCGTCACGTGATAACATTGACACGCGACCACATAAAATGCACAGGAAAGTGGCCGTTTTTGACGTGATATTTCTGTATTTAGTGTTGCTAGATTTTGTTAGTTGTGAATCAAAATATGTTGTATATGTATCATTGTATAACACAGTTTCCTGGGGCTTTGAAATAGACAACGTTAATTAGTGTTGGGAATCAGTTGGAATTTGACAACTGATCATCACTTAAAATCAGTTTGCCCAAGTCACCGATCATCAGAGTTAATCATTTCATATGATATTTATATGTAATCACCCAATGAATATGGTCCGCATGTCGTAGGAGCTCTAATCGGCGCGACCAAGTCACACAATAACATGCATTAACTATGGGCGCGAACTTACTTTCGTTTTCTGATTGCGTGGGCTCGACATTTGAACTACTGAGCATGCGCGCTGATGCCCGAAAACATGCGTATGTATATTTTAAACATTGCAAAATATAAGTAAGTTATTTCTATTTTCTGGCAAGCATTCATAATAGATTGATTGAATAACGTTACTAATAGATCATACACGAGTTTGAATCGTGTTCGAAAAAAAGCAATTATTTACACAATCGATTATGCCTCACGCTAATCGAGCCCTGAATAGTTTGGAACAAACGACCGATCACCGATTATAGTCTATCATCGTCCCAACACTAACGTTAATACAGCAAATACCATACCTTGCCAAACAATTATACGTGAATCACTGTACGCCAAACGCTGCTTTTCCTTTGTTAAGAAATATGCTACATGTTCCAGACGTTATCTTGTTTACGTCAATTAATAGAGACCACATGTGTTTTCTTGTTTATGTTCAATACGCCATGTGCGTATGTTGTCACTACTAGACCCGCACAGACAGGAAATGGAATTGAGTGTTTTCTTGAGAAAAGTACTTTTGGAGATAATACACCCTAATTCGGTTTATGACAGGTCTACTTGGACTAGTAGTAGCACATAAAACACCAATAAAATACTTTAATATATAATTCAAATGATTGTAATGCAATTATATATTCATACCTTATGACTGGATATGTTTGGATCTGAAATGACAATCAAGAAAATATTTAAACACGCAAATCACAACAGTCCCACATGGTTATGTTTACAAATACAGACATATCCACGTGCTCTGTTCATTTGTTAGGGTGGGAGAAAATGGAGAAATTCTCTAAACGCAAACATCAAAATTTGGAAACAAAAGGCCAACAAGCTAGATAAAAGTACTTAAGACAATGCAGTAAAATACAGAGAAGATGTATTCTTAAAGTTTGCAATATATGATATCGAATAATGATTACTTAAGAGCGATTCCTTTGAAAAATCTACACCTTTAATTTCTTCTGAACTGGTCGCCATATTTTCACGAATAGACGGAGATATGTTGCATACTAAAATATTGGCTTGAAATGACTTTTGTTACTAAACTAAGAAATGTTGAATGTTACTTAAAACAGAACATACACGTCATAAAATTTCTTGAAGGAGCTCCAAGGTAATAATAATGCATTCAATAAAAAGATAGGGCCCTTGAATAGTGTAGAGATGTAGTTGTCAATTGGAACCCAACAACTTATACTACTTCTAGGGCCCCGTGTATTTAGCAATGTTATAATTATATAAAATAATTCCTTTTTAGTATATTTGCAACACTAAAAACACTAAATGGTCCTCAGTAGCTCAGTGGTTAGAGCATACGACTTGAAAACAGGAGTTGTTTGCGTCGTAAGTTCGCGCCCCGGTCATGGCAGACACAGTGTCGTCAAAACCGTTACGTCGTGCGTCTGCCACTGAGTTGCTGATTTCCACTGAGCACGTCGCCACCGTAGTGTTACTGCTAGACGGTAGCGACACCAAGCGGAGGTTCGGAAGCCTCGTTAAAAGGCGTGTCCCGTGTAGAGGAGAGCCACACCTCTGCACGTAAAAGAACTCGCCTAGTTTGAAAACTATAGCTAGTGTGATCCCTCCATTACCCTTGGCTCAGTTGGTTACCTAACCTGCCAAACAAACATGTGTACCTTGTGCATTCACAAATGAACCTTCGAAAGGAGGCCCATGGGTTCGGGGACGGAATAAGTTCGGATGCAAATCTGTACAGGCATTCACGAATGAACCTTCGAAAGGAGGCCCATGGGTTCGGGGACGGAATAAGTTCGGATGCACAAGGGTACGGTTAAAAAAGTCACAAGTTAAAAAGTTTAAGTCACAAGAACAACAATTTAACAACAACAACAACAACAACAACAACACTGTAAAATTATCATGTTTTAAGAATGAGTTTCCAGTTCCCTAAATCAATAGTAAAATAAAATCTATACATTAGTTTACCCTGGTGCATCGATATTTTTTTAAATCTTAAACTAAGTGACTTATGACAAAGGTTGATCGTGTATATTCACTGTCATTGCTCTTGATTATACTCATTTGGTATTGCTTGTTGAGGAGGCGGATTGTGATACTGTAAAACTAGAAATGTTTGTACACAATTTAATTTGCGAATTCCATGGGTAGGTGCAAAAACTCAAACTTAAATAGTCAGCAAACATTTATAGCCAATGTATAGTAGGTCCAGGATGGACCAAAATCGCAAAATTAAAGTCACAAAATAATCTATAGATGAAAATCGCAAAATTTAATAGCAACGAAATATTCTAGTTTTACAGTACTTTGAAATTTTTGGTACTTCTTTGTGAAAATTAAAAAATATTTTCTTATTTGATTGCAGAGGTACAGTCTCTTACAACACTGCATTTACTGCTCCAGGCAAGCATTCATTTAAAGTTTCCATGAAACATAAGAAAAACAAAACTGCTATTGGTTTTCTATCAAAATGTAAAACAACAGAGTATATGCGAGACATTAACATTGGAGAGTATCATATTAGTTACGGTGGCGCTGGATGGATTCATCCAAAGGAGATTGCTGCCCTAAAAAAGTATGCTGAAGGTGATCAAGTTACAGCTGAAGTAGACTTTGATAAATGCAAAATTCGATTTTATGTAAATGAAGAATTGGCAGGCGAGGATGAGTGGACTGAAGAGCAGGCATTTGCCTCAGTATCAGTGGATGGAGGACCTACTGAACTCGAAGTTACAGTTGGATGATAAGGACATCAGTAACTACAAACTAGGAGTATCAATATCACAATGCAAACATACAATGTCACCGTCCGAAACAACCCTGTACATGCAACCAAAATAGGGGCCTTTGTAAATGTTAAATACTAGTAAATAAATGTGTGCAATTAAACATTCAACAGCTTGCATTAGCCACGCTACACGGCCACATGGATGTGACATAGAATAAGACCATTATGAATCACCAGAACGGACCATTACGTGTCAATAGAAAGGCAACTGCATCATTGGATGTGAGCTATGGAACATGTCTTTTGAAAGGGGCTTTGAGAAAATTAATATATAAAAACAGACGACGGACGAAAGGTGATCACAAAAGCTCACATGCTGTTTCACAGCAGGTGAGCTAAAAACGAAAGAATGAATATTCACTCTCTTTTATTCTTACTGGGGTATAATCAAAAATCATTTCAAAGCCCCTTTCAAAAGATAAAATCCACTGATACAGTTGCCTTTGCTACGTGCCACATTCATGTATTAAAAGAATAGTCAATTACAAAGATAACACCAAATTTCAATAAATATTAATACAGGCCCTTTGATGTAACATGTGAAATACATCACTACAGCTTCACAGTAGAATTTAGTACACCATGATTGATAATAATGAGCTGTACAAACATTTGAACCGACGAAGAAAATGCCCGTTTTGGTTGCACATGAAGTTGCTATTTAGTACAGGTTGATTTCGGACGGTGTATAAGCTCTACTTTGTGTGATACCAACACCTTGGAATAATGGCAGTTTTAAAATGATTCATACATTTTTTTTTTAAATTCGCATCCTTAATAATTTTGTTTGACTTTGTACAGTACAAGGTGTTTATTAAAATATATAATGTATCTTTGTATTTCCATTCAGTAAATCACGTTAATCAAAAATACAATTGGATATTTCAGTTATATTCTGTTCATCTAGAGCTTCACCTTCAAGGTATGGTTTCTGTTGTATGCATTTAAGGTTTAAAGTAACCTAAATGTATTCCAAATACATGTAACATGAACAATTTTCTACTTTCGTGTCTTCCGCTACTGATACATTATATGGAAAGAATGTCTACATGTCTCAACAACACTTATAGTTGAACAAATGAAATTATTAAGTATTTAAAAAATTTAAGATACATTGTATGTTATAATTCTGAACAAAGCACACACTCCAACTAAGTAACACAACCATACATTGAATAATTCTTGACATTAAAACAGAGTATTCAAAAATGTTATTATGCACTAACACTATGGCACTTAAAACCATACTTTGAAAGCCTCGCCATAGAGCACAATAATGGTTCCAATAGGTATCTTAAGCCTTGCTTTTAAATCATAGATAAACAGTTTAAAAATACTCTTCAAACTATTGTTTGATGCTTTTTGTATCCTATGGATGTCCGAAATGTTCAAAGTAAAAATAAATAAAAAATGCTTGATTAAAGACAGAACATATATCCTTTTAAATAACAGTGACATGGATCTTTACTACGGCATTGGCAGATGTTCAATGGGGGTAGAAAATACGAAGTCCTCAGGAAACAAGGAATGTGCTTTAGGAAACATCAGCTTGTATGACTGTCTTATTGTCACCTCAGCTACACCAGCAATGTCACCAATATCTACAAGATTTAAAAATACATTAAATTGTGAGGAATAAAATCTTACTATGTGCTGAATATTACAATGCATAAATGTATATTTCTAATTTCTCAGCACTGACAAAAAAAAAGCTGTTTGCAGAAAGCAAGTTAATTGAACAAAAAGTCATACATAAATTTACCTCTGGCAGATTTTTTATCATCTGATGCCTGCGAGGCCATATAGATAGCTGCAGCAGCCACTGAAATCGGGCTTCGTCTAAAAGGTACATGTATGTTGAATTATAAAAAAAAAATGGTTCATATCATATCAGGTTTTCACGACTACAACGGGTACCCAGCCACAGGTTGGATTTGGCATACTGTATGATACATGACGGTTACAGTTTCATCATAAATATAATAACATAATAATATGTACAGATAAGCACTTGCTTAATGCCCAAACCCCAGATACTTGATTTACACCTTATCATCGTTACGTCAAAAGCATCACATACTGACTTGGTTTGAATTGTCATATGCTGCTTTGATCCCAATCTAGTCTGTTTCACATTGTAAATTCATTCTCTTCATGCAGGGATAAGCCAAATAGAAAATAATTTTAATATCTTCAAAATAATTCGATATTGTATACATTATATACGAAAGCCCCACATATTAACGTGGAATACTGAACGAGTGACGTGTAACGACATACACACATGATGGTGTAACAACGTACGCACATAATGTAACTATCTGAACATCGCAAATGTGATGACATATTGTGCTGTATATTCTGTTATGAACAGATGCACGAATTCATGTGATTTGGGGAAAACATTTGTAACATTTGTAAACATCTGAAACAAGAAATGAGTTCATGGGTTTCAAACTCATGTGTGTACAGTCTCAATATGGGGTTTGGGTATAAGTATACATATCCTACTATCCAGATTGAAACACATGTACTCGTGAGCCCCTGATATTAGAATGGATAGCTTTTCCAAAAGTCTTTAAATTTCAATTACCAGCAATCTTTTTAATACTAATTTACATGTTAATTTGCTTTGTTTTGTTTTTCTCAAATAACTGATCATACCACGGGCCACAGCATTTGTGGAAGGGGAGGTGGGCATATAAACTACATTTATTATACAAACACTATTTTTATTCATAAAACACTGGTGTTTGTATAGTAAATGAAGTATACATACCCCCTCTCCCCAACTCCTCGCGATGGTGAATTGAATTGAACAATTGAAGGAATAGCTCACTTACCCTGCAACAAGATCAAATTCCACAGCTTTACGTGCAATATGAGTGGCAGCTTTTTGAATTGGATTTGACAGAGCCAAGTTAGAACAAAATCGTGACTGAAAATACATGTTAAACATTATGCAATGATACATATTGCAGCATGACGGAAAAAAAATTCAAATTGTTAATTGTATTACTGGCACTACTGGCACTATATAAATGGTTTTATTTTCTTAATTGCTGTTCAAAATCTGTTGGTATACATACATAGTGAGAGTGTCCCACAAAATATAACATACACTTCAACATGGCAAGTCAAACTTCAAACTTTTATTGTCTAATGGGCCAGAGGGCGTAATGACAAGTGGTGTAATGTGTGCAAATTTGTGACATACCATGTGACTATTTACAATAAAAAATATCACAAACAATAAATTTATGTGCAGTAGCACTGTGCAGTGACATAAAACCAGAATACATTACTTTATGCTAGTGACCATGTGTTAGCTATTTTTACCCAACATAAAGGTCCAATCCACCTAGCAACACTACTTCTAAAAACATCCAATGAGTACCACAAACAAAAGGCATGCTAAAGACATGAACCCTTCTGACCAAAATTAAACAAGTAGTCGTCGGGAACGCCGTTAATCTTCCCTTCCCCGATCAGGCCATTTTTGAAAAGTAGGCCAAAGAACTCAAATATCAAATCACGAGGAAGAGTGATATAGTTCTATAAAATGTTGGTGATGATAGGTCATAAAGTCTTCCCAGGAGACAGATAAAACACTAATCCGTAATAATTTGTTTTTAAAAACACATCGTAACTTCATCAAAAGTAGGCCAAAGTACACCAAAATCTAATCAGCTCTGGAGAGTAGTTCAAGGAAGCTAAATATGAAGTTTGGTGACCATAGTTCAAATACTTCTCCCTGTAGCGTGGTAACAAACTTTATTGCGTAACGCTCGCAAGTTCGTCAAAAGTAGGCCAAAGTAACAAAAAAAAATTGAGAGGTACTTTTTTCCTCAAACAAGACATTCAATTTGCAAGTCAATAGCTCAAGTAGTCTTCGAGTTATCAGCCTCTTTATTTCGGGCGCACGGACGCACGGACAGAAGCAAAGCAAGAAATCACCCTTCGGACTTCGTCCGGGGAGATTTCATAAAAGCAGTAGACCTTTGGGACAGTACCCCTCCTCAATGAAAGGAAACTACAGAGAGCGCAACTAAAGCCAGCATATTGAATGACCAATTTCAATGAGTGCTCACGAAGAACAAAGACTCCATGCATACATGTAGAAGGCATTTCAGTTATATCTAGGAGTCACAATATATAGGAGTCACAATATGCCACAAATACATCAAGCAAGCCAATGCAATGGCCTTCCTCAGACGTAACCTCAATCATGCCTGCAAAAGCTAAGATCCAACCAAGATTAGTTATAGAATTATTATACTGCCACCATATAAGACGCGCATATAAATACATAAATACCCTAAAAATGGTTCAAGTTGTATGACAGTAATTTAACTACATGTGTGTGAGGTTGCCAATTAACAAACAGAAGAAGCAGAAACAGAAGCGCACCTATGTAGAATTCTATCATACAATCAAAATTGAGCTATGGAAATGCTTACTCTAAAAATGTATACATGTATTTATAAAACCAGCAAACTTAAGAGTTATATCTTTATGTAGACTGCTTTTAGTAGTAGGAATATCCATTTGATTGAGATTTGATGACACTACTACTTACTTTTTTACACGGACTTAACGTTGCAGTCACCATCGCGGGACCTTCAACAGAAGTGACTTCTTCTGGTCTTTCTTGATGACGTCCCATGGCGCTTCGTCTGACAGGTGGAATTCCCATCAGACAGCAGATGGAGGAGGGTCGGGGGGATGCTCTTGCCTTGGTTGAGGTTTAGCTGCGGTTGGTGCTTGTACATCTCTATTGTTTCTAAGATCTTCCTTCAGTGTGTATTATCCTCTCTGCCGATGATCTTCGCCTGCCTGAAAGAGCACTTGGACCCGAAATCCTCTCAGTCAGCTGTACAAATCCACACCAATAGTACAGGACACTTGTTCAACCAAGACTCTGCGAAGATCATCGGCAGAGAGGATAATACACACCGAAGGAAGATCTTAGAAGCAATAGAGATATACAAGCACCAACCGCAGCTAAACATCAACCAAGGCAAGAGCATCTCCCCGACCCTCCTCCATCTGCTGTCTGATGGGAATTCCACCTGTCAGACGAAGCGCCATATGACGTCATCAAGAAAGACCAGAAGAAGTCACTTCTGTTGAAGGTCCCGTGATGGTGACTGCAACGTTAAGTCCGTGTAAAAAAGTAAGTAGTAGCGTCATCAAATCTCAACCAAATTAAGAGTTATACTATTTCTAAGCGTAAAATAATTTACCATGAAGTCTCCTGTGGTGATTAGTTCAACACTGGTTTCTAATGTTTTCAAAATAAGTTTAAATACTCTTCCAATATCCTTTTTTGAAGTTTTTGACACTGCACATATTTCTGAAAATATAATATATACATATAGCTAACAATCTAAACAAAGACACTTACCGTATTCGATCTTATTAGCGCACACACCCCCAATAAGCGCACACCCGTGTTAATGCAGATAAAATATTATACAAATCTTGCTATTTTTACCGGCACCATATTTGTAAGACTATAACACGCCGCTATTATTCCATATTCGGATCACCACATAACCATCCGGGTGCGTTGTGTTATCATGTTCTGTGGGATCAAAGTGAGAAAAATGCATGAACCGTGAAAAATTGTTGGGGTGCGCTTATTATTTTTTTTTTTTGCTTTAATTTGTTTTTGTAAGCACACTGTGCGCTTATTAGAACGAATACGGTATTACTTCCCTACTCTACATAGAGCTCTACATGCTTGTTTTGTGATGCATGTAGTCTATCCTCAACTTAAAAAACTGAACAGTTTGCGATCGCCTTGACTGATACGGATGTATTTGTAGTAGATCGGACTGTACTGCCTGCGTCAGAACATTCAAACGAAAAATAGAGAATTAGAATAAAGGTCCGATTATCCAGCTTCCGAATGTTTGAAAATCCGGATTATGCAGACTTCCTCTCTAGATCCTGGGTGTATAAACGGACTTAAACAATAAACATTTATGATGCTTATGCTCCATGAAAACATTGTGAACAGAACTTTGTCTTTCTGGTGCAGTCAGTACTGTAGATTGAAAATAAATGTGCTGTCATACATGACTGGAGCACTGGCACTGTCTGGTTGAATGGTTAATGAATAATAATAAATTGTAATAGATAGAATGCAAATACAGTAATGAGACTCAATTGAAGTCTAGATGCCAGTATGCTAGCCTAGTCTAGGATGGTGTCTCCCGCTTACTGAGTAAAGAGCGCTGTGTGAGAGTTGGCTAGAGATGAGAGTGATTAGAGCTAGCAGATATGTAGAGTTACGTTGAGTCATTCTTGCTGTGTATTGAGAATGAGCTTACAGTTTTGATACCCATACCATTGTGTGCAATAAACAAGAAAACGTCAGCTTGTCTTGAAGTCATTCAGTCAACAACACATACCATGCAGCAGTAAACACATTTCGGTGTGACAGTGCATATAAAATAATACCTTTGAATGTCCGAGGCACTTGCTCTTGTCTGCAGGCAATATATAGGCAAGCTGAAGCAATAGCATCATTGCTTCTTCCTTTCAATGATTTTCCTTCATGAACTTGTTTGAACAAAACATTTGCTCTGTCCTAAAAGAAAAATATGATAAACTTTACACAATCAGTAATATTATTTCATTTTACTAGCCTCTATAAGCGCTTTGAAGAAACTACCACACGCCATTTATTTTACACTGGAGAGAAAAAAATATAATTAAATAAATCTATATATATAAAGGAAGAGGCGATTTTTTGCGTCACAAAAGGCTTTTTAACCACAAGACGTACACACTCCACATTATGTATGTACAATCAGGACAACTTGGTGGTCGTTATAATGTCACATTTCAAACCAAATAAGTTGGTTTTAATGATAAAAACAGGAAAAAAAGAATCTTTAAGAAATGTTCGTCATGCTGCTTACAGCGCCATGTTTTTTAAACGTACGTAATATGTTAAACGTTTGTGTAAGTCAAACGTACGTTGCACGTCACACGTACTGTTACCTACATTGTGGATGGGTGCAGAAAGGCTGTGTGTGTTCATGTTGGGCTGAAGTGGTGGCTGTTTGGGGGGGGGGATTGTTGGTTGTGAGGAAGTGAGGTGAAGGGGGGAGCATTTAATCTTCTCCAGATCTAATGGGTTGCAACCCGAGCAGTGCAGTAGCTGGGGGGAGAGGGTATTAGTCGGATCAATCATTGCCATATTCATGTATGTAGTGTGTATGGCTGTCACATATGACGATGGAAGGAAGATGATGGAGGTGTATTTAATCTGTCCCAGACCTGTATACTGACGGGAGTAACAAGTGACATAATAAATTGTGTTTCCAAATACATGTTGTGGACTGTCTTCTGATATTGTAGCAGCATTACACACTTACGCTGTTGTGAGGGATGGGGGACAGAGAGATGTCTGTTCCAACCCAGATTTGTTTAGGGGCGGTGGCAGATGATATGTTGGTGAATAAGGGAGGAGCACTTAATCTGTTCCAGATTTCATGTTTCAACGCGAGCAGTAGGAAGAGGGTGATGGAGATGCATTTAGACTGATCTGGACCTGTTTATATGGGGATGGCGTAGAGAGGGTTGGGGAGAGAAGAGGGCGGGGGGGGGGGGGCGAAGGAAGGGTAGAGGAGGGTGGAACATTTAATCTGTTCCACACGTGTTTACCAGCAGGGGTAGCAGAAGCTGGTGGGAGGGATATTAGAGGGATCAATAATTGCAATATACATGTAGTGTGTACATGGCTATGACTTATGCTGATAGGAGGAAGGTGATAGAGGTGTATTCTATCCGTCACGGGCCTGTATTCTAAAGGGAGCTGGTGTGAGCGAATGGGTACAGAGGGAAGGATGGGGGTGGGGGAGGACTTAATGTGTTCCAAATCTCTTCTGTTTCAACCCGAGCAGCGCCGGGTATACAGCTAGTTATCAATAACTAAGAATAACATAGAACGATAAGAATAACATAGAACTATAATTTGTCTAGTAAACATTGCTTTTCCCCCATAACTTTCTTCAATCTTTACCAATTTTCAAAAACTGAACTTGTTTGGTGCAGAGTTAAAAAGGGCTTGCTGTATATGATAACACAATATGTTTTATATAATCATAAAATGTAAATATCCTGCTTATTTTGGAGGAGTATTCATCACACCTGCAAAGTACAGTTTCAAACGTCAATATCGTTGCGTTATACGTACATCATGCGTAGGTGCATCTATATGTAATCTTATGAGGTAGGGTCTGTTATAGTTTCCAGTGTACGTGTGCAGAGAGTCCACAAGTAATATTCAGATATTTTATTATATCCACCAAGCATACAGACGTTCACACATAAAGAATAAGATCATATCATTTGCTGTGCAATATATACAAGTGCTGGTCTTGTACTACTACAATACAATGAGTCTACTATCGGAAACCCTTATATAGCCTGGACACAGAACATTCGAGAAGCATCTATTAATAGTATAACCTGTATAAACCAGTATGTACCAATGTTGAGATGTCAAGGTGTGAGCCTGATTAATACATGTGCCTATGCTGCAAGTACAGTTTATAGTCAGCAATATGTGTGTGTATCAAACTTACAATACATTGCCAAGGTACATACTATGACAACCCCTTTCTTTTCACAAATTAATTATAGATGTAATTAATTTAGTAGCATGTACAAGGTTAATAACAACCACTAAAACATTACTATTTGAAGACTAAAAACAATACCGTTACAATCATTAAACACACATACACTATTGTTCTAACTGTGCACAAATTGCACTTACTGATATATAATGACATTTATGAATGACCTAGTTATACAATAATATAAAAATGTGGGCTGGTGACAGTTCTAATTTTCTATACCATATCTCACCACGGCCTTCTAACTCTTGCCGATCTTTTTGGCTCCATGGGTGCAGGGGCATCACCTGCGGAGATACCTATATTAGTGTTTGGTTGGGGTGTTGGACTTGTTGGGGTCACGTGTGGCTTTACATTCTACTGGGTTACTAGGTGTGACATATGCCATATCGGTATTTCTGTAAATTGTCTCTTACTACGCTCCCAGATGGAGTCCTGTATCAACCTCTCTTTGCATCCCCTTCCCTATGTTTCTTAGCTAGCTCTGGGCTCACTTGTTTTATGAACCTACGATTTCTTCTGACTATGCCACCACTACTGTTTTTGAGCAAATAGGACCGGGGTTCTTCTGCTTAGCCTACCACTATAGCTGGCTCCCACTTGGATCCTTGGGACTCTTGGCATGACTCTCATGTTGGGGGAGTAGATGACAGTATTCTCTGTTTGTATTTCCATTGTATCTGTCAGCCATCTCCTTCCTCTTCTCCTCAAAATGCTCGTATATGTTGTCAGGTAGTGTTCTTTGGGCAGTTCTGACCGGAAACCTACCCCTAATCTGTCTTCCAAAGAACAGTGTGGCTGGTGATGGTATATTTCCATCTATGGGTGTTGTTCGTGTGTCCAACATAGCCTCCAGAATGCATCCCCCCCACTGTTCACTGCCTTCTCCAGTATTGGCTCTATATACCCCACCATCCTTTCTATAAACCCGTTTGATTGAGGGTACCTGGGACTTGATGTCACATGCTCGATCTGCCAGCTTTCTGCAAACTCTTCAATTCCTTGGAGCTGTAGTATGGCATTTTCGTGAATTCCCTTACTATGAGAATGAATTTGCTGTCACACATAGTGAATATATCAGTGTGAACTATCTCCCATGGCATGGTGGCATATGATCGCTCCCACATCACTTCTTTGCTTTGTGATTTTGATACTTCTGGCACAACTCACAGCCTTCCACTGCTTTGATTATGTCTTTTAGTCATGTTAGGCCAGTATAAGTTTTGTTTTGCCCTTAGTATACATTTTGTTTGCCCCCTGTGTGTTGCGTGTATTTCTTCAATATATACGACCCCGACACGCGCCTCTGGTCACCAGCAGGCTCACCCATAAAATATCAAAAGTCGCTTCACAGTTCAAGGCGTCTTTTAATACCCCAATATGGTTTCAGCATTCGGTAGATTCCGGGCCTTGTCGCCACCCTCTCATTATCTGTTCTTGTAGTGCCCTTAAGGTCTCGTCTTGCCAGGTGTAGTGCCTTAGCTTTGTTAACATTTCCGGTGCTCCACTATTGCCCTGCTCTAGGGCTATCTGGTCACCTTGTGTCGGTGCCACTCTTGACAGATAATCTGCAAATACCATTTTTGCTCGGTTTATATATGACTGTCACGTCATATGGCTGTATTCTTAGAAGCATTCGCTGCAATCTCGGTGGGCATTCACTCATCTGCTTGACTACTATGCTCCAAAGGTTTGTGGTCCTATAAACAGTGACATGTTTCCCATATACATAAGTGTGGAACTTCTCCAATGCATAAACCACAGCCAAAAGCTCACGCTCTATGTTTGCATAAGCGTGACTCTGTATCGGAATCAGTGACTTGCTTTTGCAAGCAATGGGCCTGTTGTTCTGTATTAGTGCAGCTCCCAATCCATTCGAGCTTGCATCTACTTCCAAAACTGTTGGTTCTCGTGAGTTGTAATACTGTAATTCAAGGTCTTTATGTATTGCCTGCTTAAGATCATTGAAAGCTTTGTTGTGTTCAGCAGTCCACTCATAATGGCTAGACTTCTTACAGAGTTGCCGCAATAGCTTAGTTTTTCTCAGACAGATTAGGGACAAACGGCGCCAAGTATTGTACTAATCCCAGAAAGACTGTAGCTCAGAGACGTTTCCAGGTGCCGGCCTCTCATGGATGCTGTCGCACTTCTTGGGATCCGTCTCATACCATCTGTGCTCCACAACAAGCCAAAAAAAACTGACCTGTTTTGCCTAATCTTGCATTTCTCAGACCTAAACACACCAAGCCATTAAGCTTTGCACTCTGCATTAACCTATTTAATGCATTATCATGGTCCCGCTCGGTACGACCATATACCACAAAGTCGTCTGCTATCCCTATGACACCACTCTTGGTGTCACTATGCACACGTGACAGTATGTATAGATCCATGTGTTTTTGGAATATATCTTGGCTTACACTAGTCGGTCCGAAGCCGCGCACGAACTTGAACTTTCCCACTGGGGACTGGAATGTACATAAATCTGCACTTTCATCATCCAGTCTGATACCCCAGTAGCCATGTTTGCATCTAATTTGCTAAAATCCTGGCCTCACACATCTTGTGTGTGATTTAGATCTAACGTTGGTGTTTTTGTAATGTGTACGCTTCACCGCATTATTAAGGTGCCTGGGATCTAAAGCATATTCTTAGCTCACCATTCGATTTTCTAGAAAAAGCCAGACTATTCACCCATTCTGAAGGCGTATTATCATCCACTTTTCTCTATCACTCCAAGCTTTCTCATCTCTTCCAACTTTGCACAGATTTCTTCCCCGCAGATTTATTGGGTATTTCACCGGGGCTGCTACAACTGGGCGAGAATCGGGCCTTTTAACTGTATGTGATATCTCCCAGGTAACTTCCCTAATCCTTTGAAACACTCTGGATACACTCCCATAAAGAGTTTCTACATTTTTCTATTCGGGCCCATAATTTGATGACCTAGACATTGCACCTAAATTATTCTTATTTGGTTCCTTTTATTACTAATGGGATTACCTGTCTCGTTTCCTATTGTAGACACAAATCTTTTTATCATTTCACTATGTTTTTTACTTTGGTATACACATTTTTGATTTACATACACTCACAATTCTAAAGCTATGCTGTCTTGACAGCTCAATATTGCTGTACCTACTGTCTTTACTACAAAAATTTGCAATATCTCCGCAATCTGACTGTTCAAATTTTAGGCCAATAACCCCTTCTTTAGTTCAGTACTGTTTATTAGCTGTTAATTTTACATGAACTTCCACTATTCAATAGCCTACCTAACATGTGTTCATTAACGCTTGGGTATAACTGCTTTAGGTATCTATATGGTAGTACATTGCAGTTTGCACCAGTGTCACTTTTTACTTGAAAGTCATAACATTAGATGTTTTGGACATTCCAAACTTAATTTACACATTATTTGGCTCATACCGTGAGACATGTCATTGTATAGTCTATCATAACTACTAACATCGCTCACTCTAAAAAATAGTCTTTTTTTACTCACATTGTCCATGTCCCAGGGGGGTACTTTGCTGCGCCTGGTGGTGGGCTTCCTGTTGGGCTCTCCCACTCACAGTCAAGTTGCTTGACCTGTCTGTGTCGGTCTCCTGGCTGGCTGCTGTGTGTCCGTGCTGTACGGCTGTCTCTTGTGGAAAGACCGGCTGACGGTTCCGCCGTGTTTGCACACTTCGAACCCGCAAAATGTCCTACTGCCTTTGTATGCGATGCATGTCTTCTCCACGCCCGGGCACTTCAAGGGTGTGTGTGTCATCCTGCAGAACCTGCATGGGGCTCTTACCTTCCTTGCCGCTCCACCTGTGTGGTTGTTTATTCTAGCTGCCACGTACCTTCTGCTTATTGACGCTGTCCCGTGTTGTGCCTTCAAACTGGATGCCTTTGTCTTGATTTCTACATGAGGCCATCTCTGCCGCTTTTTTCCACTCGAGGTATTCACCTTCATGTATTCCTCAAATTTTTATTTGAACTGTCCTGCTTTAGGCCATTCCATGACTGTAGTTCCATTCCCTGGTCTCCCATAATAACCATTTTAATTGTTCCTCGGTTTTATTTATCACAAAGAAACTGTCCATCGCCATTTTCCACTTGTCAAAGCACCTCTTCTGGCTGCCTTCCTCCCATTTTAACTTTAATGGTATCTGCCCATGCCTAAACTCATGTCCTGCTTCTTCGCCCATTTTGCTTACTTAAAATATCCACTGCACTACACTTTTATCACTAATTTTCGAGACTGTCCTTTTAACAATGCCACCATGTTATAGTTTCCAGTGTAATGTGTGCAGAGAGTCCACAAGTAATATTCAGATATTTTATTATATCCACCAAGCATACAGACGTTCACACATAAAAGAATAAGATCATATCATTTGCTGTGCAATATATACAAGTGCTGGTCTTGTACTACTACAATACAATGAGTCTACTATCGGAAACCCTTATATAGCCTGGACACAGAACATTTATAGTAAGCATCTATGTCAATGTGAGCCTATTAACCTGTGCCTATAAACAGTTTATAGTCAGCAATATGTGTGTGTATCAAAGGGGTGACATAATGGCATATTATTATATTGTGCTGGACTGCCAGAAACTATGGTATATTGTCCAGAAAACTGTTATTTAAACTGTAAAAATAATTACTGGACAGAGTATAATTATCTATCCCACATATATCAGCTGACAATCTAGTTATAGGCAACTCTTTTTTTAAAGAAAACTGAGCACCATATCATGTTACACAATGTTTCAATTTATCACATACTGTATCACGGCAATTCTTCCATTTTTTATTCTTACTTCAGCAGGTCCTTACAACGCAGTCATTCAATACTGTAGGTTAAAAATAACATCTGTCAATCTTACTAAATTGAATGACAGGGAAAAAAGATGGAAATAAAACACTGTACTAACCACTATCATACGTGGAAGCAGGGTTTGCAGGGTTTCGTACAGGCGTGTTTAAACCGGTGGCTTAAACCGTGTTTTAACCGTACAGTACGAAACTAGTTTCGTACAGTAAAAAGTGTACGAAACTCAATAATTTGTTATTTTATAGCTTTATCTGTCTTAAATGGGTTTTATAAGTCATATAATATAATAAGTAATGCATACTTGTTTAAAGAATGCTTGATAAATGCATATATATGGATATATAAGCAATTAACATACAGGGTTGATAGGGTTTCGTACAAGTGTGTTTTAACCATTGGTTTAAACCTTAGTGTATGACACTGTACAAAACTGTACGTAAATATATAAACTATTTAAAAAACTGCTTAATACATGCCAGCTGATGCATGCATTTTCATAAATATATAAGCTACATGAAAGATAATAATGCTTGTATAGCTTTTGTTAGTTAAAACTGGACAAAATTAAATGGCCTGTTTATTTTAATTTTATATATTCCCTGACTTACATTCTCCACATACATGTATTTTATCTTGTACAACACTGTAATAATTCAAAACCCTGAAGAATTGATATACATGTATTTAAAAGCAATATTCAAGCCAGATATGTACTCAAACCATGAATAGAAGTTAGCAGTTCGTCACTTCCAGTTATGGCAGCCAGTAAGGACAATGGTGTCATGTAATACAGTTAAACTAAGTGACATGGGTTAAGATTTACTTGGTTTCTAATTGCGTTGGAGAAGGATTTGTTTGCATAGCTTGTTTGCAGAGTCAAGTAATTTGACATGAGATATTTTTTGTTGCAAAAATCTGGTAAGAAGTGTCATGTATGCACTGCATCCATTACTTTTCATCAATAATAATGAACATTAGTTTCGATTTTGTCCAATTTTATCCAGGTTTTACCCAGTCATCTAGGTTTCGTATAGTTTCGTACAGTTTTGAATGTTTCGTACAGGTTTCGTACACCTGTACGGTACGAAACTAGTTTTGTACCGTACGAAACCCAACCCTGCGTCGAAGATTAAGCCTGTCTGCCATGGTGATAGGGAAAAAAGATGGAAATAAAAAACTATACTAACCACTATCATACGTGGAAGATTAAGCCTGTCTGCCATGGTGCTTATCTCTCTAAATGCATTTGATAGCGCTCTGTCTGCACTACTAACCTGTATTTACAAATATAAAAAACATAAGATTGTAGTTCAATGTATTAATTTAAAGCCCATAGACTGCCGTTTATAACCATGAATGACATCTATATGATCCACTTTGCATGGGCCTGTACCATTAAGTAAAGAGGCTTTTTTCCCCGTAATCATCCAACCAGGTTTTTTTCTCACTAAATATTTTCATAGCCAAAACATAACTATGATTCTATCATTTCTTTATAAAATTCAATAGTACATACTTTTTGTTATGAAAACTTACATTTCTTTATTTCATGTACATATGACACATTTTCTACAATTCTCATAACATGATATGAGAAGCACTTTACGAACACATTGCATCATGCTTTTGAATTTTCACATTTTTACGAAAAATCATTTATTATCACTACATGTACTTTTATGGATTCATCATTTTTCATTCACCAAGGAATGGAAATAAATCATGATTTTTATAATATTGATAACTTGTGAGATGTTGGATACAATATAAATCATGATTTTTGGCCAACCCCTTGATGTAATTATTACTGTTTAAAGCCATAGTCTAAAAGAATTCATACAAAAAAAACTGGACAAAGGTCACTTTTGTCAAAACTCACTTGTTTTCGGTTTCTATAAAGAGGTTTTCCATTTGCATCAAAAGCTGCATCACCAGTCCCCATTGCTATCATAGTAGAAAGATCACCACCTTCTAATAGGGAATTCTAGAATAAAAATAAAAAATTCAGCCAGTTGTATTAAAAAAAAAAATAAAATAAAAAAAATAAAAAAACACAAAAAAACTTGTAAAATGCATATATATTGCTCATGTCAGGAACACCTCATATTTTTAATGTGTGTAATTGACGTTAAATAAATTCTATTAAAAAAAAATGCTCTATTGCTTTGATGTGAGGAGTTGGCCTACATGTAAAGTCAAGTTGAAATGGAAATAAATTAAAGAATAATGGAAATGGAATTGACATGGAATTGACTGGATTTAGCT
Organism: Streblospio benedicti; assembly: GCA_019095985.1. NCBI lineage: Eukaryota > Metazoa > Annelida > Polychaeta > Spionida > Spionidae > Streblospio > Streblospio benedicti. Next base: position 22,089,414 of record CM032660.1, on the reverse strand, counting down.
CAATTCCAATCTGGAATTTGAATTCAACAGTTCTGTTGGAATTTACCCCATCCCTGAATAAAACTAGCCAGGCTTTTAGGGGTGGGCAAATGATGGCCAAGCATGTCATATTGATTGTGAGAGAAACAGAAAAAAAAGACTACAAAATAAAACAGTGGGGATGAATTTTTTAGGTAAGAAAACAGGTTTGCTAACCCTGGCTTGATATTACATAACTACACTTACAACAATGAAATTAAAGCATTAAAATATCAAACACTTACAACAATGAAATTAAAGCATTAAAATATCAATGGCTATGCTAAATTGTCTTAGAATTGTAGTATTGTACCTTACATTAAAGTTCTTGTAAACAAATCCAGGTAATGTGATGCACACATATGAGAAAACAAGGAACATCGAATACTTACTTCAGCAGCACCAACACGAGATGCATCTTTGCTGTTTTTCTCATTACTGAACGTTCGCCATTCTGATCCAACATCTATAACACGATCACCAACAACAAGTCCGCATTCCGAGCAAATTTGATCTCCAGCATGATAATCTTCTACAAGTGTGGCATCCGGATGAGCAGGACAGGTGACCTTGTTCGCAAATCTAAGGACAAATAACAGGGTAAGTTAAATATCTTAATACCGGTACAAATAAAAATAAACTCCCAACATTCCTAATCAGACAAGTCACAGTAGCGTATTTAATGGTGATTTTGTTCTGTGTTCAGCTCAGCAAACTATTCCCCCAGATCTACATGAGGATTTTGACAGTGGCAGTACCGCATTGTAGGATCGTATAGTTCTATACAACAGAAACCAGGGTTTACAGTTTCTTCCCTCGGGTGAAAGTTTCCGCGGATTAAATACCAATTCCGGATTAATCTTCCGCCATTTCTTCCAATGCAACAGACATATACCAAATCCAAAAAACCAAACTTCCATAGCTTCTGCAAAATTTCCATTTCTTCTAGGAAGAAACAATTTCTTCCATTTTTTTGCATTTCTTCCACTGTAGCGGAAAAATAGCAAACTAATTCGGGAAGTTTGCCAGGCCTGATCTATACTGCATGCGATAAAACAGTGCAGACAGCACAATAATAACATGCACAAATGAGACATTTTTCTATACAGCAAACTCTTATTAATAGCTTTGCTACGATTGTTTTAGCCCCAATCTTGTCGCGATCTATATATTTATGATATATAGCTGTATAAGGCTATATATACAATGCTACAGTTTTTGTGGCTACGATTGTTTGAACATTGAAATGCACAAAGTGGGTGTGCCGTGATCTATGGACAAACGGACAAGGGTTTTGAGATGCGGGATACAAACAGGCTACATCTACTAGCTGTAAGGAGGATACGTGACCACAGCAAGACAGCCTACTGTCACGAAGTAATAAGTGCGTTGTACATGCCAATTTTGTAAACGCAGGTGGAAAAGGAATCTCTGACTACAACTAGTTGTTCTGATTGAGAACAGGTCTAGCTTTTCATTACTTGCTCAGTTGTGGACATTATATGATTCCTTTTATAAAACATTACAGCTTATCTAATATTTACTGGAGTTTTTAAAACATGAATATGTCTTTTGAACGGTAAAAAAGCTCAAATGTAGAAATATTGTTTCAAACCCTCTGCTAGTGGAAGCCATTTTGGATAGTGTGACGCAAAAATGGAATTCCTCAAATTTATGAACACGGGCCAAACGCAGTCTCTTTTACAGACGCCAACAGACTTTCGGCGAGGACGCTTAAGGTATGAATATACAGTTAAAGGTACATACACAGCAAATGCCTCACTAGATATTTATTATTTATTTACGTTTATTTCAGACACATCCATAATACTATATATACATAGATTACAACGGTCCATAGAAATATTACATACACACAAAAAAAAAGAATACATAATACATGCTTATGTACAATTACAAATTACAAATACAATCGCAGAAAACACAATTACAGAACTTACAAAGCAAAAAGGAAATAAATCAAACTACAATACATAACAACACATTTTACCGGGGAAGTAAACAATTAAAATACTGGACATAATACTTTAAATAAAACTACCATACATAACAACACATTTTACCGGGGAAACAAAAATTACAATACTAGACATTACCAAGGAAGTAAAAATTACAATACTAGACATAATACTTAAATCAAGCTACCATAGATAACAACACATTTTGCCGGGGAAGTAAAAATTACTTTACTAGACTTGATAATTAATATAGGAGATAACAGAATTAATTAAGGTACCATGAAGGAAAATGCAGGTTGAACATAAAGGAGTTTTAGCCAGTGACACCTGATTCTAGACCTCCATCTCATTTCTGAGTTTAGCACTGAGAGCACAATTTTATTGCTTGAGTTCTCAAGTCTCTTCATAAACTTGAATACTAGGTTTCTTATTACCACAGAACAACTTTTTACATAATTCTGAGCAAAACATGTTGCTTGCAGTACAGTCTTTTTTCAGCTTGAGTAACATTCTATTGTTATATGCGGCAGCTAGTTTTCTTATAGAAGACTTTTATTATAATTCCACCATAGTTGAGAGGTGTAGATTGAAGAACAATACATTCGAAATAAATATACCTTAGTGTTTACATTACACATATGAAATTTTCTGACTAGCATATTACCCTGAGCATACATTTGTCTGCATTGTCTGATAATGTCCTTATCATCCTTAGTATCATCACATAAAAAATGACCAAGGTATTTGATGTGAGACACTTCATTAATGCATTCCCCAGATAAAGTAAAGGGTCCAAATTTGACATCTTTTATACATTTATTACGACATATCATGACAGCACTTTTCTTTGGGTTATATTTAATATCATGCTCTACCCCGTACCTTTCACATATTAAAATTAGTTCGGCTAGACCGACAGCTGATGGGCATATCAAAACTAAATCATCGGCGTACATTAAGTGGTTAACAAGACGAGAAACAGATATGCATCCATAATTACTCACATTAAGATTGTTACTCAGATCGTCCATATAAACATTAAAGAGGTATGGCGAGTGTATACCTCCCTGTCTCACTCCATTGGAAACTTTACAGGTAGACGAGATAACCCCTCCCCACCTGACACATTATTTTGGTGAGAATACCAGTACATTAATATTCTGACAATATATTTGGGTGCACCACGATTTAAAAGCTTGGTATATAATATCGAGTGTTTCACTCGGTCAAATGCCTTAGACACATCTAAAAAACACCTAAAAATACTTCCATTCAGTCGCCTATATCTATCAATAATCTTTTTGAGTGAGTAAATGCACATATCAGTACCTAGTTTGGGTTTAAATCCAAACTGGTTACAATTGGTGTTAACAACATCTGAGAGTCTGTCTAATAGAATAATCTCAAACACCTTTGATATAATACTGGCAATAGCAATGGGCCGGTAATTGTTTTTATCATCAATTTTAGCCGTTTTATCCTTAATAATAGGTACCAGGACTACTGACATCATGTCATCCGGAATGAATCCATGAGTCAGTAGAGCAGTGAAACATAAACTTAGCAAGGGTAATATCCTGTTACTACAAAATTTTAAGTGTTCAGCATAAATTCCGTCTAAACCACATGTTTTATTGCTGTCAAGACTTTCCACAGCTTTGGCAATTTCATCAACAGTTACAACAATACTTTCCTCATCTGTGCAAACACATTTAACATCATTTATATTATCTTGTAAACAATTGAACAGACTATTGAAGTGTTTCTTCCAGACCTCCGTAATCTCGTTACTACCAACAGCATCATCAATGTTGTTTGGTAAGGGTGTCTTAGCATTGTTAATTTTTCTCACCTCTTTCCAGAAACCATTAACATCTTTGTCTGAAAGCTTGTCTGCAAGAGATTCACCTCGGATCTGATTTTCATGTCGTTTTATAAAACGGAGAGAATACTTAAACCTAGCTCTGGTGACAGACATTAGTTTAAACAGCTGACCATGCCTAGGTTTACCAGCATCACGCCACATTACAAAAAATTCTCATGAAGGTCATGAACATAATCAGACCAGCCGGGTCTGCACCTGAATGTACCTTTGTTTGCCTTGTGAGGCCTCATTAAAGGCTTGATCACTGGCCTTACACATTGCTTTAGAAATATCACTATATAATGTATTTAGATAGAGTTGATGATTTTATTTTTTGATACACTTGACATGTTGCTCCAAATAACTTATGATTTCAAATCTATTAGTATCCGTTTTGATAAAATAACAATACCCATAAAAAAGTAGGTTGCCACAATGATAATCACTTTCATATCTCCCCTGTATGGAGCTCTGCATTATGTTGCAGCCTGTATCACCCGTGGGTCGACAGCCAAATTCAGGCGGTAAGAAATATTTATTAAGGCTGGTACAATGTCAATATTTAGGAGAGGATTTTTGGGTACATTTCATGAAACCAGTTTAAATTAATGATTAATTGTGAAAAAATGGAATATTGCACACAAATAAAAATGTATAGAGGGTCTATATTCAAATGGCTCAACAATTAGTTTTTACACGCATAAAAGGTAGATATGACATGAAATCCACCTTGTGCATGTCTCTTTAAGTTTGTTTTTATTGTGCTTATCCATAATTCAACATGTTAAAATTAACTTTACAAAAAAATAAAAATAAATAGAATATAAAAAAGACAAGCAAAACATGAATAAAACTTGAATCATACTGATCAGAGGTGAACAAAAATAATGGGGAAATACTGATATTACTGACAATAGATACAAATACAAAAAAGGTAGATCTAACAATAAAAGTGATCCAACTACTTTGTATGACAGTCTGATGTCACATATAGAATATTGAATTTTAAGATGGATATTGAAGAAATATACCATGTTTAGTAGTGGTAGATCTGTTAATGCATGGCCCGAATTTGTGCAATATTCCCCGAGCTTGCCAGGGGAATATTGCACAAATGAGGGCCATGAATTAACAGATCTACTAAACATGGTATATTATATTATCACATGTGTATCACATGTGATTATACCACGACAAACCATAAAATATAGCATTTAAAACTGAAATGCGCCATGATTTAGTCTATCTACAACGCCATGTGCTGAGACGTTCACAGAAATGCGTTATTGATCGCTCGGTATTCTTGGAAACCCGCGGCCACTAACATTTTTGTGAACAAGCCAGATATTTTATTGATGGTCTGAATTCCGGGCATTTTAGTATATGTATTGTATTTATGTATTGTTAGTATGCTAATTTTCTTAAACAATTGCTTGTTCTCACAGTGCTCAACAATAAAATTGGAGCTTGTATATTTATTTATTGTTGAAGAAAAATTCTCTTACAGGACTGTTTCATCCATTAAGAAATCATCAGAGAGAATAAAATATAGTACAGAAGGATATGATAAACATTGATTACTTCAGCTCAAAGGGTATTGAATTATATAGTTATTATAGTCTGCAACAGGTTGCAATACTAGCCTGTCACAGATGAACAACTAATCAATCCTCCACCACACCAACACCAACCAGTTCAAATCCTAAAGTTATCATTGCATTGTTACAAGCCTTATACTATACATTCCAGAAGATACTTTTTCCTGTGCCTACATGTACTTATCAGTTCAGAACGTTTATTTAAAGACGCCATCTCATTATGGTATATTGTAGAGTTTTTCTAAGGCAAAAAGTTTGCACTTTTTTGTCCTATTATTATACGGTTTGGCCCTTCTTACTATTGACCAGGTTATATTGTAAGGTAGATTTTTCAGTTTCAATTTCCATACACACTTGCTTAGTTCGGTGGCGTTCTTGAGAGATTCTTTCTGAAAAGACTGTTTATGGTTGGAAAATCTTGCCTTAAATGAGTTCTCAATGAGGCCAATATACGTTTCTGTGGGTTGGTTTGGAGACGCTACTTTGGCCTGGTATACTATTGACTTTTTAGAGAGACACCTTCCATCCAGAGGGCAATCGTTTTTGTTACGGCAGTTGCACTGACCTTCCTGTGTTGCAGTCTCACCTATTTGTTTTTTGTTGTGGCTGTCGATATTGTTCTTAACATTGGGCATGCAGCTGTATGACAGTTTTATGGTATTTTATTGAATATTTTTTCTAAGATGTAGCCTTCCGGGAAACATTGGTGTATAATTTTGAAGAATTTCTTTCCAATGTTTGTTTTTACACTTATCTCTTTCTTTGTCATTTCTTTTATATTCTAATTGCTATTTGTGGCCACTTTCCTTCAGGGCGTGTTGGTATGGCTTGGCAGCTTCTTTGAAGAATTCCCCAGGAGATGATAGTTGTGATCATGTATTGTTAGTATGTATAAAATGTGTCTAACAAATTAGATTGTAAGGAAAATGTTGTGGGAACATTCAAATCACCTGGATATGCAACCCAATGTACGTTATCAGGACGGGAAGATTCAAACTGAATGCTGTCATTAAAAAGAACCCGGATTGGGTGTGGTATGTTTAAAAGAGTACCTGGATGAGGTGTGAATATGGGTTTTTATACTCCATCTGTTTGAGGCTCTCAACCAATCAGAATACACCATTTAGGGCTGTGTTACATTAGAGAGGTATAATGATGTGTATCCCATACTTAGATAATCCTACACGAAAGTTGAGTATTTATACTAATATTGTATTTGCAAACTAAAATTATTTGGAATTATTTTCAAGGTATAACAAATTTATGCTAACGGGAAATGATGATGCACAACAAATTTAGTTTAGAGGAGTAGCAGAGACAAGCTATTAGTATAGGAGGCAAAGAATTGCTCAGTTCAAAGTGGCATAATTGCTATAAAAATAGTAGAATATAATATCCCTGCTAATAAGAAGCACAAAATTTCTAAGTTCAAAGATGCATAACTACCATAGATGCAAATGTTAGTTACTCACTGCTAAAAGTCTAAAAAAAATCACCAATACAGTAATTAAAAGAAATATGACATTTGTACATAATGTACACTGCCTTTATAAATAGTCACAAGTTGGGAATAGGGGAATCAATATTCTATAACCACAAACTCCAGACACATCGGCTCCAACCCCCCACTTCTTGGTAATGGATGATGATCAATAATCAGCCAATATATAGATAGTAGACTATACATTACGATTGAGGAGAACGTTGTGACTAAAAACAGCGTTTTTAAATATTGTAGTAGCAACCATAGATTTCAATAAATCTTAATTTGAAACGGTCACTTTTTGCACAATTTCATAATGAACCATTATACATAGTTTCCTACAAATCCATAAAGTAGTTTTTGAGAAGATTTCTAAAGAATTGTTTACACCGACGGACGACGGACGCCAAGTGATGACAAAAGCTCACATGCTGTTTCACAGCAGGTGAGCTAACAAGGGGACTGTATCAGTTTTTAGGTAGCGTTTTTCTCGCAGATATTTTGTTCATTTTAGAATTATTGATTTTTCATAGAGCACTGTGTTTTTGCGGCCGTGGCCTCCCAGTGTATGTTGCTTCTGTTAATAGTATATGCAGACATATAGTACTGTGTATAGTAAATATATGCTAGTAATATCCAGTATTATGTAGATAGGTTTTTTGGCAATTGTAATTAGGAAAGCAAGAGAGAAACATCAATTAAAAGAATAAATACAGAAATTGTTCAAGTGTTCATCATAAGTGTCGTTTTGAAAAAATATTAATATCGATCCACGACAGTCCCGAAACCGGTGTTGCAGTTCATACAGGATGTTATGTGCCCTATTGTGAGCAATCAAGCGGCTGGTGATGATATGCTCCATCACTTTACAGGCAACGCAGATCAATGAAATCAGGCAGTAGTTAGATGCCTGATTTTTTATCTCCTTTCTTATAGATAGGAGTCACATAGGCTTCACGCCAGACGCTCGTCACCCCCACTGTGAGGTACAAATTCTGGTAAATCATGGTCAGCATTGGGGCAACATGGTGACTGTGTGTATATCCATAAAAAAGGTGGACTGCCATATTGAATGTCACTTCCATATTAACCATGGAAAAAAGAGCCCTGCATAAAATTGCAGCCTCTATCACCCTTGCGCCGAATGCCAAAATTAGCTGGTCAGAAATAAAGGCTGATAAGAATTCATATGTTTACAAATATGATTTTTGGGTACATTTCATGAAACCTGTTCCTGTAGAGATAAATGATTAATTAGGAAGACATGGAATACTGACATAGATAGAAATTTATATATTCAGTCTATCAGCAAGTACTATCTATGTGCCATTTTGATAAGATAGATGTGACGAATTCACCCCTGCATGTCTCTAATAACAGTAATGATTCAGGGGGTCAAAGGTGAACTAAAGAGATCAAAACACTGTGTGACCACTTGTTTGGATTATTTACAGAACAATTAACTGGCAAAGGGTCATGATATCAAAATAGAATAAAGAAATGACAGAGAACGTCTACAAATTGAAATTTACTTATTTTCGTTACCCGTCCTGAATATTTGGAGCAAATTCACTTTTACTGTACAATGTTGAAAGAAACTGGCTCAATTCTAAAACTATTATGATTTGTGTGATCCTACTCTTAGTAACAAGTTAGTCAATTTAATTGAATCACCCTCATCTCTTAAAACTATTTTACCCTTATCTTTTATACAAGACACCTACACAACAATAAACACCTCATAATGCAGTACTTTATGTGACGTCATAGTAGTATGCTATGCAAACTAGTAGCCGCATCATTTGTGTATTCATACCTATCAGCACTCTAAGCGCAGTAGATGGACGCTGTAAAGGAGACTTCTGTACGGGCCCGTGTTCATGAAGCTGCTTGTCAAGGTATTTCCCACTGCTCTCAATGTGTTGAAAATCACATTTTATGTTATTTTGATATTTTTCATCTTTACGAAAAGTAACAATGTTCAAAAGGAATATCACCGCTACTGTTTCATTATTATCTGCGGGAATAGGTGGTTGGGCAGGAATTCAGTTGGAGAGAAAACGATATTTTAATAAAGAATCTAGATCTATCAATGACAGCACTAGGTATTCAAGTTCGATGCTGTCATGTGATAGTGAACAGTCATACTTTCCCTACCTGCCAGTAGTCTCTGCAAAATCGTTACCTGCTAACAACCCAACTGCATTGACAGTGCCCGCAGAAAATTCCTCAAGCCTACATTTAAATCGTACATCAGAGATCATGAAATATGGTTTTCCAGGGTTAGAAAATCTTAGGACATATGACGATTATGTGTTATCATATGATCGAAGGAATAGAACTGCAAATTGGGTGTTTGAACATTTGACAAAGGAACGAGTTCAATCAAATAACATGGTTTCACGTGAAAATATACAATTTTATGAAGATACGTCTGTGCATGAATATTTTCGTGCAACAAATGAAGACTATAAGAAAAGTGGTTTTGATCGTGGCCATTTAGCAGCTGCTGGAAATCATAAGTCATCACAGAAAGCTTTGAATGAAACGTTTGTTTTAGCGAATATTGCACCACAGGTTTGTAGCATGAAGACAGCAAAGAAAATGAATAGATAGTGGTCCTCAGTAGCTCAGTGGTTAGAGCGTACGACTTGAAAACAGGATTTGTCTGCGTCGCAAGTTCGCGGCCCGGCCATGGCAGACACAGTGTCGCCAAAACCGATATGTCGTGCGTCTGTCACGGAGTTGCTGATTTCCACACAGCACGTCGCCACCGTACAGTGTTACTACTAGACGGTAGCGACGCCAAGCGGAGGTTCGGAAGCCTCGTTAAAAGGCGTGTCCCGTGTAGAGGAGAGCCACACCTCTGCACGCAAAAGAACTCACCTAGTTTGAAAACTATAGCTAGTGTGATCCCCCCATCCATGAGGCTCAGTTGGCTTCCTAGCCTGCCTCTGGAGGTTCATGTACCAACACCACGTGGCCTCCCTGTGCTATAATTATCAAAACTGATGGCTGCAGAGTATTCACTCAAATCAAAAAAAAAAAAGGCCAGTGGTAGTAGACCCCATCAAACAGTTCCTGTAGTTATCACCTTTCCGGTATGCTTTTATTTTAAAAAAAGCATTCAAACATGTATCACATATAATATTACTACCATAAAAACAATTGTTTTTCGGCTGTCATAGTGTTAAAAGAAAATTTCTTGTAAGATTGAACCTAAATAAACATGATGCAAACTATGTTCATAGTGCATATTGTCGCCACATACAGGCTGGCTATGCACAACAAAATGCACCCTAAATCATGTTATAATGAATCATAAAAATTGTAGGTTATAATTAATACTTTAAATATGGTAATGTTCACTAAACTACAATAAACAGCACCATTTAAAGAATATATATGGTATTTTAGAAAACCCCAGAAAAACCGACTTTGCAAAAACTCACCCCTGAAAAGCCAAGGTTTTTGTGGGTGTTTTTTTTTTACAACCAACCCTGATTTATATCTATTAAACATGAATGAAATTTTGATACTTTGTAACTATTATATTTTTACCATTCAATAGGTTGGAAAAGGATTCAATCGTGATGGTTGGAATACACTGGAAAAGTATGTCAGACATTTAACCAAGTCATTTAAAAATGTATATGTGTGTACAGGACCATTGTATCTTCCAAGGTTAGTAAAGTAAAATAACAAAATTGCAAGTACCTCTATAATGAATATTATGAGTAATTTCAGTCATGATGGAAGGATTATATATATTATAAGAACAAATTATGTTGGAGTGAGCTGGTTACACAAAATATCTTTGCAGCTTACCTCTTTTCAAGGATTGTATCCTAAAATTCATAAAATATATAAATTGCATTTAAAAAAAAAGGTAATGTACTAAATTTTGTACATGTGTGTGCGCATGATATATATATATATATACATGTATCGTTCATGCAAGTGGTACAACTAATTATTAGCCAATGTTTTATTACCTTCGAACCTTCGTGGTACTTCTTTTATCTACTTTTGCAATTGAACTTGTAAGAAAATTTTGCACTATCTAGCTCAGCTGAAGCTTTTTAGGTCTGGGATGCCTGAGATCGAAAAAAATTAATGAATTTGCATATTTTTGTTGGGTTTCATTGTTCGAATTCACTATAAACTGAATATTTACCTATTGGAACCTGTCATTTTGACCTGGCCAGACATTTGCTGTTATCTCAAGAGCTTTGTGAGACCTATTGTGAAAATTTTCGGAGTCGGTCACATGACCATCATGGTGGCAGCATCATGTGACTGCAGTGACGAGACTCCTGAAGACATCACTAAAGAAGCCAAGGTGAAGATGCCTGTATGTTTTCCATGCCTTGGAGGACTATCAAAAAGCTAACCCTAATTTTTTGTGAACTTGGAATTAGCACCTACTACAAGCTGTTTAATACCATCGACTACTCGTTGGTGCTCCCTCCAAATAGTCCGGCAGATGACAAGGGATACCTGGAATTGTGAGTTAAAGTTTTTTTCTCTGCTGATTATTCATGGCTAGGACCCCTATAATGATATTCAGGTGGGTGGCACTCTGCCACCCTTGAGCATTTTTCATAAAAAAAGGAAAGTCCAATATGGCCGCCATCTCACTATACTATATTCATAAAAGTTGCATTTCTCCTTAAGGACAAATCCCTGAATGAATGAAACGTGGCATCATTTACGAGATCAGCTGTCGCCAATGTCAAATTGTCATTACAAATATATCGGTGAGACAGTCAGACATTTAGTACCCCAGTAAAAGAACACTTGAAGCAGAAGCAAGTTACAACAGCAATAGGGGACCATATCAAGATATGAGGACACCAGATCAGCTCGAGTGACTTTGAATTGGTGGCACAAGAGGAATAAGAGACAGTAAGATCCAAAAGGCCATGGAGATGCAAGAACACTGACTGCAGATAAACCGCAACATTGGCTACGACTTGTCTCCCCACCTACTTGTCATTGCTGTCAGATGATTTTGGCTACCATGGTAGTCATGTGATTTTCGCATTAGGCCTGACGAAGCTCTTTAGATGAGCGAAATCTTAGCCAGGATAAAATGACAGGTTCCAATATTTAATTAAAGTAACTATTTAGTTTATAATGAATCGAAATGAATGTGATTATTACAGTACTATAAGCTAGTGCCATATTATAGGAACAGATTTTAACTAACCAGATGGTTAGCAATTAAAACTGTTCACGTCAGTCTTCATTTTTTGTGATGATCAGATAGATGCAAGAATATGCAATATTGGACTGAAAACAGCTTATGGTCAAGAGGCGATGTCAGAAAATTTACATAGCTATATGTACTTGGTTGCCATTCAACAGGTGCATTGTGCTTTGTCATGATGATAAAACTGACCATAAACATTAAGAACTTGAACAATTAAGATGTGATGCAATTCTACCTCTAATGCCTTGATTTAAGCATTTCATACATTCAAAAAGCAAGTAATTTCAGTTGTTTATCGACTTTCAAATGTATTTGAACATGATCTTCAGCAAGTTCAAATGGAAGGTAATAGAGATGAATCCAACGCTTTCAGATAGTCATTGAATTTTAAAGTGAGGCAACAAATGAAACCTCAGAGGTTCGAAGGTTTAGCCCATCACTACTTAAATAATGCAGAAATAAAGTTTACAATTTTTTTAATAGGAGAGAAAATGATGGTAAAAAGTACGTAAAATATGAAGTTATTGGAAAAAACCATGTCGCAGTGCCTACACATTTCTTCAAAGTCGCTGTATGTGAAGGAGAAAATGGAGAACTAGAACTATTATCATTTGTAATGCCAAATACTGTTTTACCAGAAAAAATTGAACTTAAGCATTATCTAGTGCCTTTGGACTCAATTGAAAGAGCAGCAGGACTCTTATTATTTGATAGAATTCCAAGGAATCGTTTGACAAAAATCAATGGAAAACGAACATGAACATTTAGGCATTACATAGGCTTTTGACTTTAGCATCTTATTTATTTGTAACAATGTTAATGATTTATTTTACAGGTTAAAGTGTTTAATATGGAGCGCTTATATCTTACACAATGAACATTATCATAGAGGTCATTGTGGTGTTAAATAAGTGTAATTAAGTATTTTATTTCGGAAACAAGTCCATCGAAATAATTAAAAATAGATACAATATATACAAATGTGAAACATTATCAACAAATATTCCTAAAATGTAATGTGAATTTTGATATGTATGTTGCACATGTAGACAAAGACCTCTACGTTCAGGATGTACATATTTTGGATGGTATTTTCAGCACTGCATACATGTATCTGTAAGGATATATAATTAATGGGCACTCTTATGGTGGGTAAAAATGATGTTTGTAAAGTATAGTATACATACCGCGCCACCCACCCACATCCTAACGATGCTGGGACCCATGTACTGGGCAACATTAACAGATTGGGTAAATGTGCCAATTGAAGTATTGTGTAGTTCTATCATAGTATTATTGTATGACATGTATGATAATTCCATAACCAAATCCATGGTAGATGCCATAATATCTACCTGTGGGAGTAAATCTTCCACATTTGTTCTAGTACTTGCTCGTAGTAATACTCATCAAAAACAAGGTGCAAAACAATTTCATTGTTTGTATTTTTGTATCATAATTACAACAAATATAAAATAATGTATGAAAAACAGTGTTTTTGAAACTGGAACATGTCATCATCAATGCTTTCAGCTATCATAAAAGTTTTTAGGATAATGATTTCAGTAAATCATGTTAAAGGACATCGAATTTCTTTGAAGGGTGTATATCAAACCATTTTCTGGAATTAACCTTTGGGTTTTTGAATGTCACTTTAAACCTTCCACTGAAATCCTCATCTTCTTGTAAGTATGGATACCTACACATAAACGGTAAAAAATATAAGTTGCACTCACGAATAATTATATGCGCACAAAAAAAGTGCTAAAATTGTAAACGTAATTTCAAACAAAATTTTCTCATTAAAAGAAAAAAATTCAAAAGTGCGATTAAATATAGACATCACGCTTAAGTTATTGGCAGTGCTCAAGTTATTGGCACCATGAAAAAATAATTATCAATCACTAAATCAATAATTATTTACTCTCAGAAAGTTTTGTCCACAACTTCCAGTTATAACATGAAACGTATTTGTTACCTTGAAGAGAGACGTATGTTAGGATGGTGCCAACAACTTGAGCACTGCCAATAACTTGGGCATGACATCTAAAGCTTACCAAAATATGTAGTTCGTATCCCAAACGTTGTTATAAATGTTATATGCAAACCCAGTGATGTTTGTCTTTATAGGGGCCATTGGTGCACCAAATACTAATGGCGCTTTTCGGTCTGTCGTTAAGACAACAGCCAGTGGAACATCTAAAGATGATATTTGAAGACCTGATCCTGAGGCATCAATGTAATATAAGCCATTGTCATCAACACCTGTGAATATAACATATGAAATAAGTATAAAATCAATCGCTCCTTTACTAAATATATCTACCATTTTAATGACTTGATGGAATACTTGATGGAATAATAAAAACAAGCATCTTTTTAAATTGTAAAAAATTTAAAAGCTTTTTGAAATTTTATATTCATACCATGTAAATACTGACTTCCATTCAGTACAACATTCAATGGATCAACTAATCTTCCCAGTTTGGAGAGCTGCCATTGGTAGTTAGGTTGTGGAGTAGGTTGAAACACAAGATTGAGGGCCTCCGGTAATCTCGTCCTTGTTTTGCTGAACAGTTGTGCCCTGATGTCTATGCCTAGAGTAAAGTTTATATATATATTTTTTTATTTCGTTTATTTATCTTTTATAAAAAAAAAGATGAAAAATTGAAAAAACAAACTAAAACTAAGTAAAGTGTTCTATTTTAAAAAAAAGTTTATGAATGTTAACAAACTCTCAAGCAAGACTAACCATTTTGTGTAACAACATAGTGAAGCCAAACATCCTGAGGAGCACCATAATACTGCCATGCTTTGTTTTCCACCATAGTGACATGCAGATGAAAATCACACGATCCATCTAAAATTAGACCTTGAGTGAACAATGACGATATATGAAAAATAGGGTGTCCCACTTTTAGGACTTTTTCTCTGATCTTACTGCTCATTAAAACCAAACTTCCCCTCAGGTGTCCAGATCGTCAATAAATTTTTTTCCCCACACTATCCATCAAAGTTTGAAACCCTTGGGACCCTCAAGGGATCTAATATGTAAAAATTCAAAATTGGTCGACAGCGCTTTTTAATTTCAAATGATAGATTATGATTCACACTGTGACAGAAAAATGTTTACAGATCAACTAATACTTTTTATACAATATTCCATGATACAATAACTCAAAAGATTATTCCATGCAGGGGAATATGACAAAAACCAGTCTCAACATTGAAATATTATTTGAACATCAATATTGCAAGCTAACCTTGTTTTGCATAGAAAGCATTCAGCATACTTGGCCAGACACGACTTTCAGGATGTGCATTTTTTGTCACATTTTCTTTATAATATCCAGCGCTAATGCCTTTAGCATAATTATAATAATCTCCAAACCAGTCAAAGTCTGTTAAATTATAAGTGACATACACAAATTTTGACAAAGGGTAGTTATCACTTGCCCAAATGATCTGGAAAATAAGAAACTACCATAACTTGTTTTTAGATAAGACTATAGCATTTTTATTATATCAATGTGTCACAAAATTGATTTTAGACTAAGTTTTATTTATGTCGCTTAATTTCAACGCATACCTGATCTGACTTAAGATGGTTAACTGCTCCTTCTGCATTAAAACTTAACTGGATACCATTACTACACTGATGCACTTTTCCCCAAAATTCAGGAGAAACAACCTCATAATCTAAAATTCAGGTACATGAACTTGGAATACAGTAGGCATGATCATACACTCAGATATAATGTAAATGTCTCCTACCATATTGGATATTTTTTTTCAGGTTTTGCTTTGAAAAAGCACCTATTGTTGCTTGAAAATGATAATAAATTTATTTAGAAAATATTTTTTCAAACATTTTACAATTTGCTAATTATTGAACTTGTCTCAACTTGAGATGTCTATATCACAGAAACATTATAAATTTAATATGGTTACCTGTTAAATCTGGCCGAATGACTTTTTGTATCTTCTAATTCTTCTTTAATGTCAGAAACAACAGAATGGTTACCCAAGGCGTCAAGAGTCAAGTATGTGAACATTCTTTGCTCAATCCACGCTTTAGTGCAATTCAAAAACCGTGAATCTTCCGCTAGCATATACAAATATATACCAATGAATTCAACCAATTATTATAATCATCACATATGAAACATATACAAGGTAGTGTAAAGAACGATGATATTTATGGTAACAATAGTAACGTATACCCATAATTCATGATACCACATTAGGGGTCCTATATTGCACACCTGTCAAACACCATTTTATGTACTTTTATATTTTCATAAGTAAATTGTCATGTTTTAGTTCTTCATGTTTGTAACTATACTGTCTTGATTGTAATGAACTGAAACTTTATATTGTTATGTTTTAGCAGATAAAACAAACAATTTAGCTTTAGATCAATTTCTTTGCAAGTTTGATGAAAATTTAAATTGTTGATGGACCCCAGCCACATGATTAAAGAATGGAATGATAACCATATAGGCATACACATTGTGTTTTAATTTGGTGAAAATTGAATGAAAAATGACCAAGCTGTAGTTTATACAAAAAATATTTGATGGACCCCTGGGGCTGGGTCAATTTCCTCCCTAGGGGGATGATTTAACTATGGAATGATGACCATATAGACATACACAATGTGTGCGAGTTTGATCAAAAGTGAATGGAAAAAAGAAAAGAAAGTATTGTGCAAATATGAATTGTGGACAGACAACGGACAAAAGGTGATCACAAAAGCTCACCAAGTCTCCGACAGGTGAGATAAAAATTGCAGAAAGCAAGTTCACATAAAGAAAATAATTAACATTTTTTGTTTTCAATATTACTATTTTACTAAGGTTATCAGAGAAGAAATATCATTGAATTTATTGAAGTAAAAATTCTAATGAACAAATTTAAATGACAGTTAACTATCAAATAAAATAATAAATTGTCAACCTTTTGTCTAGGACTTAAATACACATACATGTAGTTTAAATAAAATATAATATGCTTTAATATAGTTTCAAAATTATAATACCTTCTAATGCTTTTGTCAATGCCGTATTTGTCCAATTCACATAGTCGTATACACCAGGTAAGCCCCAAGTATGCTCTGGCAGCTTGGCCAGAAATCGTGTTGCATTTATAATGCGATTGTCATTGTAACTACACAAACCTGCGTAACAACAAAAAGATTAACAAATAACTTGAAAGCTACAATACGCCTTCTACAAATAATTACATTTTACAAGAAATCGAAACGGCTAGATATACATGGAAGTCCTAAACTAAAATATACGGCTTGATATACATGGAAGTCCTAAATTAAATTTTGTAGTGTATTACATGGTGGTAGTTATAACCATACACAGTATACCAGGTACTAGGTATTAATATTCTAAACTATGATGAAAAGAAAAAAATATTTTGATATTTATATAAAATTATACACCTGAACATTTTATTTAAAATTCACCTCACCTTTACCAAGACAAGATTTCATAACCCTGGAAACCGCTCTATATTCTGAGGATTTGCGTGGATCCGATGATATTCCTTGTATCCATGTGTCACCAACTTCTTTGTCTACCACTGGCAATTTGCTTGCAATTGATTGAACAGCAACAAAGAAGTCTTCAAATGATGAAGCTTGCAATTTTGCCCCTGGAAACTCTGTCCTTAGTATGTCATAGTAATATTCAATCTCCTGTAAATATCATCAAGTTAATAGTCAAAAAGCAATTAAATCTCAAACAATTAATTTCCAATAACAGATAGCAAATCCTGATTCCCTTTTATTCTTAATGTTGGTCAAATTATAATAGATTTATATAAGAAGGTGCACCATTAAAATAAAATAATTGGCATACCTTTGTATTCATTGGTGGTCCTGAATTGTCAGTCCTAAATGCAAAGCACATTGCTTCATCAAAGCCATCAAAATATGCACAGTTACTTTTTGATAATCCACCTGGATCTTTAGGGCTAGATCCAGCATTATTTGGATAACCACCTAGATAATCATATGAATAGCTATAACAGTGCAAGATAACAGTTGTTAACAAAAATGTATGAATTCTAATTATAATATTCTAAATAACTTTCCAAAATGTAATAAACGTTATACAATGACTATATGTTTCTTTACCAGGATTCCAAGTTGCCATCACAGAATAATTTTGATATTTCCACATGAACAGTTTAGGCAGAGCTGGTGGACTAGTCATTGGATTTACACCAACTGATACGGCTAAAACATTGTTCTTGACCAATGTAGGTAGTACTGCATGTGTTATACCTAGAAAAATAAAATAACTTTTGACAAATCTAAAATATATCTAATTTTATTTTTTAAGTGTGGTTTTCAGATTTTTAAAAATGTATTCATTTTTATGAAGAGTTTTCCATTCCATGGCAAGACAGATAGAAGCAATAGTGTCTTGTGCATTATGTGAATTCCATTCATTGATATCTATCAAAAGTTAGACAGGGCTTTTCAATTTTGACAATGGTTAATAATACAAAATAATGCATGTATATCAAAATAACTTTTTATATAACTCAGATACAAACATTTCAAATGATGGGTGATTTGTGTAACTATCATTACATGTTTGAAATAGGTACATTTTCTCCATCTTATTTTGCTACCTAAAATTTTGTGCACAGTTTTATGAAACAATCAAATTAAACATATTTTGTTGTAAAAACAAAAATTTGCAGAGTAGTTAATAAGTCATCATTTACTGGTAGAGTAATTATTCTTTACTTGTGTATACAATGTGTATAATAGACAAAACCGCGTAAGTTTGTGACATGAATTATTTTATCAGGTGAGTTCTTGTGATGTATTAAGAACCCAAAGGCCTTGATGCGCCACAAGAGTAAATCCTGAACCCAAAGGCCTTGATGCGCCACAAGAGTAAATCCTGATAAAATAATTCATGTTACACAACAAACCCGGTTTTGTATTTATCATTCTTTTTTTAACAGTTACAACAAAATAAACTAGAATGACCGTACATGTATCTGCAAGATTTCAATATATTAAATGTTTTAAATGGTAGAATTAATTTATTCATCCTGAGCTAAATGTCAGTAAATCACTTTTTCTATCAAGCATATTTTTCTGCTACATGGTAGAAATATGATTGGTAGAAAGATGTGAAAGACAGAAGATTAAAAATGAATTTCACAAGCATTGGAAAACACATACCAGTATATATATATAATAATTAAAATTGGCGATAAGGTACATTCTTGCTTTGACTACAGTGTATTGGTCAATCTCAGATTCTGCAACTTTTTACATATACATTTTTGTAAATTCTACAAGTAGATTTTTTCCATTTCAAACAATAAAACTTTTTATTACCTGGGACATCTCTTTGGCTAAGTACTTTTAATTTTCGCTGTATTCCAAACTGCTTATCCAACCGTGTACCAATATTTAAACTGAAGTCAAGCAACCAATCATCTAAAATTGAAATCTTTATTGCATGAGCATTTCAAAATCAGGGAAATCAAAAGTTCGGAGTGGTTGCCCTGTGGAAAAATCTTTCCATATGGAACAACTTTTAAAATAAAATTTCATCACAATAGTATGACTTTGAAATTTGATTTATTAGTTTTGTAAATGCTGGTATTATATTACTGTAGTATAAAATGTTAAATGTGTACATTTTATTATATATTTCCAAATTTGTGATTAAAAACATTACTGATAAATTAGCAATATAAAATGATGTACCTATATTGTCAGTCTGTAGGTTCATGCTGTTAGCATGCCATGTGATATACCCCTTATTGACAGCATCTTTGAATATGCTAATATCTGCTGTATCCGGACACTGAAAAACACATGTCATCCATCAAGATTCTTACAGACTTTCTTCACATGAACACTGCCTGAAACCGACCTCTATGTGCAACCAAAATAGCGGCTTTTATGGGTTCCCTCTTTTCATTGAATTCTTGTGCAAAATAGCCTATCAAAATCCATCATAATCCCATGCAAACATCAAAATTTCCCTTATTTTTTTCTTTCACCATCATTTCTGGCAGTGGTGGCGGGCCTTGTGGTAGCACAACTGTCCTGGCTAGACATAGAAGTAAGATGTGGTACATTAAATGTTTTAAATTGATCACAAAATACTGTAAATATGGAAATCCACAATTAGGCATGAACGTTGATGCAGTCTTGAGTTATGGTTACATAATAATTATTACATACATGTAGTGGACCATATACAACTATCTGCTCTTAATATGTGTGTCAGTATGTGTAGTGAATGCACAAATAAAAATAATCACATTTAAAAACTAACATATACCTTCAGTTGCAGACCAGTTAGTGATAGATTTTGTGGACAGTTAAGATACAAATCTACAAGCCATGGATGTGTTGTGTATCAAAAGTTTCTTCATACCCTCCATCTGCTAGAGCCTTACCAAGTGCAGCAGCACGTGGAAAATACTCAACAAAGTATCTGGAAAAGATAAAAAATGCAAACTAAAACTAAATTATAACTCTATATTCAGCAACCAACATCTCGAGTACCACATATATAACTCACATTTATACAGGATACAATTAACTACATGACATACGTACTTATTTAGAATCACATTTATAAAGCCTATTTCAGGCAGCACCCCATCATAACCAACATCTATAAAATAAAACGATATAAATATTATCTGATTAATAATACAAGAAAAAATAAAATAATTAAACAATAACAATACATAAAAATTAATTATTAATTAAGAACAAATATATGTGTGTACTGGTACTCCAACGAAGTTTGTTATATTTACATATATTATACTTATATTGACTTACAAAGGCTATGAATCAATCAAATGACAAATATATCGATCCTCTTGCTTGAAACTTTTTATCTACCTGTATAACTTAAGCAGATGAATAATGCATAGACAATATACCAGTAATCTAAGTGCTATAGCCTAGATTATAAAAATTAGTATGTTAGCCAGATCATAACATACTTACCCAGATGGTTCATGAAGATAATATGAACTTTGGTAATTGGAACAGCATTGTGTACAGCAGAAATTGCCGCAAGATAAATGCTCTAAACAGATTATAATTATATTAATTTTATTACACATTTTTTCTTTAAAAAGACAAACTCATATCACCCCATTTTCACGAGATTTTTGTGCAGACAAAATCCAAAAAATTAAGTGGTGTTACACCCATCCCCCTTTTCAGAAAACCTGGAACTGTTACTTCGGAGTAGATTTTTACTATGATGGTTAGATAATTCAATAGATCTGCTTATAAGACCTTAAAGGCATTATAATAATGTTATAAAGCAGTTAAAGCACACACATGTCAACTGGCTATCCATTTTAACACATACCATATTAAAAACAAGGTTGTTTGAATGAAGCACATGATTTTATATATAGACTCTACAGTATCTAGTATGGGTAGTTTCTTTTATATCATCTAGACTAATAGTATTTGGATTTTTGGCTTAAGTGAAATTCTCTGTCACCAATACCATGAAAATGGCAAATATCAAAATTTAGATTATAATATGGCTGGTACCTGAAAACTATAGTACTAGTAAATCCAAATCTATAGGATACACCCACAGACCTTTGTTCAAGACCAAACTACAGTAGAACCTCTCCATTAGGACCACCTTTGGGACCAGTGTTAAGTGGTCTCCATAGAGAGGTGGTCTCTATACAGAGATTCATTTTGGTAGCTTTATGAAGGGTTGGGACTATGAAAAGTGGTTTTATTACAGAGGTGGTACTAATTGGAGGTTCTACTTAATATTTTTTTTACATCACTCATTGTGAAGGCCATTTTAATAGTCATTAAACAATTCTTCAAAAGAAATATTCTTAACACATTTTTCTAAAGTATTATACAGATCTTTAAATTAATCACTTGTAAATAAAATGTAAATCTATAGATACCAGCCAAAAAGGGACTCTCATATGCATCTTGTTGTGTTCCTCCCATACAAACATCAGTCACATGATCCACATGATCATGTGATCAAATGTTAGTAAACAAATGCACATGGCTCTCATACTTGTTCAGTAATCCAAAGGCAACTGCATCTATTGGAGTTGATATTCTATTGCAAGTGGCTTTGAATTTTTTTTAATTATTAGAATGAAAGATTCATTTTTTTCGTCATCAATTTTCTCAAAGCTCATTTCAAAAAACGTGTTTTTTACATTAACTCACATCTATTGATGCAGTTGCCTTTGCAATAATAAACTATGCTGTACCATCAAAGTAAAACTATTCAAAAAATCGATTCAAAGAAAAAGTGAACAATGGTGCCAAAAGATATATTCCAGCTTTTTCAAATACACAATAGTACAAACAATTATTCGTCCTAGATCCACAGAAGTTATTTTTTAAAAAACATTTTGTGAACATATAAGTGTCACCCGTCAATTATATGCAAATCTGTGAAATGGAGATCTTCATTCTAATCCTTAGCGAACATCCATATCATGTAAATGAGCAGTTAACATTTGGGAACGCCAATGGGAGCATTCATGTTACTTGAGAACAATACATGTAGTGAAATTAAATATTGATAAACCATTCAAGAAGTGGGTTTTATACATCAGTGTATCAACAACAAAAATTGTTTAAATAGGTAATATAAATATAAAATTCATTTAAACATATTAAGTATGCAGATCATTTTGATGTGTTCTCCTAATTATGTTGGATCTATCGCAAAATAATTTACAAAATGCATCTAGTTGAGTCCCTATCACAAATTGTTGGCGATTACTTCTAGCTATTTCTTCATACAAGAAATTTGCTGTTTATGCTGTCAACGTTGAGCAGGCTGTATTGATAAAAGTGATCCAAATAGAAAGTGTTGGATGACAGGAAATTTTGCTAACACCTGAAATAGGAAAGTTTCTTTCTATAAGAAATATAATGCGTAAAAGAAAATGTACAAGTTTTTATTACCAGTACATTTGTTCACATATAAAATTAATCTTCATACAAAACAATATACTTGTCAAAGCATAAGAAAAAAAAGGAAATGTAAAAAAAAAATATGACATGATTGTATGTTAAATTACATGTAGTAATGAGTCATTTGTCTGTCCAGTTATAAATGTTTGACTGTGAAACAGAAAGAACACAATGAAGAGAAAATGTTGAAATTACCTCCGCTTTATACATTTTGATAAGACCACTGTTCACTTTGGACCATAATTGTACACCACTAACATTCCATAGCTGGTTAGAATGTTCAGCAAATGGACCAGTTTTTACCTAAAAATACAAAATTTAACTACGTATTGTGAAATTGGTAGAAAAGGAACAGACACTGTTTTAATAGTTGGAAACACTTTATTGCATGACACCTGAATCTCAAACTGCCACTTCACTGGTCACCTGACTTTATATTTTCCCAGCAGGCACAGTGGGCTTATGCATATTAATGAGCATGGTTACAGTGAAACATATTAGTCATGACATTAATTATATTTTGTCTTTTCTTTAATTTTTAAAATAAAAAAAAAAAAAATATTCTGCAGAACATAATTACATTGAAACATAGTTATGACATTAATCATATTTTGTCTTTTTGATAGTTTCGTTTATGAAAAATGTTACATTCTACAGTATAAAATATGCAACTTGTCATTGTATTATTTTTTTTTTTAACATAACAAGTACAAGAAACTAAAATCTATAATAAAAATTGAACAATATGAAGCCAATTATCAAATGTACTTAAATTTCCTTAAAAAACAAACAAACAAACACACATTTAGAAATCTACACATTAAGATGACCCGACTGCAACAGTTCAAGAATATTGTATTTTGCTACTCCTTTCTTCACTAAAATGTCCGCAACCATTGCTGACCCTGGCACCCAATTAATCTGTTTAACTGGTCCCTTCATCATCTCCTTCACCTCCCCAATGTCTATTCGTAGACGCTTATCATCCACTGCCTTTGTAGAACCCACAGCTTCAATCACAGACCTATTGTCCACAATAGCCTCAATGTCAAACTCAGTTCCACACAACTCAATCATCACATGTCTGATGTACATTGCATGTTCCAGCGCCTCAACCAAACTTAGCATTTCTGCTGCAAGAGTGGATCGAACAACTCTCTTTATCTTTCGAGTTTCCCATGCCAACACACAGTATTTTTGCCCATTCCCTAGCATTATCAAATGTCCAACACAGCTTGACATTCCATCAGACATACTAACAAACGAAGCATCTGATACAGCAGTTATTACCCAGTCTTTTTCAGTACCAATGTCAGGATAATAAACAAAGGCTGGCTCTGTCTTCAATTTCAGGACAATTTTATTTGCAATAAGCAAATCTTCTACTGTGGGTGATGTAAATTTTGTATTTAATTCAATCACCTCATATGCAATGTCTGGTCTGGATCCTCTTGCAACCCAACTACATTTCCCCATTATACTTCTATATTGTCTTCTTTCTGTCCTATTCAACAAGTCCTTCTTTTGTTTAGCTCTTTTTACATCAACAGCTATGCAATCAAGATCTTCTGTGTATGCACTTTGATCTAGCACAATTCTATCACACTGTTGCTTTATATCAAAGCCTATGTATGTAAAACAACCAGTTTCAAGCTTCCCAGCTATAAATCGTTTTGTCACACCTTCCATCATACTTTCAAAATTCTCATTTCCACAGTGAATAAAATCATCAATGTGTAAAGCAATCATACCCTGCACTTTTGAACACTTTAATAAATAGAACAGAGCTGCAGACTTTTGTAATTTTAAGGACACAAAAGTGTCCACTACTGAATCATAGAATTGCCTTGCCGCGTCATTTAAGCCGTACAGAGATTTCTTCAATTTCCATATCTTCCCATCAGTATTTTCTCTAGCTTCGGCTGGTGGGAACACAAAAACTTCCCGCTTGATATTGTTACCCTGCAGAAAGGCTGACTTAATATCTGTAGTTTTTTTCACCCATTTTTTGGATGCTGCCAATGTCAACATTATTCTAAGGGTGCTCTTTGCTACTGTGGGAGAGTCATTGTCACTTTCTGCGTTTTCTTCGAAGCCTCTAGCAACTAATCGTGCTCGAACAACTTCACCCTTCCTCATCAGTACCCCTGTCATGCTTATACATTCCTGCGCATTATCTTCAACTTCTTCATAGACTTCAAACTGTTTCAGTTTCTCAAGCTCTTCTATTTTAGCCTTCACACATTCTTCACTGTTTTGTTTCCCTTTTGGAATTGTTATGACATTTACCTCTTCAATATTGTCAATCTTTTGCACATTTTCAACACCCCCCATATCCAAATGACTTATTTTTCCTGAATCCAAATCTCGAACATTGTAAAAGTTTTTATACTGCCCTGTTGCTTTTCCAGCTCTACTTAAAATAGTTACTCTTTTCAACACATTATTCTCCTTGAATTGAACAGTGTCGCTTTTCTTCAGTGATAGTTTATCAGTATTTTCTATGTTAATGTTTTCACTTGGTTCCTCCATTTCCCCATCACTATCACTTTCTTCAGCCACACACTTGTCTCCTTTAGCGGCCAACTCTTCTATGTTAATGTTTTCACTTGTTTCCTCCATTTCCCCATCACTATCACTTTCTTCACAGACGCTTGTATCTCTCACAACTCTGTTGCATGCCATTCTAACATACACATTTCCATGTCTTATAAAAACTAGCTTGCCATCTTGAAAAATGACCCTTCCTGGACCCAGCCATTTCCTACTATCCTCCTTCTTATAGAAAACTTTGTCACCATTTATAAATTTTTCTATACTTGGTGTTTTTCCATATAATTTACATGTTTTACACTTTTCAATAATTGAATCAAGATCATTATCATACTCAGACTTCCATATTCCTGCATCCTTCATCAAAGTAATAAGTCTGTCTTTGCGTGGATGAGCAAACTGCCTGTGAAGTTTTTCTAAAGCCTTGCCTCTCTCTTTACCATCCAAATTACTCAATTCAGCCTTGAATACTTCTTGTACCTCATTCTCTCTAATGACTGGAATACAGTAATGCCCTGAAGATGTAGTTTCCAATGTAACTTTTCTACCAAACACTTCTGCTTGATCATTTTCATAGTCCATCTTAATTCCTGCCCTCTTCATAGTCTTTAAGGAGAGAAGTAAGGGAATATCTGACTCAACAACATCAGTCTCAATCAGTACATCTTTTCCCGCTAGGGTACATGGTAATTTAACTGTTCGTAGGGATGGCAACTTTTCCCCACCTCCGAATTTAAAAATCTTACTACCAGGGCTAATTATTTCCATATGTTCTTTGTCCTTCTCACTCAAATTGTCTACATAACAATTGTACCATCTATTACCACACACAGTTGAGCTGCAGGCGCTGTCCAGCACACCTTTTACACCCTGGGACTCCTCATCTAGCAATTGAATGTCTCGTTTGTTATATCCCGTGAACAGAACTATGTTTTCTTCTTGCAACATCGTTACGTTTTCCCACTTATGAGGACAATCGGACAACATGTGACGAGTGCTTTCACAGCAATGACAACGTAATATCTCTCCATTAGATCCCTTTGGATTAAGAGGCCTCTGCTGTTTTCTATTAGGAGATGAATTTGGCGACTTATGTGGTGACAGTGTATTGTAGCCTCCATATGTACCCATTCGCCGCTTATTGTTACCACCACGTACTCGTGATGACGAGAATCCTCTAGATCTATGAAATCCATGAGCTGCCAGTACTTCTGCATTTTCAGCAATCCATGCAGGCTCCAGTTTAATAGCACTCTGGTTTACTTCACTTTCTGACATCATACTGTTGCCTTTAAATTTCAACAAGGATTTCTTCGCTTGATCATAGAGGTCGTCTTTCTTATTAAAATTTACACCTGTCAGAACTATTGTTATATCATTTTTTTCCAGTTTGGCCTTTTTTATCAACATGAACGCTAATACTATTTGAGGCAAAACAATATTCTTTATTTCTAATTGGTTTGCTAAATCATCAAA
Organism: Streblospio benedicti; assembly: GCA_019095985.1. Taxonomy (NCBI): domain Eukaryota; kingdom Metazoa; phylum Annelida; class Polychaeta; order Spionida; family Spionidae; genus Streblospio; species Streblospio benedicti. Next base: position 22,062,229 of record CM032660.1, on the reverse strand, counting down.
ATCAGCAATGAAATCAGTTACATTTCCACTTCTTTCAAATTCCACAAATTTTTCAAACATGTTCCAGATTTCCTCCAAGTCATCGGCTTTTAAATAGGAGTCCATGAAGTCAGTCACTGTTTTGAAGCTATTGTCAGCAACCAATTGAGCTGCACTTAATTTTGAAAAAACTTTTGCCCGAATATTTTTGTACCCAGTTTCTGGCAGGTTCAAGGCTATATGACTACCTCGATTTTTTTCAGGAACTTGTGTGGTGGCATTCCAAAGCTCTAACTCAGATCTGTACTGATTATAGGACTTTCCTTCCATGGAAGGAATTTTGCACTTGACACTCATATTGGTTTTAACCAGGTGAAACACTGCACACAGTATATAAGCCTTCTTTCTACAGTATTGGTCTGCACAATATGGCTACCAGCAAAAAAAAAAACTGTCACTAACCCACTGTCCACAAATATAATCTCACATGCAATGGTCCTTCACTTTTTCACTTATCCACTAATACACTTCTTTTCCTTATGCAATAATCACTTTGTGTTGCTCTGCTACCATTGTGAAATTGGTAGAAAAGGAACAGACACTGTTTTAATAGTTGGAAACACTTTATTGCATGACACCTGAATCTCAAAAACTGCCACTTCACTGGTCACCTGACTTTATATTTTCCCAGCAGGCACAGTGGGCTTATGCATATTAATGAGCATGGGGTCCTTTATTTTTCCTTTATTTGTCTGCTTTAGTTTTTTACCCTTATCCCTTACACGATCATTTGTTGTTGATGTAAAACCCACATTTTTGCATCCCAGGTGTAAAGATGCATCTTTACACGGATGCACTTTTACACGGGTACTGACCTGTGTAAATCTGGTATTATCGCCTATAGTGTGCAGCATTATCTCCTATTTAATTTTTCAAATTTAATTGGTTTGGCAAAAGTATATGATCAGTGATGTTCAATAAATGTGGTATTCTTAAGTGATCTGTTACTTCAATTCCAGTATATAACAAAGGGATTCGATATTACACAGGTGTATGTGGATTATCATGAAAAGATGCACTTTTACGCGTGTAAATGTGAATCCTTAGTTTGGGATGCGGTTTTATACATGTAAAAGCACATCCTAAATTTTGGGATGCATTTTTACACGTGTAAAATCGCATCCAAAAATAAGGATTCACTTTTACATATGTAAAGATGCATCTTTACACAGGATGCGGTTTTACATACACCACACGTAGAAATGTTAGCATATGGATGCAATTTCAATTAACTTATATGCTATTAGCAAGTAGATGTACTGTGTTACATTGTGCTTTAAAAAAAAAAGTTAGAACAAAGTCTCAACATCTGTAAGATCAATAATATCAATATTCTCACCTGGTTGATATAATGGACAGCACTTAAAAACATATAATCCTTTGCAAATCCTTCACATATCTCCGGGTTAGGAAAAGATTTTGGATGAATGCGCTGATGATCTGAAAAAAAAAAGCAATTCTATAACCATTGCAGCGCTTGCATTGTGTATACAATGGTCATGTCAGACATTGGTATCTGTTGTGGGACAGTAAGTCCCAGAAGTAAGGCAAAACACTTTTAAACAAATAAAAACAAATACTTTTTTTTCCAAGACAAACTTTTACATATGGAAATATATATTTTAAGAAGAAATAGCTTACTTATTAATTGCGAGCTTCCCCAAATAAACGGAATAAACTGATAATCATCCAGACTATAAACACCGTGTGACCCAGCTGGCTCCATTCGATAGGTCTGTTGTAATTTTCTCATCACCTCAAGATACCTATCCATGTAAGTAAAAAAAAGTTTAGATTTGCTCATAAGTTATATTCAAAAAAGAACATTCCTACAATCACAATAAGTGAAAGGTAAAATGGTAAATGTTAATAAATGCAAATGTAAATTTCCCTTGTCATTACATGAATGTGAAACCGATTGAGTAACTTCTTTCCAATTCTTGATGTTCAACCAGCTTTATGCATTGTTTATAAAAACTCTTTTCTTGGGAAAAGTTTGCTTTTTTACTTTCTGAATCCAAGTATTTATTTAATCTTACTGTAATTACCTTTCAAATACTTTAAATATGACAGCAACACTATCTTCTTGTTTTAGCGCACCAATTTTGAATAAGCAGCATAAAAAGGCAACAAAAGATAGTTCATGGCCTGTAATAAATAAAATATAATCAATAGATATGGAACCATTACAGAATTCACTACCAAATATATTTAATATTATAATTGTATTATTAATATTCATTAGTTTGAAAGTTATCTGTCTGATCGAAAACAATATACACTTTTTAATAATGATCTGTCATCTCCAAAAACTGTAACATGTGGGTCAATTCTTGGACCAATTTTATTTATTCTGTACATTAATGATTTAAACAATCTTTGTTGATGACACTAATATTTTTATGAAAAAACTGTACTGACTTGAAAGATCTCAATAATATTGTAAACAATGTCTCAAAAACTAAAAATATTTATATATCTGGTTTTGTGCAAACAGACTCTCTATCTGGTTTTGTGCAATGTAAAATGTAAAAACAAATTATATTGTATTTCACAGTAAACAAAAAAAATATACTCCCAACTCTATGGATATTTGTATTAATGGAACTCTTATCAATGAGGTAGTTAAAACTAAATTTCTTGGTATCATTGTTGACAATACATTATCTTGGAAATACCAAATAGATCATGTCTGTAATAAAATTAGTAAAAGTTTTTATTTAATAGCAAAAGCTAGGAAGGTATTGGACACTAACTCTTTAATTCAATTGTATTATTCATTTGTATATTCTTATATTCAGTATGGTACTATAGTCTGGGGAACAGCTAATGCTAATATCTTAAACAAAGTGATTGTACTGCAGAAGAAAATAATAAGAATGATTTGTGGATTAAGAAGGAGAGAACATACATCTTCATTATTCAAGAAGCATAAAATTCTAAAATTAGAAGATATTTATAAATTCAAGATCTGTTCTACTGTATTTAAAATAACATTAGGTGATTTGCCAAATCTATCTTGGACAAACCTATATAAAGGTACTGATGTTCATTCTTATAATACAAAACAAAAAAGTGATTTCAGAGTTACATGTAAAATTAAAACTAATTATTCTAAAAGTACTTTTCAATATGCTAGTGCTAATTTATGGAAAACATTACCTACTGATGTTAAAATAGCTAAAACTTATTTCACTTATAAAAAACTATTTAAGGATTACTGTACAGGAAAATATAACTTATAAATAATCAAAATGTCACTTTCTTCATGTTTGTATTTTACACAAGTCATAGGACTAATGTGAATTGTTGTTTCTATCACTGTTTTAATCAATTTGTGAAGCAAATCCTATTATAATTTTATAGTCATAAAAGTATTATTATATACACATGGGGAGGAACGAGATAAGTAATTCACTTCTTTCCTCCCCAGCCATTTATATTACTACTTATATATGTGATTTTAAATGTTTTTGTTTTTATGATTATTGTAAATTACCTGAATTTTATATTATTGATATCTTTTGTACACATGGCAAAATAAATAAATAAAAAAAAAGATAAATCAGCATTAGTATTAACATTAATCATGATTATTGTTGAATATATTTTGCAACATATTTCAACATATCAGGGGGCTCTGCCCCCTGAAACCCCGCACATACAACCGAACTACTTTTTGGTAGTGAATTCTATAACATAGCCATAAATATATATATCAAAAATTGAAAATAACAACTAATAAATAAAACAGACAAAATATTTAAATTTCACAAGAAATATTAGCTTCTTAGCAAATCTTCTCTCCATATTACTTACCAGTACCATAGTCGATACGCGTCTTATTTCCCACACCTTCAATCAGATAAACAGTAACTTCAGGAACAGCCGCAGAAAAGTCTTCTCCCAAAGCATCTTTTACTAGATTTTCTGCTTCCTAAAATTTAAAAGATCATCAAAACATATAATTGGTAATATCATTAATTAATTATATATTATAATAATTGAGTAATAATCATTGACTCAGTAATTTTTGATCGAATGTAGGTTAGTGACAGTAGGTAGATTCATAATAATAGTTTACCATTCTCTACTGTTTATATTTGTGAAACTTATGATGTTTCGCCATGGTGTACTACATAGCTTCTTCAGATGTTGTTGTGTGAGTATCACAAACGAGGCTGGAGTAGCTGGAGCAGCGCGCGCGGTACCTCCCTCCCTCTGTTGTTATTTATGGCCGGGTTTCTCTGGTGCATATTGAGGGCTTCAAGTATCTGTCGTCTTGTTTTTCCTTCCTCTTTCCCCAGAATTTTGGTGTTGTCTATATCGAAAGTGTGGCCTGTCTCTTGGATGTGTTCTGTGATGGCTGAATTTGGGTGTTTCATGTCTGTGTGTTCCTTGAACCTGATCTTGAATTGTGTTTTGGTCTCACCTACGTACTGTTCTTGGCATGTGTTGCATGTGATCTCGTAAATTACTCTGCATTGGTCTTCTTTGGGGGTCTTATCTTTCGGTTTCAAAAGGTATTGCCTGATGGTGTTGGTGGGCGGTGTTGGTGGGCTTGGTGTAGGTGTTCACTCCATTTCTCTTGAAAATTCTGACAAGTTTTTCTGTCAGACCTGGAATATATGGAATTCATATTGGGAAGGAGTTGCTACTTGTTGTTCCTTCTTTTTCATCTTTTTTTGGCTGTTTTATTCTTTTTGGGGATGTTAATGGCCCAAGGTTTATAACCATTGATGGTTAGGACTTCTTTGATGTGTCTAATCTCTTCCTTTTTTTCTTTTGGATCTGAGACGATATCCTCTGCTCTTTGAAGAGGGGTCCTGGGCACTGATCTTTTGTGGTCAAGTAGATGGTTCGAGTCCCAGTTTAGATATTGGTCAGTGTGTGTGGATTTCCTGTAGACTTTTGTTCTAAGGGAGCCATCATCTTCTTTGACTACCATCACATCCAAGAAGCGTATCTGGTTGTCCTCTTCTTCTTCTCTTGTAAACTTGATGTGAGGGTTGATGGAGTTTATGTGGTCAGTGTATTCATTAATGCATAGTTGGTGTAAAATGGTGAAAGTGTCATCTACATATCTGAACCAGATGTGGGGTGGGTGGGGAGCTGTGGAGAGGGCTTCTGATTCAAAGTCTTCCATGACCAAATCTGCCACTGCGGGGGATACTGGGGATCCCATGGAAGTTCCATGTATACAGGTAGAAGACTCCTCTTCACACCAAATAGGTGGTCTCCAGGCAGAACTGGAGAAGTTCTGTGATTTGGTCTATCTGTAGTTCTGTGTTCTGTTGCCAGCTTTTGTCTGTAGTTAGATAACAGATGTCTGTAGTTAAATAACAACAGAGGGAGGGAGGTACCGCGCGCGCTGCTCCAGCTACTCCAGCCTCGTTTGTAATACTCACACAACAACATCTGAAGAAGCTATGTAGTACACCATGGCGAAACGTCATAAGTTTCACAAATATAAACAGTAGAGAATGGTAAACTATTACTATTATTAGTAATTTTTTTTGGTTAATTATGGGTTAAAAGAATTTGCATCGCACAATCAATGTACCTATCACTATGATAATTTAAATAATCAGCAAAATATTTTCATTAAAATAAAAACAAAGAAAAACAGACCTTTTCTAATCTTTCAAACCAGGTTTTGTAGGCTTTGTTTCCAAATCGTTGAGGCTGGTCAATTGGCGGGATCTCATCAACCCAAGTATTGAGTGTGTTTATAATGTTCACCAAATTTTGAACTACCTAAAACATTGGCTAATTAATTTTTCTCCACAAGACAACATTGAACCAACATACTTTAGTTAAATTACTATTTAACATTGCACCGGTTATCTCATAGTTGAAGGGATGTGACGAAAAATTACTTACACCATAATTTTATATGTGTAAAAATTTGAAACCAACTAGGAAATTGCTATGATGGCAGTGCTAATTTTGAACCCTGAGTGGATTCAACCTTGTCAAACATAACAGGATTGGAGTCTTGTCCCAACTAAAGTACTACACATACTTTGTACAGTACAACCGTGCATGCAATTGATTACCGACTTATATGAGTTATTTTATCACTAAAAAATTAAGAAGTATCTTACCGTTGATGTGTGACATTCATCTCTCATTTTTTTGCCTTTGACAGCATCACTCATAGCAGTGATAAAGCCCACTAAATCATGATAAGCCTGAATTCACAGTTTCAAAATAAGATCAATCTATATCAAAATAATAAACATTTAATAATAATAATAATAATAATAATAATAATAATAATAATAATAATAATAATAATAATAATAATAATAATAATAATAATAATAATAATAATAATTTATTTTTATAGTATCAAATCACAATCATAAATGACATTTAGTGCTCGAGATACTTTACAAGAAACATATCTAATACAATTTTACAGTTACAGTCACAAACTTATATACATGTATATACATTACTATTATATTGCAAGCAATAATGATTAGTAATTTTAATGTCTTTTGATGTCTATTTACTTAATTCATACAAGAGTCACTGAGGATATGCTAAGGTGAATAAGTGAGTTTTAAGATCAGTCTTGAATTGTTCGGGGTCACTCGAAACGCAGCCAATCTGGTAGTACATTCCAGAGTCGGGGACATGCAAACGATCTTTCCCCAAATGTTTTAAGGTTGACTTTGTAGTGTTTTAGCAGGTTAGTATTTTGATCGATCTTGTTGGAACATATCTCTCAATCAAGGATGACAGATATTCTGGTGCCTTGCCTTGCAAACACTTAAAAACTGTCAAGCAGATCTTATACACTATTCTATATTTTATAGGAAGCCAATGTAACCGCTTCAGTATGGGAGTTATGTGTTCGTGTCTTTTTGTTCTCGTAATAATACTAAAAAATAAACTTAAAACATAATACAATACATGCAATAAATTAACTATTCTAACATAACTACATGTTTTATTGAAAACCGAATTACTTTACTATAAGCATAGAAATGCAAGTATCATAATCTTTATAATATATATAGTAAAACATCCATTATACAGTGAACAAAATCAATTGAAAGATATAGCATAATTTATATGATTTACACAAATTTTCGTGTCACTGTTGCAAATGTACAAATAATTTGGTAATTGCTTAGCTATCATGTAAAAAAGAGTGTCCACTTGTCTTCTTCCAATCAGCACTGTGCCGACTGATGAACGTAACGTACAGTATCATCATAATGGTGATGTTATGGACTCACTAATTTGTCAAATAATAAACTTATCATTTAACAACAATCCAATGTTATTGTTGTTAAATAGATATTCTGTTTCAAAATATTGGTTCAAATGTACACTATCTTACAAATGCTTATCAAAATCGAAGTCATTGATGACTAATGTTAAACAGCTGATAACCATTTTGAATTTAAAATCGATGTGAGTAATTATCATAAAGTGACGAAAAACAAGGAAGGATGACCGTAAACTTATGAAATATTATGAAAGATGATATCCATATCCGCAGTACAGTTTGTTAGTATGTAAGTTATGTATGCCCTAAAACAGACAGCAGTGTAACTCTAGCTGTTTCAATACAGTGGAAAATTTGAACCGTCCATATTGAACAAATTTGTGAGCAAATATAATGTCCTCTGTCCACATAAGACAGGTGTCCACTATACATGTACATGTACAGAGCTTCACTTTATATACGATTATCGGATATATTATATAAGGAAACTGAAAAGGGAGAAGTGGAAAGTGCCCACATAAAACAAGTGTCCACTAAACGGATGTGTCCACATAGAGAGGTTCCACTGTATTACTGAATGCTGAGCTACTTTAGACCCTTTAATATGTGAGTCCAAATAATTCAATTACCTCAGATTTTTCCCACTTATCTTGAATATCAGCTGGAGTATAAATTTCTTTCTTTGGTGCAGTAAAGACATGGTTTGATATATCAATAATGCCTGATGGTGAATCATTGGAAACTGAAAGAGAAGGTGGCGATAATATGCGATTCGAACATGTTTATTTAGGTTATTAGGGACCATTCAGTATTTATGACAGGGTGAGGTAGGAGGATTTTTCAAAAATGCTGTGAAAAAATTGATAGCCCCCTGCTCAAATCTCTGTGAAAAAAATGGTAACCCCCTCAATTTCATGTGATAGAAATTAATGACCCCCCACCCAAACAGTTAACACAATCATTGCCAGTTAACCCAAATCTGATTTGATGGATATTCAATCCATAATATATTAAAAAAAAAAATTTAGTACAGAATCTCTAAAAATAGAGGTAAATTTTCTGTTAAAAAATTGATAGCCTCCCCTCAAGTGTGAAAATATTGATAGCCCCCCTCCAAACATTGTGAAAAAAGTTCATGGCCCGCCTTAAATCCTCCTACCCCACCCTGTGATAAATTCTGAATAATGGTCCCTTAGGCAGACGGCAAGACGGAGTTGCCAACCTCAAATTTTGAAATTTCTGAATCCCGAGACTAAAATTTCTGAACCTTAAGTTTAATGTGTATCTTTAACTTACATTCAAATAAGACTATTTTATAACACTGCTCTGTGTTTAAAATGGTGCATGCACAGTCAAAATGCACATAAGAGTGTAATTAACTTGGTTTCAACATATTTGATTTTAAAAAATACTAAAGTTTGGACGATGGTCGTCCTACTTTTCGCGTAAAACATTCAAAGTAAGGAAAAATCAATGACATATGTACGTGATGTTTTTTTTTTAATTCGAACCATTTTATCTCAAATGTGTTACATAGTACATGTACACAGTTTTGAAAGTGATGAAATGAATCTATGAACGTATTTTAAGTCTTTCACGTTCCCAGCTTTGCTGTAAATTATACACTGGATTGCAGAAAAATGCATTCCATTTAAAAAAAATAATTGGGGGATACCCCGCAAACCCCCTGCCGTTAGCGCCGCGGGGGGAGAGTGTCTATTGACACACCTAATGATAGTCATACATGTAGAGTTGGAAGAGCACTCGGTATGTGCAAATGAACATTACGTTAGAAGGTCATGCGTGTACAAAAATAATAATGCATCTTATGACATGTTATGTCTTGTATGCACCAAGAATTTTCACCATATCCATTTGTTCTTTTGACTTCGAATGCTCCACAATGACAATGTCGTATCTACCATTATGTTTGATACTAAAATCATCCAATATCGGGCGTAACGCATACTCTTTTTCTTTGCAGTGATATCATAGTATTTTTTTTGAATACTCGTCCCTGTACGTTTGCAACATTATGTTACTGGAGAGCAAAAAAATTCATTTATTTTCAAAAATTCTCATTAGTTTTACTCTCATATATCGTTGATAGGTCTTGTGGTGCAGGTGCATTGTGCATTTCACGACAAGCAGAATCTGTCAGTCTCAATCATCGTGGCTGACTACCGCATAAATGACTAGACGGACAAACTGGGTGTCGTGATCGAGACTTGCTGTTACGACACGTCATTTAAATCGAGTGCATTTTTGTGCCCCGGTAAAAACGTGTTTACACGATGCGGGGTTCAATCGACTACATTAGATATTGGCGGCATCCATATGCGCGCAAAAACATTGGTATTTTAAGAAAAAAATATAAGTTTTTAAAATATTTGGTCATTTCCCCTGAATTTCGGAATTTCTCAATTGCGATGGCCGATCTGAATGATCGGAATCGGCTTCATGAATGATTCCGAAATTTCGGAATACTTGGCAACTCTGGCAAGACAATCGGGAGTTGGCATTGGCCATTCTTACACTACCCTTGCCCCATGCCGTGGGAAGTTTACATTGCTGTTGGCGTGGGAATGGTATTAGAGCATCTATATATACATCTAGCCAGAGTCCTAGCCATTAGTAATGAATATTTTTTTATGATTAGATCTGTTTCATGAAAACGCCCTTTGATTGCGGGTATTGTTCATTGGTGCGATAGTGTCTGCGCCAAACTTTGATGAATAAATGAAGTGTATTTTGGCCGTGATAAAGTGGTCATCATGAATTCTCTATTATGGGTTGTCCTTGCGAGGTTAAACTAAAATTATCATTATCATGTGGTAAAAACCTTCAACAGCTGCCATTTTGGTTTTCTTGCGATCCGTCACGTAAACGTTTCTTGGCGAACACATGGGGGTCGTTCCGTCCGAAAATCAAAGTCGTTCCGTCATAAAAAAAACCGGGCTGATGAGAACGTTCAGCCGTATTTTATCCTTCTGTGTGAGTGAATTTTAACAAATAATATCTCGGTTTAAAGCTAGGCACACACATGATGCTAATTTATATATCATTTCATGGTCTTTAATTTATTGTAGACGTCATGAGCTTGTGCATGAAGTTCGGAAGCCTGGTTAAAAAGGCGTGTCCCATGTTGTTGAGAGCCACCCCTCTGCATGCAAAAGATCTCACCTAGCTTGACAACAATGGCTAGTGTGATCTCTCCAAGTGTACACCCCCGAGGCTCAGTTGGTTAACTAACCTGTCTCTGGAGGTCTATGTACCAACACCACGTGGCCTCCATCTGCACATAATAATGCCACATATGCTGATAAAGCACTGCAAATTAACATACAGATACAGATAGAGATGTATTTTAACCGTGTGTGCTGATGGAGGCTGTAAAGCCAGTATCATTACAAATTGCAGATGACCTTGGTGCAAGTTTAGGGAGCTTCTGTACACAAGGCTTACACCTATCCTCCACCCGTGTGACACTGTTCTTTTTCACTTCCAGATAGCATGTTTGACTGGCATTTCTGGTTAAAGCTTGCACTCTTGTTGTGGAAACCTTGATATCTACAACTGTAACAAATTTGTTAACCCTGTGATGTCTTTGAAAGTTGTCAAGTTTATATGCTGCTTTTTAAAGTAGGTGACAATCCAATCAAACAAACGCACATATACCTGTCACTCCATGGCCAGTTGTTGTATACATGTACGTATCATCAATTGCCACAGATGCAATGAGTCATGTGGAGATAAATCACTGACCCAGAATGGTCATCCGGAATCAGCGGCAGTAAGTTTAACAAACAAACAAAAAAGTAGAAACAAATTATATCAGCCATGTTTTATGATTTGCATCCGTATTTGCTTCATTATTTCAGTTCATAAAACACACGTTTTTTCTGAATGTATATTTAGTTCATCCTGGGTTTCTTTATTCATGATTCAAAGAATTTGATGGATACCAATAGAAACTATTATTAATACCAGTTTGGCAAGACTTTCGTTGTTTTCGCAACAACTTCTTCGGGCCGAATGAAAATCTCAGAGAGTCACATGACCACCATGGTGGCAGCAGTCATGTGATAGCAGTGTCGAGTACACGAGGGGTAAGTCATAGCCGGTGTCACGGTTCAGCATGTGCGGATTTCGATGGCCTCCCTCACTTTCCTGCGGAACTCCTCATCCTCCCTTGCCACAACCTTGAAGTCCTTATTGCTAATTGTGTCTGTGTCTCTCATGTATTCCCCAATGGCGGTTGGGGTCCGTTTGGGGTTCAAGTGTTCCTTGATGCGTGTGTCCAAGGTTCTACCAGTTTCTCCTACATAGGAGTACTGGCACTGGGGGCACTGAACCTGGTAGATGACCCCACACTTGGAGCCATCCGGTGACTTATCCTTCGGAGACGGTAACCGAGCTTTGATAGTGTTGAAAGGCTTGTGGTGTGTGCTCACTTCGTGTTGTCTAAAAATGTGGATCAGTTTTTCAGACAGACCTCTTAGGTATGGCAAACAAACCGGAAAACTGGTGGTGTCCTCTGGCTTCTTGGACTTGGGCTTAGGTAATTTAAATATCCACGGTTTGTAACCATTGTCTTTGAGCACTGCTTTCACATGTTCAGTTTCTTTGGCTCGGTCTTCAGGAGTGGTGACTAAGTTGTGGAACAAGGTACGAACCACTGAACGTTTGTGTTCCAGATGATGGTTGGATTGAAAGTTCAAATATTGGTCAGTGTGGGTCATCTTACGGTACACTTCCACAGTTGTTGATGCATCCTCACTAATCTTTATGCATGTGTCCAAGAATGGTAATTTGAAATCCACCTTGGGTTCAGTGGTGAATTTGATGTTCGGGTCTATGCTGTTGATATGTGTAGTGAATTCCGAGATGAAGTATTCATGGATGAGAACAAAAGTGTCATCAACATAAATATACCATAGGTGTGGTGGATTGGGTGCTGTTCTCAGGGCCTGAGACTCAAAATCTTCCATATAAAGATTCGCCACTATTGGTGACACTGTGGCAAGGGAGGATGAGGAGTTCTGCAGGAAAGTGAAGGAGGCCATCGAAATCCGTACGCGTGGTCCCTACCTGAACCGTAACACCGGCTACGACTTGCCCCCCGTGTACTCCACACTGCTGTCACATGACTGCCGCCACCATGGTGGCCAGAAGTTGTTGCAAAAACAATGAAAGTCTCGCCAAAATGGTATTAATAATGGTTTTTATTGGTATCCATCAAATTCTTTGAAACACATTTTTTCGTTTTTGCGTGATGTATTGAATAAGCACAATTCGTAATTATGACTTGTCAATTTGTACCAGCTAACTATGTGGTTTCGAATACACCATTACACTTTTGCACATCACATTGTGCATACTACACAACCAGCTCTTCCAACACGATACCACGAATATGTAATGCAAATATGAAAAGCCGACCATGCAATCCCATGACGGAACAGCCCAGTAAGCAATGAGGGAATTGCCTGCAAATGCAGGCCTTTTCGCAACCTCCAAATCGAGGCTCCTAGGAAAGTGGCCCCGGGAAGCAATCCGTCCGTCTCGCTGAAAGAGGACCTTATGATTCCCTGTTGGAGGTTGGCCTTTTCGGTATGACAAAAAGTTTTCGTGATGGAAAAGCTAACTCCCGCCATTTTAAAGAAGTTAACATACAACATTGTTTGTAAGATTCCTAGTAACAAAATATATAGTAAGAGTGCTGGCTCTTAATTCTCCTCAAACTGACTCAATTTCGCACTGATTTGGTTGTAAATTATTTTGTAAACGATATAATCATAAATAGACAATGTTAATGTGGGAAGACATTGTGATTATGATTAATGTACATCAGAGATACGAATTGCCTACCACACGTCCTTGACCTACATTTTCTGAGAAAATGACATCTGTGCTGTGAAATAGACTATAAAGTTAAACAAAGATCTTTCAAGTTTGTATTCTTTGCAAAGTTATGGTGCTTCGCGGAATTTTACGGGTATACACTTAAGTTATTACACACTTAATATTAGTCGCTGTCATGTACTACATACCTGCAGATTTCTAGGTTTAGGGACTAGACTCTTAGAAAATAGATCTTCTAATGTAGATTAAAGCCCCTCCCCTGGGGTGGAGTGGTGTTCACTAACCTAGATTTTAGAACAATTCAAAACGCATCATATCTCATGCAACACCACCTCAAATAAATTCTTCAATAGTGCCTACACTTTAAATTTGAGATATAACAATGCTTTAACATAATTGTTCAGTCATGACTAGAATGCACATATTATATGTAAAATTATGTACTCTTCAGAGTTGTGTACTAGGCTCAGGTGCAATTTATACAGATATCTATGTTGTTTGACTGATGCGGAGCCTAAACCGCGTACGAGGTATAGGCTCTGCATCAGTCAAACAAAATACCCAGTGGGCAATTTATGGTGGAATCCAAATAGAAATGAAGCATCCTATCCACCTGGATTTTTGGTGGAAAAAAAGGTGGAGCCAGCAACATTTTTACACGTGAATTGGTGGTGGAAATATAGGGGTATTTCTACGTCCTTTCTACGTGGATATGTGGAGCGTATTTTACTAGTCTTTTCTACGTGGATTATCCACTTGATTTCCACCATCGGTCCGAAATGGTCAGAGATGTCATTTTGCAAGATGTTTTTCTGTCACTTCCCGCCATCCTACAATAATACCATAGCATCAGGCAATCAAACACAACATAAATCAAACAAAAATATAAATTATAATGCTCACATCCAATGATATCCAACACAGAGCCGGTTTGCCAGAAAATGTCCAGAAACTTTGAGAAAAGACTTGACACATTTCAGCGTGGATTATTGCATGATACATGGTGCAGACGTGACTGTGCTTTGGTAGATCCTTATAAAATCGGTATATGTGATATCTGCTGTGTGAATTTGTGTTGGTTAGCTTAATATATCCACGAAAATTCATTATTAACAAAAATATTTCACGTTGGGAAGCTTTCTACCTACCCCATCTTCGAATTTGAGCAGGCTGCGCCCTCATTGGTTCAAATGTAGTTCAGCCAATCGGCACTAAGTGGAGGTAAATATAAAGAACGTGCACGCGTGTCAGGTGGACTTGACTGGGAGTAAAGATATGTGAAATCAACGTAGATATTGATTCATTATTACATATGGATTTAAGGGGGAGTAAATATGGTGTCTATCCACGTGGATTTCACGTTCGTGTTACACTATACTTGATATCAACCTAATTTCCACCATAATGGGGGTGAAATTTTTTTTTCCTCGGTGGGATAGATATCTGTATTAATTGCTCCTGTGATACTAGGGTTGGGGCGAAGCTTCAAACCATCGTTTGTCTATCTATAGCTTCGAAGGTAAATTTGACAACCGAACATTAGGGATGACTCTTGTTTGCTTTTATGTTTTCTCATGCATGGTCAATAATCACAGTAACAGTAATACAGTAACATGGTCACAGTATGGTCACAGTAACAGTCATCGATTTCATGATAGAAATACGAGGTAGAAACAACATTTAAACTAGATCAAAAGTGTTCAAAGAACACTGCGTCGCTAGAACGACGTTGACTCATGGGCAATTGTAGGAATTGACCACGAGATTGGAGTGTCAATGGGAAAATGGAGCATGCAGACGTCTGATTTACCCGAACGAAGTGAGCGTAAATCAGACGTCAGCGCATGCTCAATTTTCCATTTGATACGACAATCGAGTGGTCAAATACCATTCTATCATGACTAAAATCCACACTAAACGAGTGTCTGATTCGTTTTTATTTTAAAATAAATCATATCATAACGTTCTCATTGCAAGTCAATTTGTCAACCAGCGTGCGCAATTATACAATTGACTGCACGCCGGAGACCACTACTACGGCACTAGTCTAAACTTTTGACCATGCGATGTCAGCGGCTATATTGAAAATGTGACGAGTTTAGAATAGTGTAGTGCCGTAGTAGTGGTGTCCGCGCGTGCAGTCAATCATATAATTGAGCACGCCGGTCGACCAATCAGCGTTGGTTATTGGTGGTGATTTTTGCACGGAATGATAGAATAAGATATATAGTGAAAAAATGTATACTTTAAATTTCTTGATTGCAAAGTTTGCAATCAAGAAATTTATGAATTTGAGGAGAAAACATCAGAATGAATCAGAATCAATATATCCAGCAAAAAGATATTTTTGTTGCCATATAATAGTATTTTATCAGTCTTTTGCATGTATTTTCAGTCGATATCGACCTCCAGAACTGCCGTGTAAAAATGTTGTATACGGACTGACCGTATACGGAATCCGTATATGGTTAGTTGTCAATCGGACTACTTTTGCCCAACTTCAAATATATTCATGAATCTAGCACACCTACTACTTCTAGGAAAACCTCAATTGATTTTATTAAACTACTAAGAAAAGCTCCAAAATCAATGAACATCAAAGAGATGCACAGAACAGCGTTAGTTGTAGTCATACGTCCGACGTAACTGTAGTGCAGAAATCCGACCATAGGCGTCTATATGTCTAAGGAGTGACTGCGCCGTGTTCTGTTATGATTATGCAGTGTATTCCTACACATTATTGCATTTTGTAATTTATTAATAAATTACCTCGTTAAATGTGTTGAATATATGCCAGTTTCTTTTTCAACAATATTGTAATTGTTTAGAAAAGACTGATAAATACAAAACCGGATTCGTTGGTTAACATTGATTTTTTTATTGGGCTCGTTCTTGGGGAGTATCACCCCAGAATGATACCGTGATACGCCCCAAGAACTTGCCCTATAAAAAAATCAATGTTAACAACTCACCCGGTTTTGTCCATAAATAACAGATAATAATCAGTATCAGTTTCAAATCCAATAATCAATTTTGCTGCTTGGGTGGAATATTGATTTTTTTCTTGCTGGCTAAGAGCATTGAATATCATTAAAAATGTCATAAAAGCTCTTCTAGAAAGCAAAATTTAATTATCAGAGCGCCCAAAATCGAATCACTTTGGTGTCGCCTCATACCTCATAGTCGTGTAAAGTTTGAACGAAATCGGTGCAACGGTTAAAGCTCTAGCTTGTTAGGAGACATACATACATACATAGTTAGTGACATAGTTACATAGTTAGTTAGTTAGTTAGTTACAAACGAACGAAACACAATGCTTGCTTCAGCAGCTGAGCTGAAGCGACGCAATCAAGACTTGCATTATCCTGGCATTATCTAAAACTTTGAACATGAAAAGGCACCTTTAATGGTCAAGCTTTTGTAGCATAATCAACTGACTTGTACAATTATTTACACAGCCTTGTTGCTGGTTATAGGTGGTTATAGGTAGTTGTTACGTAACTGATGATTTAACAGGTTACCAGAGACCACAGTAAACAATAGCTGTAATAGCCATTATCAAAACAAGTCAAAGAATTTGACCCATTCAGGGGTGGCATAGATCAAACATGAAAGTGAGCTGCTAATGGATCTTTTAAGGTGAAAACTTGCCTAGCATCCAAACAATGATCAAAAATAAGTCTCTAATTACGCAACTGCCACCTGTGTCATAACTACAGACCATAAGTATATGTGCAATTTTGTAATTTATTGCATCCAAACAAAACAAATGTTTTTTAATCGTGAATTATATCACAGAGCTTTGCCGTTACCTTGTCTGGTCATGGCTGTTATTTGTCTTGCTTTTGTGGGCTAGCATGAACCATTTTTCTATTTCTTCTGAGGATGTTGCTGGAATCAGTTTTTATTTCATATGATCTTGCACTACACTCAGTCTCTTTACTATTTACATCATAAAAATATCTGTTTTCAAGATCATGTGAACTATTTCTCTGTAGGTCATTATATACAATGTATGTGACAATATGCCCCATGACCTCTTTAGAAAATATTGCGCAAGTGAGCTACGTCAACACCATACATATGACGTAGATCACCAATCGCTAAAACCGGCCATACATATAAACTGTGAATTTTACGCAAAATGTGAAATTCAGTGACTCCTACAAAGGGGCATTTACGTCATATGTAAAATTCACGGATTTTGTGTATGGCAGATCAGTGTGATTGATGTTAGCTATGGACCACTGTATCATATGTACATATTGTGTCTGCAAAAACGAATTGAATTGAATTGATGCTCTACCAGTATAGCCACAAGTGCTGCAGTATGTGAATAGCACTAAATAATACGCACACAATTCATTATTTTACATTGTATGCAATAGACAGAAGAATGAACTATGATATACATGACGTATTGGTGGAAATATTCAAATTATAATTGCATCGGACTGTATGAGCTTATTTCAATGATTTGAACAGAAAAAGTAAATACTAGAGCGTAAATCAAGCCTAAAACGGATGCCCTGACTCCCAGATCCCTGTGGCTATTAGGTACCCTTCTATACACTAATAGTAATGTGTATGGTATAGCGTTTGTAAATCATTGTAGTACAGTGTATACATAGCAAACACACCCTCCCATGATGTTGGGACCCATGTTTCAGCTTGTGACCTAAGATGAGCAAAGACAATTTTAATAATCAACAAATATATGTATTTCATTTTTAAACAGGATATTAATTTGCTTTAGAAATGACAACTATCATAATAGAATGGCGATTTTTGACCATAAAATTTGCTACTTGTATGAAGCGAAGGACAAGTAGTATGGAATTTAGCACTCGTCCTTACCATTCATTCCACTCGTCTGGACGAGCTGACGAGTGCTTATCTGGGAGACTGGTATATGTCAAGACCTGATTAGATTTTGGTGTACTTTGATCAATTTATGATTGTCAGGGCACTGTCCAACCTAATCGCGCCTCGATCAGTGTAGTTTTTTCATGATTTTTTTAACATCCTTGGGACCTCAATATTGCACATCTGGCGAATATCAAGCATGTTTCCAAGAAAAATTCAAGATAGCAGCCACTCGATTTTATATCATTATTGTTGAACTATTTCACCTAGAATAGCAAGTACAGTCATAGTAATACATTTCTTCATTTCTTCAATAATTTTTACGTTAGCAGTTAATTTCTGCTGTTATTTCTATTATTTGAGGTCACAGATCCAAGATGGGCGCCAATAAATCAGAAATCATAACTTTAAAACTATTTGACCAGCAAGTATCACCACTTTTTAATAGTTTTTTTTACATCAGCAGTTCATGATGTTTTTTTATGATTTGAGGTCACAGGTCCAAGATGGCAGCCACTCAATCAGAAATTATAACTTTTGAATTATTTGACCTAGGATACTAAGTGAAGCCAATGTTTCAATAGTTTTTACATCAGCAGTTCATTTCCATTGTCTTCAAGATAAAAGATCACAGATTTAATATGGCAACTGTGTTCATGTTCATGTAGGCTAAAAAACAAGAATAAAAAAAAAAAAAAAAAAAAAAACACTGCAAAGATTAAACACTTATTATATGGAGAAGTAATACAAATTCAGTGCTGCATAATATTTACTTTTGAGTGTATTGAAATTTTGTAATGCCTTCCACCCCAACTCTTCCAAATAACTTCTTGGTCGTCCCTTAGAAGATCAATGACTTTGTTTGTTTGATGAGGTGATAAGGATATCTATTGATGTATGCCATTTTATGATGACATGATGACATTATTATCAGCAAAGTTCTAGTTTTTGTTCATTACAATTTGGTAGTTCTATATTCTACCCATTTATGAATGATAATGCATAAGTATGCTATGGTTGCTGACCTAGATTTATAGTGATTTTGCCGTCGCATGGAGTATATTATGCAGCAAGATTTGACTTTGACCTAAGTATAATTTTAGTCTTCAAAGTTCAGTAATGTTTACAATTTTAAGTGTGTGTGGTAGTTGCAAAGACTGCTTACTGAAGCTGATTTTACACAACTTTTGCTATGAGTAAATTAAAGAATAAAAGTGTCAGAAAGGATATGTGTGCATCATTTAATCAACAATTGGTAAATAGGAAATAGTGTCTGAAAGCATGATAAAATGAAAGAAAATGATATGATTGATTGTTAATATAAATGTTGATTATAAATATGTAAACGCAATGTCAGATACAAAAAACTAATGAAGGATGTAGTACACATGTTTTGGGGATTTTTCAATACACACGGCTTCGTGAAAAAAAATGACGAAATTTGTAGGGTCTTAGGGTACGTATAAAACACTGAAAAAGCATGAATGCTACATAGATTGTATACGTATACCTCCACAAACGACTGTCAAGGGCTGACAAAAAACCCATGTATTATCCATGCAAGGCCCCTGTATAGTTCAAGCATATATCACTGATGCTCTGTTGTGTATAATACACTGATATTCCACGTAAGCTCTCCGGTTTGTTAGCGCCAGAATAAACCACAAATAGTCACTGATGAAAAACGGATAAATCTAGCAAATACACATTAGATTTACATGTAATTTACATTTGTATCACGGCAATATCACATATAGCCTACGCACCATATGAAAATCTATCCTCGCCAATAATTTTGGACATTTCAAAAAGATTAGCGCTTGGTTCAACCCGGTCCCCTGAAATCATCCCGCGCCAATTCACCCTATGAAAGCGTATGAGACACTGCTGATCTGCATATCAACACAGGTGGACCACGTACAGCAAAAATCTGTCCGTTTTATATACGGGTTTCAAGTTTTTTTCTATGTGACAGTGCCTTAAGAAATCAACATACTTGTACATAGTTTGATTTGAAAGTCATGCGCAGTGGCCAAACAAGTATGTTTTTATAGAAATAGTATGATGTGTTTTGTGCATTTAGATAATTCTAATCATTTAAGCAGGTCTGATATAAAACCTAGAACAATGTAGATACCACCTCGAAAAAGGCCTAGTATAAACTTATCAAAACATGTACATGCGTGTACGCAAAAAATATAAATCGAATGATTTTCGTCAGACGTAAATCCCTATCTCTACAATGTCGACTGAGACATGCATGTATGCAGTTCGAAATTCACAGTACAACTGGTGAAAATCATTTTATCATATAACTTCCTGTGTCCTTGAGTTGTACTTGTTATACATGTATATGTTTTTGTTTTTATTTAGGCCTGGCCCACTATCAAACAAGCTACTCAGCATGGTCAGTCCTCATTACTGCTAAGGAAGTGTGCAGCCCTTTCTCCGGGTACCAAAGTCCCACAGTATGGCCGGATGTTATCACAACAATATTCATTACCTCGATTGCCAGTACCACCTCTGCAGCAGACACTTGAGAGATATCTTGGAGTAGTGCGACCTCTGTTGAATGATGATGAATATAAGCATGCACAGCAGGTACTCATATTTATTATTTGTTGTTCAATATTTCTATTTTAATTACATATTTGATTGTATCTAATAACGTATCTGTTCAATACCACTTTTTTGTTGGTTATAATTTATTGTTGTTATTTGTTGTCTGTGAAGATTTTTCTGAAGTTGCAAACTAGTGTATGCGCATACGGTATTTTGTATTTAGTTAGTGGAAGAGTTTAGAAGACCTGGAGGATCAGGAGAAAAATTGCAAACTCTTCTGGAAAACAGAGCCAACAATACAATCAATTGGGTATGTTATCTTTATAAGAAAAAAAATGAGATCATAGAAACATTATAGGACTTAAACTTGTAAGATTATTCATTGGTTAGCATTAGGTATGTTATAATGCATTACTGTATGTGGCAAATAATTTATCTTGATAATTTTATATGAAGAGGAAAAGTAACAAAATTCAATCTATGTGGACGTACAAATTTATTCAGTTAGTGGAAAACAAGATAAAAGAATATCACAGTTAATGAAAGAACAACCATGCATGCATGTAGAGCAAAAACTCAAGTTTCATATGGTACATTAAAAAGAAACAACGGCTTATTCAACAGGTATAAGAATTTGATATAGGATATGTCAAATAATTCTTCTTGATAATTTTGCATACAATTTTGAAAAAAAAAAAAAAAATAATGCTCAAAGAAATAAAAATTTACAATTTCAAAGGACATGTATTTTTTCAGCAATTATAAATGTACCAAGTGCATGTAGTGTACCAAATTACCAATGTCACCATATTTGAGTCTTGCTCTATGTTTATGATTATTTTTCTTGGCAATTTGTATATGTGAGTGAAGGACTACAAAAACTAGATCAAAAGTGCTCAGAGAGCACATCGTCGCTAGAATGTTGACTCATGGGCAATAAAGATGTTTAGTTTGTAATCAAATTACTAGAGCAGAAAAAAAGTGATGTGTGATTTATGCTAATTCTATGTTCTTGGGATTGGATTATAAGTGGTTTCCAAACACAGCTAAAGTAAATATCTATTGCCAATTAGTCGGCATTAGTATTGTGACACTGCTTTCTGAGTACTTTTAATCTAATATAACCATTATGACAATATGATGGTCATGTTTCAAACAGTATTGAAACTAAAGTGGAAAAATTGGGCAGACTTGACGCTCATTAGGCATGTAAGCAATGTACCAAGTTTGAATGTTTTCTTGCAACGATTAGCAAAGCTATTGCATAAGATGTTGAACATGGATCAGAAATAGCCCTGTGGGAAGCACACTTTGATTCGCAAAGTGTCCAAAATCAAATCACTTAGGTGTCGCGTCATTCTACATAGTTGTGCTGAAGCGATGCAACAAACACAAGACTTTGCTTCAGCAAGGTGGTGAACCATTTGGGACCATCTCGGTTCAAAAGGATCCTCTCGGTTCAATACAAGGACCCTCTAGGTTTTGAAGAGGATCCTCTAGGTTTTTTTCCACAATGGAAGTTAAAATGAAGAAAGCAGCAAAGGTAATTTTCCTTTTTTATAAGATCTATTGCCATAGAATATAATATTGAATATGTCTATTGAGTGCACTATCATGCAGAGAATCATTATCACCAATTTAAAACTTAAAAGATCTTTAGGTTAATGAGTGATATCAGTTACAAAGTCAACTTTGTTCATCTGATTTAGTTGAAAATGAAATTCTAGCCACTTTAATTGTTAAGGCTAGACCAAGGGACTTTTTGACAATAGCCTATTGTGAAAACATTCACAGCAGTAGATCTACATTCATATTTAGTATTGAAGAGTATATATTTGAATAAATCAATTTTTTTTAAAGTAGGTTTTGTAATACATGAGAGGATCCTCTCGGTTTCTGAAAGAGGATCCTTTCTTGACTCAGTTGAATTGCAGTCCTACTCTAAATTTAACTGAACCTAGACCAAATAAAGTAAATGTGACCTGTGATGTTTCAGTCCAAACCATTGGGCATCAAAATTATCAACCAAACACCTGAGAGGTTTAAGACCTACCTATGTTAAACCAAGGAAGGTATGTAAACGTTTATATAGACTAACCATAATGAATCATTGATTTTGAGAATATATGTACTTTAATAAGCTGTAAAATTGACTGAATTTGGTAAGCAACGTACGGTCTCATTATTTTATTATTTTTTTTTTAGTCCTATTCTGCCATTTTGCATCAAACTTAAACAAAAATGTTTTTATTATTTTATTTCTTAAAACTGTTTTCGAGATCTTTAGTCTCCTTTTCTATGAAATGAAAATAAATTACATATCAATAAGTATATTGTCGAAATCTAAATACACACAAGTAATATTTTACTTTTTATTTGATATCTAATAATCTAACTAATCTTTGCTATTTTAACTAACACTTCATGCCAAATTTCAAATACTTATACGAATTATGATATCTGTACAATTAGGTTTAAGAAAAACATAAGTAGAGCTCTTTAAAATTTCAACACAATGTACTATAATTGACTTAACATGGATTATGGATAAGTAATTTATTTTCAATGAATAATAAGATTGGACTTATGTAAGCAGAAGTCATTTTTAATTGAAATATAGCTGGATATCAAAAGCTGATTTAGCGTACCCTATTTCCATAACTATAATATTTTATCAATGTCATGTTTTTCCAGATCGAGTATCACACCCTTGGCATAATGCCTCAACCTCAGATTACAGCTGCTAATGGTGACCATGTTTCTACAAACATTTCTTCGGAATAGTTTCTAAACAATACTATATATATTTCATATTTTCATTCATAAATATTTATTACAAATGTTGATACTTTGCATGCTCTTAGCCAAAGGTTTAAAAGCAAGGAGTCTCTTCGTAGCAAGAATACTTTTTAAATGAGAATAAGATATTTTCTTGTAGTATGACTTTGGATACCTTAATGCCAATAGTCTAGTATTTAACATTTTTAGGCTATAAAGAAGGACAAGAAGCTAGTCTTAACTATTGTAACTAGATCAATAGTGCTCAGAGAGCACAGCGTTGCTTGAACAATGATGGCTCATGGGCAATAAAGATGTTTACTTTGCAATCAAAGCATTAAAGCAGAAGAAATTCTTATTTGATGTGTGATTCATCCTACATCTATGTTCTTGGCATTGGATTGCCCGTGATTTCTAAACAAAAATCTGTGATTCAAGTATATTTTTGTAAGTTAGAAGATTTTGTAAATAATTTTTTTCTTGCATTGCTGTTTTATTATTAAGAAAACAGCTGTTAATTTCTAAGTTCAAAGATTTTGTTGATAATAAATGTTTTACATTTTTGTTTTCTGTATTAAGAATGTAACTTTCATAAGTGTTAGTTTGTAATTTTGTATGTTGGAAGATTTCGTTAATAATAAACGTTTTACATTTTGGCCTTCAATTTTTTTCTTTTTAATTTGTATCCCTTTCAAGTTACATAGTGATATTTCGCTTTCCGTTTAATTCCTGAATTGCCACTACAAAATACATATATGCAACATTAAAACTTTAAAATATAAACAAACCTATGAAGTTTGTATTGATGTTGAGTCATATAGCTATATAACAACGGTTTTACTAACCAAGAGGATCCTCTTTACCATTCTAACATCTGTTTCACTAAACCAAGAGGATCCTCTTTACCATTTTGACAATCAAATTCTCTAAAAGCTTCAATAATAAATAAAATGTATGCATTCACAACAGATCTTGGGTGTGTATGGTTGTATATTTTTGGCAAAATACAACCTGAGGCTGTGTGCATTTGTACCAATTAGGTCCATTTAGGCCAACTTTACATGAAGCAGGTGAAGTTGAGAACAGTTTGTCATTTTGTAACAGGGATTTTACAACCATATCAGCTATATAAGATATTACATCTATAAAATATTATTCTGTTATTACTATAATGCTCAATAGGGATATTAATTTTGCAAACCTACCTATTCAAAGGTGTGAAAAAACCAATTTTATTTTCTGTCATGTTGAAATGTTATGTTTTTCAAACCAAGAGGATCCTATTTCAAACCGAGAGGATCCTTTTGAACCGAGATGGTCCCAAATGGTTCACCACCTTGTTCAGCAGCTGAACCGACGCAATAAGAATTCAGGGATTGAAAAATCCATGGAATTTCACCTGCTTTTTGAACAGACTAACTTCAAATATTACCTCCCCCTCGATTTTTTCAATGTTCTGTTGATTTACAATAACAAAGATAAAACTTACCACCAAATATGACAGGATTTATTTGGTTTTTACCTTCTGTGTCAAATATTTACCTGCGCTGGACATGCAGGCGGTAATTTGTCTACCACGGATAATGTTGGATCATGTGAAAAAATAAATCAAGCCTCAAACGTATTGTGATCAAGGAGGATAATTAATGCATAAGAAAATTAATAAGCAATTGCAAGTGTTCACTTATTCAGCAGTTATTTACAGAGTCCATATTGAACTATGTAACATCTTATAAATATCTAGTTGTGACTTCGAACAAATTTCTTAGTTATGATGATAATATTTTAGCACTCAAGGGCTCTTGGGAGAGAAATAAGAAGTCCAGTCTGCGCGTATTTAATACTACTTAGTACTTTGAATATTTTAGCTTGAAGAATGGTGGTTGAATGTGGCCTATCTTGAGTACCGTCTGCCTGTGCCAATTCATGTCAGCCCAGGAATATCGCTGCCACCATTGAAATTCAGTGGTCAGCAGGATCAACTACGATGTGCAGCTAGACTTGTAGCAGCAGTTATGGACTATAAAGTCATGATTGATAAGTACGGATCTTAAGTTACAAAGTGCTAAATCCTAAACTCTGTGAATAAACAAATGTCATATACCCATATTTATGAAAAGAAAACTAAGCGTGATGCTAGCAAACGGTGCCAATACCCAAAGGAGTTTAAATGCTTAGATATGAATATCAACACATATTATATAACATCAACAGTTGCCCATTTTGTATTAAAGTGTAAATTATTTGTGTGAAATTGATATTATCAATACATTAAAAACATCAAACCATAAATAACTTGATGAATCAATATTACATCTTCATTTCAGACAAACATTGCCGGTCGAATATATGGGGAAATCGCCTTTATGTATGGATCAATTCTTTAAAATATTGTCATCTTGTCGCGTTCCTGGTCCAAAAAGAGATTCTTTGACAAATTTTCCTCCATATGAACCAAATCCTCCAAAGCATATAGCTGTGGTTCATAATAATCATGTAATAATTTATTTTATTTGATTTGTTACAATATTTTTGTATATGCAAATTATCATTGTACCATTTTTAAAATACTTAGTATGGAAAAAAGTAGAGACTCTAGAGATGTCACAATAGTTCGAAACTTCGTATCATAAAAAAGGATTCGGATGCTTTGTTTTACTTTAACTTGCAAATCATATACCCGGTATTTGCTAAATAGGGATTTTGCTTCGGCAATATTAGTACCATTGTTTATTTGTTCTCTGCCAGTGCAATGAAAGGGCCGTCGGCTGGTCCCTCAATGTCATTACATAGTGTCTAAACCCTTAAGGTTGTAAGCTACGCAACAGTATGCTACGTGATTATCAGTGTAATGATCAAATATGGTGATTAGTAAAATGGATATAATTATGGCATAGTATTGGCCCCTTTGTTGTGTTTTAATTTGTGACAAGGTGTTCGCAGTAACTATTGATATTGTACTCACAACTCCTGGTGGTCTAACCATGCAAGTCTTATAAGTATTTATGGATGTAAAGTTTTCACATGTTGGACAGGTGACAACACTTAAGTGTTATGATCTCTATCACTGTGTTATCATTCTTCTTATAATATTGCACTCTGTAAAACAGTGTGTCCTTCTAATGAAAATTGTGTCTTGCTAATGAAGTTTAACAGCAAGCCCTAGCCTCCTTTAATGCCGAAACTTTGAACCTTGGGCCCTCAAAACCGCCGAAGCTTTGAATATCAAAATCGGTGAAAATTGACATCTCTAGATGCATTTATATTTTTGTTTTTAACTGAATATGAGATGCATTAAAATCCTTACACATATTAAATTGCATTATTGTGATTTAGTATTTTAGTGTTGAAGTATACAGTTATGATGGTCTTCCCCTAACTGAAGATCAGATTTATGAACAACTTTGCGAACTTGTAAACAAGTCTGAAAAGCCTGCTCCACAGATAGGTCTTCTCACTGCTAATGGTAGAAATTCATGGAGTAAAGTATATTCAAAACTCATTAAAGGTAATTGGATTTTTCCTATTGGTTGCACTTAATAAAATATTAGGAATTAGGTTGTTTCAACAAACAATTTATATATGTTTTTTTTTTTTTTGATTAGATCCAACAAATCGTGCATCTGCAATGTCAATCCAGCGTTCTATCTTCATGCTCTGTCTGGATCAACCAATTTCTCATGATCCAGATACATGCAGAAACACAATTGTTGCTAACCAAATGAATCATGGCGGTGGTAGCAAATTTAACTCTTCTAACAGGTGGTTTGACAAAACTTTACAGGTAGGTAAAATCTTCAATTACATTGTGTATTCAACTGATGAGTTAGAATCTGGAAATGACACCCCATTTATAATTGAATTTTTATCTTAGTTTATTGTTGGGGCTGATGGAGCCATTGGTGCTAATTACGAACACAGTGTTGCTGAGGGGCCACCTATCATTTCTTTGATCGACTATGCTATGACACATATGTAAGTCAACTTGTGTTTATTGTAAAAACTATCTTTTATTGTGCTCAACACTTTATCTCACATTGCAGTCTTCTTTGCAGCATGTGCGTTCCTTGTGTTTTCCTCGTGTTTCTGTCTCAAAGCTCCCTTAGTTTCCAACACATAGGTACTTATAATAGTCATTATAGTTTACTGAGTAGGTTTCTCCATACATACATCTTTTCCTTTTTATGATTTGTCTTTGGGTCTCACAAGCATCAATCTCACAGTGTTCAATAGGAGTTGAAGGATTTATGATGAACTGGCTGGGACCCAATGTGATTTGAACACTCTGTAGCTTTCTGATGTAGATGTTGGCTATTAAAGGTAACTGTACTGCCAAGCCTTCACCGCTGATGAAAGTAACCTGAATATGGGTGAAATTCGCAGTGAGGAAAATATTCTGAACCTTGATTCAATGTTACTTAACTATTGTACAAGAAGTTAAGATCAATTTGCTAGCACATTTGAAATTGCTGCTGCATAAGAATAAAGGTACTAGTAAATTAATTGTAAACTAGTATTAATTCAGAAGCAAGTAAACATACTTATAATTGACGTAACATCAAAGGTCAGGCTTTTTGCAGATGACTGCCTGCTCTATCAGCCAATAAACTAATATAATGACCATCAAGCACTCCAAAATGACTTGGACGCCTCAAGATGGTGTCAAAATGGTATATAGTATTCAATCCTAAGAAATACAATATCATGACGATTGCTAGGTCCAGAAACCCACTCACCAAGTTTTACACCATTGGTGGTGAAATCCTGGAACAAGTAGATACTATATACAGTATCTCGAAGTGACAATATCCGGAGACCTAAGTTGGTCAACCCATATTACAAACATATCAAACAAGGCTCATGGCACCTTGACCTTCTTAAGGTGTAACCTGCAATCATGCCCTCAAAAACTAAAGGAGACTGCATACTTTAGCCTAGTCAGGTAGTCCTAGAATATGTGGCCACCGTATAAGACCCGCACTTGCAAAATGACACAAACACCCTCGAAATGGTTCGGCGCAGGACAGCACGCTTCACGCTAACAATTATACATATGACAGCAGTGTAACCCACCATGCTAAAACACCTCAAGTAGGAAGATCTGCAATCAAGGCGCAAAGAGCAGTGTCTGATACTGTTCTATAAGATTGTATGCGGGCTTGTGAAAGTACCTGTGGATGACCTGAATGTTCTCAAGCCTGCTGATGCCAGGACACGTGTGGCTAATCCGTATGAATTCAAGCACATCCATGCAAATACTAGCAATTTTCAATACTCCTTCTTTGTCAAAACCAGACCAGAATGGAACATTCTAGACAGAAACATTGCTGATAGGGACAATTTTGAGACTCTTAAATCTCGTATCAAGAGCATCATGGCCTAATCATGTTGACACTTCATCATTGGTGTGATACTCAATAGAGAGATTGGCCAATTAACAAACAGAAACAGAAAGAAACAGAGACTTTACCACTTCCATAAAGTGGAAAAACATTTGCCAAAACGTTTCTCAAAATTAAGAATCATTATACCCCTGTACAAATTACCCAACTACATTGAATGAGTGTAAAATGATATGTGAGCCTCCTGAAGATTTTAATCAACAAATTACTTTGAATAGTATTAATTTTTGCTTTCGGGAAGAAAGACAACTGAGCTACTCACATGTCAAGCACATCTTATGCCTTAATGGTGCATTTGGAACCGCTTGTAAGTTGGTACTTTTGAGTTGACAAGTCGTAGCTACAAGTTGTTGCTATTCGATACCACTTAACAAGTGGGAAATACAAAAAGTCAAAAGATTGCATGCAGGGTACATAAATTCGCACATAAACGAATAGTTTGATATATATCTATCAATCTTATTAATTTGGTATACTTTTAGCTGGTTGTTATGAATATATTTTTTGAAACTGTTCGTGATATTAGAAGAACGTTATGGGTGCCGCCATTTTGTCAGTCAGTGCGCATGCGCACCAGGATCTTCAGATTACCCAAGCCCAAGGAAACGACGCACACAGAAGACGTCTCCAAAGAAGCAACGGATAAGATTCCAGTGTGCCTTCCATACCTGAGAGGACTTTCGGAAAAACTGAGTAACATTTTCTGTGAACATGAGATCAGTACATACCATAAGCTGGTCAACACCATTAAGTCAATGCTACCTTCTCCCAAGGACAAGTCCCCAGACAGTGCCAAGTGTGGCATCATCTATGAGGTCAACTGCCCTCAGTGTCAGGATACATATGTTGGGGAGACAGGCAGGACCCTGAACACCAGAGTCAAGGAACATTTAAACCCAAAACGTGTTCCAACGGCAATTGGAGACCATATCGAAGATGCAGGGCACAAGATCAGCCCCAGTGACTTTAAAATTGTAGCACGTGAGGAAATGGAGCTGCGCAGGAAAATCCGTGAGGCCATTTAAATCAGAGCGCACTGACCCCGGATGAACCGTGACACCGGCTACGACTTGCCCCCTGTGTACACAGCTCTGCTGTCACATGATCGCCAAATCCGTGGCGGTCATGTGACCCAGTGAGAGGATCTTTTCATTAGGCCCGACGAAGCTCTTCAGACAAGAGCAAAAGTCTTGCCAAAGACAAAATGACAGGTTCCAATAGGTAGCGATATAATTAAAATGTTTATATAATGGAACCCAATAGCTTACATTCTATGACTGTTTCGAACGGTTCTCACCACTCGTGAACTCGTACCTACCGTAAATACGAGCGGTTCCGAACGCCCTATAAATATTAGGAATTTATTATGTGGCAAGCATAATATTGATTGTGAAAGTCGTTCCTTGAAAGTAATCACTTGATCTTTAATGTTGTTCACTGCTTTATTCTACAAATCGGGAAAATTATATAGTTCAGTTATATATGAGGAATGTTTCTGTTGAGCATATTTCAAGCAAAAATATCTATGAAGTCAATTTGATGACCATGTTATGTGGCTCATTTTGGTTGTCTACCCTAGCACGCACACAAGGGCAAACAAAGCGCACAAAATGCAAAAGATCTTTAAAGGTGTCCTATACTCTATTCAGTCTATTTATTTAAAAAAAATATTTCTCTGTATATTTTAGTATCAGAATAAACAACTCATCATTTCTGACCTATACATACGTCATATACATATTAAGATAATGTATTTTGTGAGTAAAACCGGATTAATAAATAAAATTTGGCACCATGTGCTCTTGTTATCATTTTGTTATCTTTGACGGAAACCAGATATGTGACGTAAGAAACGGGGTATTTCCCAATCAGACCGACAGAAATGCACTGAAATATGGGGCAATTTAGACAGCTATAACTTTAAAACGACTTGATCATACATCTTGAAATGTTTGAGATGCATTACCTAACCTCTTATCTACATCATAACCACTTTATGCAGATCAACTATTCATAATGCAAATATACCAACGCATTTACTTTTGTACCTTTTTTGTGCGTCCGTACCTTTTTTTGTGCGTGCACTCACCCACTTATCATATCTGGGTCGAGCGTCAGGCGTAACCTGGTCATTAAAAGACGTAACCTGGTCAATAAATGCTTTATCGCAAAAGTGTTTGTCCCTACCCACGTCAACATCGTTTTTCTGCTAAAGGCTAGCCAATTATTATAAATTCTCCCTGTTTTGGGTAGGTTGACGTTGGTGTGTCTTTGGGGGACGAAAGTATGAAAATATGCATAAAAGATGGTGTTTGATATATAATATGGGTGTGTAGATTTTGTCCCGGTTATCAGGACCGACTATGATGAATCAATGGTCTGTCATGATTCAAAATTAGACTATATCAATCAGCACCAACGGTCCGACTGATTTGGCTTACTGCATGACAGTAAGTTACTAAGTATCCATATTTACCTGCAACCATTAGTCCCACTGCTTCCTCCGTGTCTTCGTCAGAGGAAAACGTGTACTCTCGCCACTGTCAACACTATTTTCTGAATCACTCATATTGGCAGCAAAAAAACACAAGTAAATCTTGATAAAAAATATGCTATGTTTACACGCTATTCGAAATCCACCTTCCCGTTCGTGACGTCACAATGCGGGTTTCCCAAATTGACCTATTTCAGGCCGAAAACTAGGTCAAATAGTACTCACAACACCTTTAAATAGTTGTACAACTGTTGATCAATTCCATACCAAACCAAATAATATATATATTAAAGGAGCTTTATCTACCTCAAATCCTATCTAAAAGGAATTTCCCGGTCTTCTCATGGTTCTCTTTATGAACCAAACTTGAAGTTAGTATGTGCCTCTTTCATAATGAGATGCACTTCCTTTATCACATATAAAACATATAATCAAATAAGTGTATACCAAAATATAGTGAATTTATTTGCACAAATACCGACAAAACTTTAGCCATTGTTGTTTTTCTGCCGAATGGATTTGTGGGTAATTTATGACGCCGAGTCGTGAGAACGAACGGTCTAGCTCCCACTTGAATGAACGGCAACATAATATCCTATCACTTATAAACCACATTTCCAAAATTCTTGAAATTTGGGAGGATGATTTCAATGACATAGACCTTGTATATCCTTTAATCTGATAATTTGATAATGACTGGATCTTTTATAATCATCGTTTAAATTTACTACACAATCACAATGTGACGTCACATTGTGACTCGCAAGCTCCGCCCCTTAATCTAGATCTTAGATCTACGAAATACTCAACTCCACGTCACAGCGAGACAGGTGATAGAGTGCAAACAAGCACCTGCTACTGCAGTATTTGAATCATGGCAACTGACTTTAATACACGGCGGAGTATTTCTCATGCGAAGAAAAGATTAATCACAATCAGATGAAAACTTAGGCCTTAGTGGCTACTTGTTTGAGCCAGAGCCAAGCAGTGATGAGGATGAGAACAATGATGATATTGTTAGTGTTGACCATGAAGAGGCAACACGCATCGGTAATACAGATTGGTAAGTACACCACAGACTCAAAGTAGTATTTGTCTTTGATTCAACGTTCACGTGGAACGTCAGCGTTTGAAATCCCTCCCTGCAGTATGTCGAGTAAGTTCAAGGTCAAATCCTCGTCACGTCGGGCAATTTGCATATGTAATTACTATATTTGTAAATTATTAAAATATTTATTATAAAAAATCTGGATGAACAAAAAATAAAACAAGACACATTTTTTAATTTATTTATTAGTTTTCTACACTTAGGCAAACGCCTGGCTGGAAGAAAAAATTCTTTGGCTGCTAGATAAAGCTCCTTTAAACCAAAGACCAACCGAAATCCGGTGATAGCAACTTGTCCCCTTCTGCCTGACTTATTTGATCAGCAAATTACTCTATTATGATCTTAATTTTTTATTGCAGGAAAAAAGACCAGCCTAAACGTACCCCAGTGATGGGAACTCGTCCCCTTCTGCCTTTACCATTCAATGTTACCTCAGAAATTGAAGATGCTATAGAAGAGGCAAAAGATTCTTTTGACTCGTAAGTTCACATAGGAACACCTTTTGTATTAAGTTATGTTTTCAAAGTCTGATTTCATGAAATGTGCATCTTTTATGTTACTGTTTTCAGGTGCATTAATGATCTAGATCTGTTGGCATACAAATTCACGAATTATGGTAAAGATTTTCCTAAATCTCAAAAGATGAGTCCAGATGCATTTTTACAAGTGGCGTATCAACTTGCTTATCACAGGTTGGACATGGTTATTTAGATTACCAATCACACTTCTATTTGAGTGACTAATTTTTCTTCCATCAATACAGAAATCCAGCTTGTTTTTGTTTTTTGTTTTCTTACACAGTGATTTAAATGTAATATGTATTTTTTCATGGATGCTTTTGATGCAGAATATATGGCAAAAATCCACCTACCTATGAAAGTGGCTCACTTCGTCAATTTCAACATGGGCGCACTGAGACAATCCGTTCTGCCACAATAGAGTCAGATAGATACTGTAAGGCAATGTTAGATAATAATATATCATCTGCTGAGAAGGCAAAACTCTTAAGGGAAGCAGTTGAAGCTCATAAAAGATATACAAACTGGGTTAGTACAAGAATTCTCAACAAACTATATAAAATAGACTTGGGGTCAATTATGATTGTAATTGTAATTATTAAAAGGCACTTTTTTGCGCAAAATTATAATTGACCTAAAAATGTTGCATTTGTTTAAATATATTCATACCGGTATATATCTCAATTGCCCATAAGTCAACATCGTTCTAGCGACGACGTAGTGTTCTTTGAACAATTTTGATCTAGTTATTGGTTTTCTTCAAAGTAGTTTTACTCTAATGGCAATTTGTTCCGACAAGGGAATGTTCCATATGAACTTTGTTAATGTGCTTTATTTTTTGCCATTTCAACTAAATATTTCAGTGTTATAGGCATTAGTCATATATAAATAATGCTATTGTGAAAGAAGTGGCCCAGATTACGTTTGGATGAGCCTGTAAGTTGTTCGGGTAATGAGCTTCGTATAGTCGGAGGTATAAAGCAGGCTATGATTGATTAAGGCTGCGAGTTTGGATAGGCTAATAATAGTATCCAAGGCGGGAAAGTGCATTGCGCAAGATTGATATAGGTGAAAACCGAAGTATGTAACCTGTGTCTCGGGGGATTAGTGTTAACGGTAGCACGCCCGCCTATGACATATGACTGGTCTGAATCATAGACGGGAGGTCGTGAGTTCGAGTCCACGATCTTCCAAAACACCTTTACATAGCCTTCCCGATTATTTCACACTTGGTGGAAGACAAGGACCCGGGTGCTTCAGGTGAAGCCACCGGGTAGTATCCCTAGTTAGAAATTCCCCAGTAAAAGCCACGTTAGGGTATGGGAAGGGAACTACCGCCCGGGAATTCGAACTTAGAATGGGAAGCAGATTAGTATGTGTGTGGGCACGTTCGCTGGTCTGTCAGTGAATTCTCACGGGTCCCTCGGTCACCGAAAGCTGACTATGGGACTACATCACAGGGAGAATTCCTGATCAGATTCGGCGGCGGGTAGCTAATCGAGCCACGAGGGGTGGAACTCCCTCCCTCTCTCTCTCCGATGCCGAATGTAGTAAGCCAGAGATGGCCAGGATAGTGCAAGATGTAGCAGTCGGTACTAGGGCCCTATGTGACTTGTGACGATCAATGCGTCCCCTGGTCGTTGAGGAGAGTTGGGAGTTGGGGGAGTCTGTGAAAGAAGTGGCCCAGATTACGCCCGGATGAGCCTGTAAGTACGGTGTTCGTGGCTCCGTGTGCCTAGATGACTGCTTCGTAATAGTCGGAGGTATAAAGCAGGCTATGATTGATTAAGGCTGCAGTTGGATGGGCTAATAATAGTATCCAAGGGGGGATTAGTGTTAACGGTAGCACGCCCGCCTATGACATATGACTGGTCTGAATCATAGACGGGAGGTCGTGAGTTCGAGTCCACGATCTTCCAAAACAAAACACCTTTACATAGCCTTCCGGTTAAACTTTATTCCTGAAAATAATTGTAATTGTCTTTCAAAAATGTGACTACAATCTGTATAGATGTATTTAGATTTAGAATTCATAATATTTTGCTATTTATAAAGTTCAAATATGTTTTTATTACACTTTGATTTGTGAATTTTTAATACACTTGTACATAAAATTTATGGCTAACTCCAGCAATTTCCAGTTTCTTTCATAATATGTGTACCTATTATAACATACATTATGTATATAACATTTTGACATTATTTCAACATAAACTGTTCTGAAAAGCAGACATATTGTATAGCTCTTACTTATGCCCTATTTGTTTGAAATCTAACTAAAATGTATAATATATTATTTTTAGACACCGTGACCGTGTTCTGAGCTTTATCACTAAATTAACCATAGATACAAGAAGACTTAACTCTAATGTAGGCCGTATGACTGATACTTACAGGCAATAAGTGGGAATGGTGTTGATCGTCATCTTCTTGGACTCAAACTCATTGCCATAGAAAATGGACTTGATGTACCACCCTTTTTCATGGATTCTATTTATGCAGAAAGTCAACATTTCAGACTGTCTACTAGTCAGGTTTGTCATTCTCAACTGATCAATTATTCAATCTTCTCTCATCTCGTTCATATAGAAATCCACGGCGGAGCAGGTCTAGTAACCGGGTCACTTCGTCCTTCCGCCCGTCCTTCCATCCTTCCTTCCATCCTTCCGTAGTAAAAGCTTGTCTCCGCTACTCCTCCTAAACGACTCAACATACAGCAATGAAACTTGGTATATAGCAAGAACATCATATGTAGATGTGGATGTTAACAGGGATTTTTGACTCTCAAATTTTTATTGGAGTTATGCCTCTTTGAACTTAGAAATTTTGTGCCTCATACTAATAGTTTGTCTCCGCTACTCCTCCTAAACGACTCAATATACAGCAATGAAACTTGGTATATAACAAGAACATTCTATGTAGATGTGCATATTAACAGGGTTTTTTGATTCTCAAATATTTATGGGATTTATGCCTATTTGAACTTAGAAAATGTGTGCATCTTATACTAATAGCTTGTCTCCGCTACTCCTCCTAAAAGACTCAACATACAGCAATGAAATTTGGTATACAGCAAGAACATTATATGTAGATGTGCATATTCACAGGGATTTTTGATTCTCAAATTTTTATGGGAGTTATGGCTCTTTGAACTTAGAAATCCCCCTATTCCCAATTTATGACTACAAGTAGTGTTCATTATGTACAAATATCATATTTCTTTTGATTACTGTATCTCATCTATTGAAGGGGTGATTTTTGGAGACTTTAAGCAGTGAGTAGCTAACATATGCATTTATTCATCTATGGTAGTTATGCCTCAGTCTTTGAACTTAGAAATTTTGTGCTTCTTTTTAGCCGGGATATTATATTCTACAATTTTTATAGCAGTTATGCCTCTTTGAACTGAGGAATATTTTGCCTCCTATACTAATAGCTTGTCTCTGCTACTCCTCTTAAACTACTCATCATATAGCAACGAAACTTGGTTTATAACAAGAACTTCATATACGTTTATATGTAGATGTGAATGTTCTATTCATATAACATTCCTGTTACACGCGACGCAGGTCCAGACATCGTTAGGTCTCGCCTGTTAACATAGGCAATTGCATCAATGGATTTGATCTTCATTTGAAAGTGGTTTTGATTTTTTTTTAATTATTGGAATGATATAATTTTCTAAAAGCTTCTGATGTTCCATAACTCACATCTATTGATGCAGTTGCCTAAGCTTTTTATGAGTTGAATATTTGTAATTCGCCCATGGATGCAATGTATATAAAAAATATCTTCCTTGAATGTTTATATTACTGTGACTTAGAATCAGAATTCGGGAAAGTATGGATTTATATGGATAAATTATAATTAATTTATTCTTGTAGGTGGCCTCAAAACATGATGCCCTGCTAGGGTTCGGTCCAGTTGTTCCAGATGGTTATGGTCTTTGCTATAACCCCATGGAAAGCCACATAAACTTTTGTATTTCATCTTGGAAAAGTTGTCCAGAAACTGACTCTAATAAGTTTTCAAGAAGTTTGCAACAATCTTTAGAAGATGCACAAAATATACTACTCCAAACTTCTGCTAAGTTATGAGAATTTAAATGCTTGAATGCCAAAATGATGTCATTTTTTCATCATGATTTTAATGTGCTTCAAATGTGCAATTAGAGGGTAAGGAGACTTAAGTGCAATGTTGTCTGCCAAAGAATTATTTATTTGCTACAACCTTTTTTTTTTTTTCTTTAAAGATAATCTCCAGTCTATGTTTTCTGCCCTACAAAACCATAGTTTGCAAACATTTGTGAAATTCATCATTTGCAAAATCACATACAAATTACACATTGGCTGATATGTGATAATAAAAGTTTGAAGGTTATTAAGCCATGTTATTCCTTATTCCATGTTGATGTGTCATATGAATAATTATAACACTAATCAATATATATGTAGTTTCATTTTCAAATGGTATGAAATATCATGTTTTTTTGTTTGTCTTTTGTTTGCTGGTTATACCTTGGTAAATGTGTTTTTGAATTTATAGAATATTTTATATAGACTTTGATTTTAGTAAAGAATTCCCATACACAATAATTAAACAGTTTTTATTCGTAGAATGATATAAGTCTAAATATTTGTGGTAATATATAAAATAGATTTAATTTTACTAAGTTAATATTTGTCTATAAGTATTTAGAATTATATTTGAAAAATAAATCTACTCACTGTTCATGGCTGATGGATCGATGCTGTATTTTTGTAAATGTTCAGGACTGAAAGTATATAATAGGTTAACGTACTTATCGAAAATGTGATGAGGAGGTTGGTTGGTCGTAAATCAATGTAAATCCAGTGTAAGCTCAATGGATTGTTGCAATTGTTGAAGTAGATATACAATATTGATACAGTGGCTGCTATGTTTACTATCAAAATATGATTTATAAAAACAAATATTTATTTACAGCATTCATTTTTATTGACAAGAAGCTAGACAAATAAAATGTCTTTATTTTATGTTTAATCGTCTTTCCTTACCACAGAGTGTTATTTTCGAGAAACAATTAAAAGTTTTCTAAACTTTTTTTTTATTAATGTGAATGTAAATGTGGTTTATAGTCGTGCTCAAAGTCTTGCTCTCATGAAGACAATTTACACCAAGTCATTGGCTCACTTATTGATCATCAATAGATCATTTCTCATATACTTGCATTGGCAGCACATTCAGCGCACAATCACTCACTCACTCTTTCAACCCAAAGACCTGTACCTAATTACCGTGTAGGTGCTATTGAGCAGTGTGCAACTACTTTAGGGATGAGTTTGTTCAACACCCATCAGTAGACCCGACCTGGAATCGAACCCACGATCTTCTGGTCATAAGTCCAACTCCCTATACACTCGGCCACAGAAGCAATAATTTATCATCATTTAAGGGAGCGACCATCATTAATTGTGATATGCATGCTGGGGGGCACGCAATTTTCTTTCGTCACAGATAGGAAGGCACTCAATTTTAATTCAAAATGAGAGGGAGGGCACTTATTTCTCTAACTGATATGCATGCTTTTGGATTTCACTATATTGCATGCTCAAGTCAAATAGATTGCTAAAATATGTATTCATATTGCAATACACTTTTAAACAGTTTTCAGGAAATCTGTCCAATATCAATCTTCATAATACGATAGTATGTCATTGTTCATATTCATCCAAGTGTGTGTGTGTGTGGGGGCGTGGCGTGGGGGGAGGGGGTAGCAGCACTCCGTTTCTTAATGTTCATATGGGGAGGGCATTCAATTTCAACTTAGAGAGTTAGGGAGGGCATTTGATGTTTTTATTTCGTCAATACCAAATGACCACCTCCCCTGTACAATTAATGATGGTCGCTCCCTAATTATTTCAAAATCAACATGTGAAAGCAGCAAAGGATTCTGTTGAGTTAATAGATCCACTTTTCAATGGGCATTAAATTTGATTTATTTTTATTCTTTTATAACTTTACATAGACAAAAGCCTGAAAGATTGACTTAAAAACAATTATAGTAGTTTTTGATTCACTATCATTTCTCCATAAATAATAATGTTTTTGAAGAAAAGTTATGGTTAATTATGTGATTGGACCATTGGAATGTTATGATTGCATTTTCTTGTGAATTAGACTTAGTGACTTTTTTACAGACAATTAATCGCATAACCCAAGAACCAACAGAAGTGATATGTGCATTCACCTTGAGCATTCACCTACGAGCATCTATGATACATGTACATGGCTCTCAAAATGTAATATGGTATAGGTGGGTTTATATGGAAAGCCCACTCATTTCAAGCGCCTAGAATAGACGAATTTGCACAAAACAAAAAGATAATTTCAATATTGCTTTTTATATATGGCCAACCCTTAGATTTTTGACCTACAGACTGTTGACAATCGACATAATTATTGCTTAAAAATTACTTGTACGTGTACAAGCCATTATATTTTTTGAGAAATTAATTCTTCGCCTTTTTTTCATGCAGTCTGGTCTTGTTTTTGTTTGTTTTGTCTTTTTTAATTTTTTTGATAACAATATTGTAAAACTACGGGCTTATGCATAGTTCCCCCCCCCCATAAATGTAATTTATACCTTTTGAATCAACATTTTATCATGACTCGAGTCAAACCAGTATCTTATAATGAGATCTACTTGTGTCACTAGAAATATAATAATGGCTATTTTGATTGGTATCCTATCTAGTAATCAAACTGCGAAGTTAATTAATAATCAAACTGCGAAGTTAAGACACTCCTAGTCTCATAGGAGCTGCGAAGTAGAGTTTTATTGCCATGCAATTGCCTAATTTTTATAACATTAGAATAATGGTCGCTTTTTTTGAGGACATTATGATTGAAATTAAAGTATAATAAAAAATGTCTTTTATGCCATTGGAATCTCATTTCTAGCATATTTATATGTTGTGCGTACAAGATAACATATGCAAATAACTTTTGTATGTAAACTAAAACACCTTTATGTTTAAAAAATTGTCATTGTAAACCAAAAAGGGCAAGATTCAAGTAATGATGGGGTATATATTAAACTGATTATCAATAACGCTTAGTTATTAAAATCAGTGAAATAATGTGGACAGTGTTATGACTTCTATGGCATGTATGGTGGTATTGATTGAGGCCATTTGAGGATACCGATGCTGGATAGATGATGTATTAATTTACAGCATGCACGTATGCTTACTACGTTGTGACGTACACCGTTTAATCAACGTAAGTAAAGCATTTACGTCACGCGTATGTTGGAGCGAGTGCTGTTTGTTTACGAACTAAACCGAAGCACTTTCGTAAATATTATGGTGTCCCTTTTTATTTTTTAACGAGATTGCAGGAAGTTGTCCGTTTTCTAATCAATAAGCATCATCGGTAGGATGTTAGCCTTCTTAAAATTCTGTAGCAAATAAAAATAGGTCACAGATCAGAGTCAGTCAGATTTTTCATTTCAAGCACACTGGTTTCTTACGACGTACGTGCGATGACCTAACATGTCCAACGTGGTTGGCGCTTCGCGCCAACGATCTAATATATATGGATAAGGCATTCTCCCCACGACCCATCTTGCCACAGCAAGTTATCATCTATCAAATTTTATAGATATATGTATACCTTGCCATCAGCCATTCAAAATCAATAGCAGAGTAAAACAAATTTGCATATTCATGATTATACAATGATGTCACCAGTAGCACTTTTGATTGACAGGTTTTCAAGCGACTAAGTATAACGCCGTGAAAGATGGAATTTAATATTAGTGAAATATTGTGTATCATAAAAAGTTCAACGCTAATTATTACACAGGATTAATACTAAAGCATTTAGGGAAGCAAAGACAACGTGATTTATGTGCATTGTAGGATATTCTTGACGTACAAGTGTATGAAGAGTCTGTGAAATCCTCGAGATGAAATCTTTGACAACTGATCAATGCCGATATTTGTCTTCGATTTGTGAGTTATAGTTTATTTTATGATGTTCTTAATAACATTAATGTTAACCATTCCTGAACATAAAGAATGCATTTCTAGATCTACATCGATTGATAAGCATACGAGTGTCAACAAAAAACCGAAAGGTCTGTGTAGGAGAACACATGAATATGCATGAGCCACGTGTGCTTTGTTGTTTGTTGCAAAACCAACGTAGAGCTCTGATTGGTTGAAATTTGATGCCGCCAGGTGCAGCACAGTCTATATAGAGCGCACCTTTTTCCTTATGGCTGAATGAAAGGGGTCTCCAGAGAGACCAACTTTTCAGATGAAAGATGCCCACGACCCTTCATTCTTGATTCTGATTGGTTCAGAGCCATAGGTCTGTTTATATCCCTATTTTATAAATGGGTGAATATTGCTTTTCCGATGCGTATTAACATAATATATGCTATTCTTCGATGTAGAAAACATTACGTAGTCCGTGCTGGGACGCTCAGAGATGCGGTTGATGTTTTTATTTGGTTGGTTGATGTTTTAAAAGAATACGCGGAGCGCTGTGTTTTACGTTGTTCACTTTGTATTCTATGAAACGTGCCTCCATCAAAGATTGGGTAAACAAACTCAATATTTTGATGGTCTGAATTGTGGGCCATTACAATGAAGAAGTGTAGGTCTAGCAGATAAATTAAAACAATTTTGAAAAGAAACATTTAGATTAAAGACTTATCTCTTTCGCATTTTATTTTTCAGATGATGGTCCTGAGAGTAAACGACCAAAACTGTGATGAATAATGCAAGATCTACAGTAAAGAGGACCTTACATTATTATTTCTTCAATGCTGATTCATTCACAGCATGATAAATCGAGAAAAAAGGTACAAGACCTTTATGGAATCGATACCACCAACTTAGACTTAGATCTGAGAGAAGATAACATTTTATGCATGATCATGCATTGATCAAGACTGCTATAACACTCTGGAACGTGTCAATTTTGTATAAAGGCCTATCTTTAAAAAATAGCATGCCACATGATCTAAAAGGCATGTAACATGTGTGGAGGTTGGTAGTTGTGCAACAGTTCAGGTAAAGCTAAACAGGTGGCTGTAAATTTGAGGGTATGGGCATTGATTTTCAGACCCTCTAATATTATATTGGGTGTGGAAACTGTGGATGGGCAATTGAAATATGATCAAATATGGTGTCGCATCTTGATACCATGTTTCTTTATATAAATACATTGGAAATTGTATAAAAAAACAGGCCTTGGAATCATATACATGGTTTAAGAATTTTACTGCCCTCTCAAGACAATTTAATAAACCTTCCCTTAGTGATAAGCAACACGATCATTCTCGAAATGTGGATATAAAAAGTGGGAGAAAAGATCTTTAACGTCTTAGCATTTTGTTTTTGTATACAAAATTCTTATTAGAGATGGAGAAGAATTTGTAGGGTTTGTGATGTTTCGTTTGGACTAGATAATTTGACGCACCAATCCATGCTGTAACTTGGGTTATTGTGATATATTTACTAAATGCATGGATCATGTGTAGTCATGCATAGACATCAAAGCCAAAGGCACCACGATATGCATTTCAGAGCACCTTTAAGCATTATTAACCAGACTGGGTTACGGCATGGTGTGTCATTTGGAATTCAGACAAGCAAACTTAGATCTCTACTTGTTTGGTGTACCATTGAATAAGTATTCACCGGTATGTAGAGTCCTGAGTGTCCAATGTTAAT
Organism: Streblospio benedicti; assembly: GCA_019095985.1. Taxonomy (NCBI): domain Eukaryota; kingdom Metazoa; phylum Annelida; class Polychaeta; order Spionida; family Spionidae; genus Streblospio; species Streblospio benedicti. The sequence continues at coordinate 22,019,623 of CM032660.1, read as the reverse complement.
GCTAAAAGCGTTTGAAATTGAATTATGTTGTTGATGAAATAGTTCACTAGTTCTGAGATGTTCTCACATTTTCAACAAAATCTTGACATTGTGCTCACAATCAAATAGTCAATATCAAATGTGTTGTCAACCTGTTATCAACAGTCTGTAAATATTGCAAGTAAATTACTTATGAATAAACACAAACATGAAGGAAATGATGGCTTTTATTTACTTTAAAGCATGAATGCTGCATTACCAAGGCTACAGAAACAGATCAAGACCCAATTGAGGCTACTCAATTTTACCTCGGGTTCAGATTAAGTATGGAGTACAGTAATAATTGTATATCTATGAAGTCTGTTTGATTCTATTTGCTTCCATTCACTAGATTCATTCGGACTCGCATGTCAGAATAATTGATATAGAGAAGTTTTTATACATATTTTGAATGATTATCTAATTTGAGTCATCTAATGTCATAATTATTTTCTTCCACTAAAATCTCTTGGTTATGGTACAGCATTATAATGGAGTGAAAACTCTTTCTAAACTTTACATTAAAATACATATCCTAATTTTCTTTCACTACAAATTAAGATCCTTGTTGGTGAAAAATGGTTTCCTTTATACTGGTTTACATCAATCTATATGCAGTAGTACAACAAAAAGTAAAATTTTCAAAATCACATCTTTAGACATCACATATACATATGAAAAGGTTCAACTAGAAATTAAATAAAAATAAATTGCTGCAGTTGACATTGGACAATTTCCCCACCTTTTAGCACCTAGGTGCTAATATAAGCCAGGCAATAACACATACCCAGTACAATACAGATATTTCATCAATGTAGCCTTCGCTAGCTGGTTAGTAGCTCATCGTCCATCACTTCAAATCCACATATTGAGATGACGGATTTACAAAAAAACTTTTTTATCTTTGTTATTTCCCCCCCATCGGATTTAAATGTTCAATATTCTATCGATTTAAATGGAACAAGTTCCAGATAATGAAAATACTACTTATCATTAGATACATCAGATTCTTTTATCAATAAAAATAAGTAATTTATCGATACAAGAGTTGCTAACAAATCAGTATACAGTGTATGTATGCACCCCCAAGGAACCATGTATAGTAAATACTCATTATCTTATCCTATATATAATGATAGACAAACATTATACATGTATTCATTCTCCAGGAACAGTGTATAGTAATACTCATTATCTTACACAGCATAATGTTCATCTCCAGTATGTTCTAAGCTTTGAATTTTTTTTTTAATAATCATCTACATTGATTATACGTGTTCCACATTAATTGGTAACATTTGAACAAAGTTTGGGTTTAGCTAAATGCAGTCATAAGTATCCATATTGACATGATTTTTTTGTGTAATTTTGTAAATGTATCACAATCGTCTTGGTATTTTAATATAAAGATGCATATGTAATTTGAACCATATATAGCTTCAACACAATGAATACAATGTAGCACTGGATGCAACAAAAGAAATAATCTGTATAACAAGAAATTGAAACATGATATCTTAATTAGAAATTAGTAAATTTTGCAATTAATCTTAAGTAATTTCCATAACAAAAAATAATAATACATAAGCCTATTTTCAGCTGCACTTTAAGATGATTCTATTTCGAAAAAACGTGTGATAACATGTGACATGTCTCCTAGATTTTCTATGTCAAGTGGTTGTCCAACGTTTTGCTTCGATCTATCCCGAATTTGATTCCATTCTTGCAGTATGTCATGATATTCATGCACCTTCATCATATTTTCGGTAGATGCGTAAAGTTTTATCAATCCTCTGTAATCATACTCAAGTCCACTATAACCTGGTCCAAACAGTTTACGCCCTGAAACAAATTGAAATATGTAACTTCAATTATATTGTACTGATACAGTTTATCTAATGTTAATAACATTTGTATATTTAAAAAGAGCCAAAAAGGAACAAATTACATATATGTATATATAAACATACCAATTGATATAGATCGCATATACAGCTGCTCAGCTTGTTCATATTTGTGCATATCATAGTTGTAAATTGAAGCTAAGTGGCCAACTGACAATGCAACTTCATAATCTTCAAGACCCAGGAGCCTTTCTTTAATTTGTATAGCTTTAAGATGCATCATCTCTGCTTCCTAAAACAATAAATACACATGAAGTTAAAAAAAAAAAATCAGTATACTACAGATAACTTTATAAAACTAAACATTAAGCTGGCTTGTGTTCATTGATAAATTGGGAAAAAAGCATAAGGGAGCATTCACAATTGACGTCAACCATATTTTGGCACTTTCTGACCCCCCCCCCTCCCCAACTTTTGTCAACTTAATGACCCCCCCCCCTTTCTTTCTCACCACTTTTTACCTTCTTCCACAACTCAGCAGCCTTCTTCTGCTGATATAAAGTTAGAATTTTTTTATTTTTATCTATTATGATAATACGTATTATTACACTGAATCATTAAAAAGCACATGATGTTTGAAATAGGTCAGCAAATCACATAAGAAACAGTTGAGTTCTTCATTACTTTAAAAATATTTTGCTACTTTGTTTTGAATGAAAATTTATATATGTGAACCATTATGAGCCACAAAGTTTCTTTCATATCTGTGCTAACTAAGATGACCAAACATGCTTAAATCACCGATTCAAGCTATATTCCCTTTGATTTATATGATATCACCATGTTCTCATTCTATTCTACAAATGTTGCCAGTGTTACTGGTCAAGTATAAATTTAGTCCTAAATTGGTAACTTTACTACAGAAGTTAAGATACAAATTTAAGTTAGTTCAATGTACAAAGTTGGTGTCAACTTGCCAACCCCCTCCTCCGACATCAACCAGTCAACATTTCGGCTAATATAACTTCTATTATCTTACACATAGATATATTCATTGGACTTGTAGTATTATTAATTAATAAGTATTCATATAGAAGATTCTTTCTCCATGTCTAAAGTATTCTGGAAACTTGGTAGAAAGCACATGGATTCATATTGGTTTGTATCTTTCATTTTCTTTTTGTTTATTGTCCTAAATTATAAACATTTTTCTTTTAAGATGCGGGCGTCAACACCTCGACATATGTCAATACCTTGCCACACATACATTTTAGTGACGTGACGATCTGCTGGCATATATCAATGTGGCGGCGCGCGCATCTACATGTACTACAGTGAGAAATTTGCCTCATAGAAGGGATATGAACCATTTACAAAGTAGAAGTATTTTTTTATTGCTGTGATTTTTTAAACAAACTCACCTCATAATTTTGCATTGATTGATACAATCTTCCTAAATTTCCATAGTGTTTTGCAGTCTGAACATTTTCTTCACCAAATGCTTTTCTTGCAAGTTCAAGGGAATGAAGATGAAGCTCCTTAGCCTCTTGTAAAAGTTGCTGTTCCTCAGCTTTATTATGAGTATCAATGGCAATCTCTTCCAAAATCAACGCTAAAATTAAAAAATATGAAAATCAAAAATTAAATTTAAAAATTTACAGATTTAGGTTATTCATGCAAAGCTTTTAGCATCAAAAAGACTCATATAAAACTAATACTCATATTTTAAATAAAATCTTGATGCTGCGGTCACCATCACGGGACCTTTCACTCAGTGAAAGTGAAAGATGGTGACCCAGCAGCTAAGTACTTGTCTACTATGATTATATCAACCTGTTGAAAGGTAAAAACACAAAAACTATGAAAACTAGTGAACACTTATAAAATAAGATCAAAGAATTGGGTTGGAATCCCACTTAAAGATTTAGTCATGTGTCAACCCTGCTTATGAGTATGCCGGTGGAGTCATTAGAAAGATGCATCTGGAAGGGAAGACGACACACTTGCAGATAGCCGTGAAATTGATTTTGACTAAATCATAACAATGATTAACCTTGTTTGCAACAGCATGCAGTACATGTAGCTGTCGACTAGTCAATCTTATGATGAAAGATTTCGAGCAAAATGTCTTTATGAACCAATCTGTTTTTCCATCAGTAAGGTATAGATGTGTAGATGACACCTTTAGGTCTCACCACAGCACAGGATTGAGCTAAGATCAGAAGGGACGACCATGCTCGCCAATGCAAAATAGTGGAAGCCATCAGTATCCATAAACACCGACCTCAGTCAGATGAAATGGATCCGCTACCCACATTCACTTCATCTGCTATCTGATAGGAATTCATGTTGGACCGAGCACTGTGTGATTTCAGACTAGTTTCCCATACACCTAACGATCCTGTGATGTTGACTATAACGTCAAGATTTCGTTTAGTAGAAACATAACCATAGATGAATATTTCTACTAGTAAAAGCCTTTTTAACCAATTTTTCTTTATTTCATACCTTTTACTCGCTTTGAGGAAGCAAGTAGCAAATGATCTTGAGGTAAGATCTTCTTGATGATATCTATTGAACATTCAGCGTGTCTCCTAGAAATGAAATTACTTACAGTATATCATAAAGTGGCAAAAGATTTCTAAATGTTTTTTTTAAATGTGGATAGCCAGTACTCTTTTTAGCCACAACAATTTTTCAATAATGTTGTAAAGTTTCTCTACTATTTGATGGTTTATTTTATTCATTTTTATTTCATGTAAGTTATACAAGATAAATAAGTATTCATGAACATGAAATTTAAAAATGAACTGATATATAACTTAATAACATAGACTACTATTAAGTGTATTACCTAGCATTTTGAAATTTTCCTGAACTGTACTCTTGAACATATGAAGAATATGCTAAATCTTCATGAGCCAGGGCCACATGTAAATTATAGCCACCAAACACACTAATCCGTATGTCTAATGCTGCTTGATAAACCTACAATATTTAACAAATAATAACCAAGTAATAGGTCAATCCTATTGTTAACATGCCCATTAAAGTAAATTGTGGAAGCACATAAATTATTATGAAGTCCACAACATGTGCGGCCATGCCCATACAGAGTTCAACGGAACCAAGCAGGGAAGTCTAAGGTGGCACAATTTACCCATGTTAGCTGGGGAGCAGTGCTGAGTTTGAGATGATTCTTCGGTAAAGCTATACCAAAGTTTATTGCATGAAAAAAATACATGAAACATTGTTAATATTTACCTGTACTGCTTGAAAAATGGCATCCACATTCAGCAAATAGAATCCATAGTCCAGCAAAGCATCAGCATATTTATCATGCTTATTACCAAACTTTTCCCTGCAGAATTAATAAAAAGTACATGTATTACATAATTATACAAATAATATTAGCACAGGCTTTCAACAATACACATTAAGACCTATACATAATATGGTAAAACTTCATTATGTTGATTGCTATTACGAAATATCATATCTTATGGTGATTTTGTTTTCGCTTCATTTCACCTAAACAAAGTTAGAATTTTTGTATCGGTTATATTGATATGATTATCTTGACTTTAATGCTAATCTTAAGAATATAATTATGATTCAATGATTTCTATGTTATATTCGCCCCCCACCCCCCATCCTCTGCCTACCCCATAGGCATGATTAAAGATGAGAATGATGATCATACATGCATGCATAAAACTTATGTGTATGATGAGTGCAAATCAAATAAAAAACTAGGCAACTCTTCATAAAAATCAGTTAATGGATCCCTGGGGCAGGGTCTATTGATTCTCAATTTTCCCACCCAGGGACTTGATTCAAATATGGAATGATCATATTGAAACACATGTAAATTTGGTGAAAATCAAATAAAAAATGACGCTTCTATAGTTCATACAAAATTTTGTTCATGGACCCCTGGGGCAGGGTCAATTTTCCTCCCAGAGGCATGATTCAAATATCGAATGATAATCATAAAGACATACAATTTTTGTCCAAGTTTGGTTAAAATCAAATCAGAAATGAAGCATCTATATCATACATTTAGTTCTTCATATCAACACCTATCACAATTTTGATATTTAAATAACCCTCAATATTTTGACAACAACAACAACTGTTTGTTGAGAAAGCCAAATAGTCCTTGTTGTGGAAATATTGAGAATTTCAAAATTGTGATAGGTGTTGATATGAAGAACTAACTTTATGACATGGATTAACACAGCTAATGAACCTATTCAACAACATACATGAAGGACCTATAGTTTATACAAAATTTTGTTCATGGACCACTCCCCGGGGCATGATTCAAATATGGAATCATGATCATATAGGCATACAATCTGTGTGCCACTTTAATGAAAATTGAATGAAAAATAAAGAAACTATTGGGCAAATATCAATTGTGGACGGACGAAAGATCACAATAGCCCACCTTGTCTCCGACAGGTGAGCTAGAAATTATACATAGAGAGCATGAAACCAATTTGAATTCTACTATATTTTCCAATTCAATTTTGTAAACAATACATCTTATCATGCTACATAATTATTATTACCTAGCAACTTGCACTGCATATTTAATTAAAATTTCTGCTCTTTTGAAGTCTCTTTTTTACAACACAAGCTTTAGCACACTGCCGAAAGATATCCACTGTAGCACGGGGTGAGAGGGCATTATGTTGAATCTCTCGCAAAGCCAGACAGCAGTATGTATATGCCTGTATTAAAAAAATATTGAAATTTTCACATAATGTAATTAAAGGAGGTGTTTGAAAAACACACATATCCTCCTATGAAGTTGCTCTATTGTGTTCATAAACTTGAATTTACAAAAATATTGTACTAAACAATATCAATAACTTTATTAAAAGAAGGCCAAAGGACACTGTTCATTTTTCCAAAATTCTGCATGAAAACAAAAACGACATCTTCAAGATTGGACCAAAGTACACCAAAATCTAATCAGGTCTTTACATATCCCCATCGATGACTTATATCAGGTCTGGTTATGATTGGGTCAATAGTGTTTGCTCAACTTTGCATACAACCTTCAATTCAGCAAAATTCTGCATGAAGACAGCCACAAAGTACCCAAAAGTGGGCCAAAGTACGATCACATGAATAGGTTTTTCCTTACCTTTGCTCACAACTCCACAAAATAAAAAAAAGTAGTATAATTAATAAATTATACAAAATTTTCAAACCTTATATTAAACTGTCTCAAATGTGGTCCACGTTCATAAAAATCAAAGCCAAAGATACATTTTTGCTCTAATTCAACATTCAATTTACAAAGCTTGTATAGCTCTTAGCATGTTCATACAGTGAACCTGTTTGGAAAAAAGCAAACCTAAAAGTATCCCTCCAGAACAGGGGAGACTGAATGATCTATTACAGCATATCACTGTTGTAATTTAAAAAAATATTTTGTCTTTCTAGAATTGTGGATAGAAAACTCTCATCACAACATGCATCTTAATAAATAAGGTTCAACATACTCGATCATAACAGCTTTTAGAGAAGAGCAGTGCACAATACTCCATATAAAACAGAGCTTTGCAGAATGGTTTGCCTCTTTCTTCAGCCTTTGCTATATAAAAAGAAGCTTCTCTCCAACTCTCTTCAGCTTCATTATATTCACAATTGGCAGTTTTAACATGAACAAGCCTAGAATTGAAAAAAACAAACATGGCATTCAACATTTATTCTGATACATAACAGTCACAGAATTACTTCACAATGAACTTTAATAATCAAATCGTAGTCTCCACATTGATTTTTATACATGTAGCGGAGTGTACTCTCCAAGCACCATATTTGTGATCTGGCATGCAACAAGTGCTAGTAGCAAGTACGGTGGAAGAACTGCACAGCCTCGCCAGGAAAGTACAAGTAGCCAGCGAAGCAGCAGGACTTTTCTTGAATGTCAAAAAAACCAAAGTCATGAAAATCAAGGGCAATGACAATCGAGACCAGCGAGATCTTGTTCTAGGCAATGACATGGTTGAAACTGTTAGCGAGTTTTGTTACTTTGGGGCATTGTTCATAAACAATAACAATGACTCCAAGGAAATCAGAAGAAGAATCGCCATTGCAAAACAAGCAACTGTCTCTCTCACCACTATCTGGAAAGATAAGTGTATTGCACTTGACAAAGTTGAAAATACTTCACTGTCGGATCTTCCCGATTGCCACGTATGGTGCTGAGTGCTGGGTAACCAAGAGAGTGGACAGAAAAAGACTACAGTCATTTTAACTATGGTGTTACCGTCGCCTACTAAGAATCAGTTGGACTGAGCACAAGACCAATGATTATGTCATCAATAAAGTAGGGAGCCTCTGCCTTCTGAACAATGTCGAACACAGAAAACTGACATTTGCAGGACATGTTGCAAGAACCAGTGGGTTGAGCAATGACTTACTGACAGGCACTGTGTACGTAAAAATGAGACGTGGACGCCCTGCCACCCGCTACCAGGACAACAAAAGGAATATATGGACTACCTTTTGTGGTACCTTTTGTGGAGTTCTACAGAATGGCTGCAGATAGAAGTGTTTGGCGGAGATTCACTGAAGGTGCCACGAAAGGTCGGATCGACGACCGCCTATGATGATTTATGTGCAAATTTGGTGAAACAGTTTTATTTAATCAAATTATCATTTATTGCATTTTTTTTTTGTGTGTGTGTGTGTGGAGGGGGGGGGGTATGGACCCCTGGGACACCCAGGAGAATGATTCAAATATGATATCATAAGGCTAGGCACCCAGGGGAATGATTCATATATGATATCATAATGTGACAGTCAAACAAGTTGGGTTAAATGATATATGAAGAAGCATTTATTCCAATTTTTAGGGTGGTGGGTCGATTTGCCACCCAGGGACAGGATGATTCAAATATAGTTCTGGGGTCACATGCTGTTTCACAGCTAAATCTAGAAAATATGTGCAAGTTTGGTGAAACGGTTTCATTTAATCAGATTTTATTATATGGTACCCTGGGGAGCCAATTTTACACCCAGAGGAATTATTCAAATATGATATCATGAGGAGACAGGCAAATAAGTTGTGTGCAAGTTTTGTGAAAATCAAATGAAAAATGAAGAAGTTATTCAGAAAAATATGAATTGTTTACGGACGGACAAAAGCTCACATGCTGTTTCACAGCAGGTGAGCTAAAAATCAATAAAAAAGGTGATATATCTTTCAAAAGAAGATAAAATATACAGGCCATCAATAAGCGTCAAAATATACCTCAAACAAATTTCAAGTTCTATCTTCCACTTATGAGGTAAATCTGTTAATTTAGTTAATTGCAGTGCTGCAGAATAAATTCGTCCAGCATCGCAATACCAGCCGGAGTCACTTAAAAATCGACCAAGAGTAATCCCTAAATTTATGCACTTTTCCTGAAAATAAAATTTAAAAGATTATTAAATACCACTTCTTAATTACGTGTGACATATTTATTCATGAGTATTACATCTGACTATTTGGGAATAATATATCATAATCATAATATCCATGTTAACACATTTCCCTACATCATGGATTATTTTTTTCAAATACTTTTTATATTCTAAAAGTATTTGTAAATGAACAAAATGTGCAGTATGATTACAGATGTGATTTTATCACTTTTAATCTATAACATTGACTTTAAAATCCATGCAACTAGTCATGATAAATGCCAATTCTCATTAAAAGACATTAGTATTCTCAAGAAAACTCTCGCATCACACGTCACATCCCCAAGACTCAGAGAGGTGAGAACATTGCCACAAGCCCATACAAATGAATGGGAACGTGGCCGTTTTTTACTTGATATTTCTCTACTTAAAACTTCTATATATTGTTAGTAATGAATCAAAACTCATTTTATATTTATAATTGTATAAGATACTGAACTGTTTTTAGAAAAGAGGCTGCTAATGAAAGTTTCCAAGGGCTTTAACTTTGACGACGTTAATGCAACAAATGCCGGTATCTTGCTAAACAATCACAAAGCACACGTGAACCGCTGTATGCCAAACGCTGCTTTTCTATTGTTAAGAAATACGCGACACATTCCAGGCGTTTTCTTGTTATGGCACAAATGTGTTTGATGTCACTGCGTAAACAGGAAACAGAAGGGAGGGTTTTCTTGAGAATTTATCTTTTATGTGACTTATATATACTAATACTGGATACTGTATAACTTTCAAATACATGTTATGGTTTAAGTAACCTAAGTTTGAATTATTTCCTTCATAATTTGAGATCTATATACGTACTCGAACAACATTACTATCTGCATGTTGTGCACAACATCTTTGAGCATAAGCATCTGCTAATGTTCTAGCAGGAGGTAGTTGATAATTATCCATCACAGCTTGAAAACAATGATGCAACAAGTGACGTTTATCGTGTACTTTCAAAACACGAGAAATAACATCTAAGTCACAAAATGCTTGTCCAAGAAGAGCCATTTCTCCTTTATTGTAAAGCTGCAAAGAAAAAAAAAAGTAGATCAATAAACGGTGAATATTTTACTGGAGTTGATGGACCGGTCTTCTAACAATCCAAATTAATAACTACTATTATAATTATATAAATTAAAGTAAAAGTAAAGTTTATTTTATTGGCTTTTACAAAATTTGTTGTAAACATGAGATCGTAGTTATGTTGAGGCAGCCACTGAGCAGCGCCCTTCTCGGTGTTGCCACCGTCTAGTGGTGATACTCGACAGTAGCGACACGCTGTGTGGAGATCAGCAGTACAGTGGCAGACGCACGACGTAACTCTTTGGCTACACGAAGTCTGCCGAGGCCGGGGCGTAAACTTACAACGGAGGCAAATCCTGTTTGTTGGTCGTGCTCGCTAACCACCGTACTAACAAGGACTGTCAGTATATTTACTTAGCGATCACGGCAGCATATACTATACTATAGAAAGTCTTTCTACCCATCCGCTACCATAGGGACACTAGTACCATAGAGCCACTATGTACACTGTTAATGTAGATTGTTAGGTGCACCATTATAAAATGCATGTAACATCAGGAGTAAAAGAAAGAAAGATGAGGTTGATGAGGTTTACATCAGCATTGATGATTAACAACCGCCTATGATAGTGTGTGTGCACGAAGAGGAAAGAAGATGGTGTTAGTGAGGTTGGTAATGGGCCGATGGTGAGGAAAAGCAAAGATAAAAGCAATTGTTAATAGTGCAGCTTAAAAACAAGGATAGAGCTAAAGATTAGAAAAGGGCCCTGGCAAGGCTACTTACTTCAAGTAGTACTTGTGTGGCGATATGGCGGTAATCCTCCTTGCTATACCAACTTATAATCCCCAAAGCCTATGCCATAGCAAGGAGGATTACGGCCATATTGCCACACTTGTCATTTAAAGGCCTCTAAAAGTCTTGCGTAGCGGAGTTTGTTTTGTTCCTTTTATAATTTTTGTAGGGATATTTTCATTCATTAGATATTGTAATTTGCTGATTATATGTTATACATGAAGTCTATTGATTTATCAGAAAAATCTTGGTTGGCAAAGTCCTGAACAAATTAATAATAATAGCATAGCGGAGGGGTAGAAAGACTTTCTATAGTCTATATAGTCTATGTTCCCGTGATCGCTAAGTAAATCTACTGACAGTCCGTGAAATCTTTATAGAACCCACCCATGGTCTGAATTTAATAACTTATGTCTAGACTTTTATTTCCAAAGAGATTTTTCAAAACTTTACGTAATTACTTACCTTATAGTATATATCAAACTGAACATCATCTGGTAGAATTTCTATATCTTTCTTATGAACATTATATAATGCAATTATTGCAGATATGGATGTATTATACAAAGAATCTGGAACCCATTCAAGCTCACAGGCAGCCATGTTTACAAATACGTTTCGCCAACAGGTGTCTCTGAGAAGAAAGACAGTTTCTAGGTCAAGCGTAGCCTTGTTCACCTCTGCTTGCTATTGCATAGAGCAAAACGTAATCTAGTTAATTAAGGCTACGTCATAAACGACTATTTCTACAATACCGTTTTAGTAATATGAGTAAATCAGCCTATTCATTGTGTTAGTAGTACAGAAGATAGAATGGGTACACTCCTACCGCCAGTGTACCAAAAAAGGGGAATTCGTAACCTGTCACGTATTCACTCCTACCGCCGGTGTACCAAAAACACTCCTACCGCCAGTGTACCAAAAAGGGGAATTCTATAGAACACGTAACGTGTCACGTATTGCAAAAAAAAACGTGTGCACGTGGCCTTTCTTCAAGTGATGCAAAATTGACAGTGCATTCGATTAGTGCATGCCATTCCTATGATTTTATGTAGATCTTTATGATTTTTGGTACACACATAGTACAACTGTTTTTCTACATGATGGTGTAACTTTCATGACAATAAACCTAATATTTAGTGTGGTATTAACAAAAACACAAAGTATGTGCGTTTTTGCAAAAATTCTAGGAGCCATGTTCATAATGGGATCATTTTCATTTCCCATCTCCCATAAATGTATATAATCAACTAAATTACTTTCAAAAATTTTAGCAGGTCCCCTGAAAATGGTTATTTTATGCTTTAAACCCTAATGTTGCAAAATCTATTATTCTCCACCACGTAAAGTGGCAATTATATATCTTTCTTAATATTTTGAAATATACATGATAGAATTGAAAAAAATCAAAAAGTATCTTATAACAAAAGCAATTTATTACTCGTAGTGTAAAAAACATATTTAATAATCTACAACACTAACCAATTTAATATACCTTCCTTGTAAGGTGTCAGATCTGCTGCAGCCCTGTTTTTCCACGCTTGAGTGTATTGTACCCAAGTTGACATGCACATTTCATAATGGGATCATTTTGGGAAAAAAAATTTTTTTTAACTATTTTTTTTCAACCACAACATTCAAAATCAACTGTAATTTTCAAATATCTTTTATTTGAATATATAAAGCCAATATTTATTTCACACGGTTACTTTAAAGATTCTTATACACAATGCACTCATCACATCTCCGTCTTTAAGTAGTAAAATAATCTTCAGCATTGTGACTGAGCTAACATGTTTTGTAATTGGTGTAAAATAAAATCGTTTAAATCCTTTTTGAACATCGCAAAATTAATATATTATCACTTTAGAATGATTGTAGCATAACATATATTATAATATCCAACATTTATCGCCAAAACAATGAAATCTAATTTCTCATGTCCTTGTATCTTGAGCCATTGAAAACGTCATTACTCATTCACTTCTCTTGGTCAGTGATGAAATAGTAACTTATTCTAAATGGTTTAACCTGTTCAAAGTTCAATTAAAGTTTGTCATTATAAGTATTTGATGTTATATCCTTATAAGACCGAAATTGCGCGCACTAGGAATACTTTTAATTATGTACATTACTTAAGAAAGACTGTTGAAAAAGTTGTACTTCGTCGGTCCATTGCCATTGGATTCTGAGAAACTCCAGCGGATTTCAAGACTTATCTCAAATTTATGTAATTTGATGAATGAAAATGTTGCAGATATATGACTGAAGTTAAAGATAGTATGATTCTCAGTTACTTTCCATTCATAACTGAGCCGGGAATGTTACAAATTGTCATCCAACCGGGTTTATGATAATCCACAAGTCGGACTTTCCACTAATTTTACGCGGTTTATTATGCGGAAGTTATGGAGTGAATTTACAGCTAGATCTATCTCTACAACAATGATATTTATGAAGTGCTTTTGGTATAAAATGTCTGAAAACTGTATTGTATATGTAAAGTATGCGATTATTTGAAGTTTTTAATGAGACATGAACAGGTGAATTTCATGTCATATAAACTTTTTATGCCACATAATTAGTACTTGCTGAGCCATTTGAATATATACATTTTTATTTATATGCAGCTTTTCATTTCTTCATAATTAATCAGTTCCCTATTTCGGTTTCTTGAAATGTACCCACAGCCCAATGTTTTGTAAACAAAGAGGGAATTCCATAACATCCAGCCTTAATAAATATTTCCGACACGCGAATTTTGGCTTGTGGCGCAGGAGTGATAAAGGCTACAGTCCTGTAATTAGTACGGAACCTCCCAATGTCAATCCACTCGTTTTTCTCTCTGTTTTAATTTATTTATAATTTTCTATCAAACGCGTGTTTATGATTGTAAAATTGAAAGTTATTAGGTGCAACATGTCAAGAAAATAGAAAAATAAAATTATTAAGGGAAATTGTCAGAGGAGGTGGTTGCTGTTCATGTCCCTTTAATTCATCACCAAGGGATATTTTATCTATGTGTTTCCCAGTGCTTGCGGATATATTTTATACTTCTCTCTCTCTCACACGTCTTTTTAGCAAGCATATTTCTACCAACGATAGATATAGCTGAAAACAGGTTTTACAACCCTAAGCTTCCATTTGACTATATCAAGTGGCCCTGGCGGGACTCGAACTCACGACCCCAAGGTTATGAGACCAGAATGATACCATCATCCCAAGCAGCTTAAGAATATGGTAGGTTGACCGACCATACATAAGAGGGCCCATAATCAACTAATGTATAATGTATATATAAGCATATGCTTAAGACCCAACCCCCCGTGTTATGTCTGGTTCATGTGCAGAAAATTTAAGCCCTATCCTACAAGACAATGTCACACAAAAAACATAAAAAAACAAAACAAACAAACTGTCAGAATGGGTAGTGGGCTGCTGTGTTAGAACAGTGGTGGGTGATCTTAGGGCAAGGTGTGGGAGTTGTCAAGACAGTGTGGATACTGTAGACCTGAGCTATGCAAGACGAATAGTGGGTGAGGATCGGGGTATGGGCAGTGTTTATTTCAGAATACGGCATGAAACTTGAGCCCATTATCAATTTTTCGTCCCCATGGGTATAAACTAGTCTTGCATGCAATTGCCTAACAACTCAAATCAGTAAAATATAAGCATAGTAACCACTGTTACACATATAATTAGCCCTCGTCATTGCATGAAACCTTAAACAGCTTTGTACATCATAAATCTAAATTATCTACACTTGATCAGGGGTTTCATACAGTGATATTGCTGCCAAAAAGGAGGTCACTATGCAAGTATGAGATAAATATGGGATAAAAAAAAATAGGCAAATGAAATACTTTCATAGTAATTGAAATAGCTATGAATGAGAAGTCTTTCATTATACTATGATCTACAATATGTAGGCCGTTTCATTGTATGTATATCAAGTTGTATAGACTAAATATTATGTATACACATACAATTTAACCTGGGTGTCTAATCTTCACGTTATTATCCATAATTGAGTACAGTGGGTGAACCCACCACGTTTATCAACGTATGTGTGACGTACTGATAGACAAATGTGTGACGTAGTTATTATCAATTATTAGTATACGAATTGATGAAATTTACATCCATTAAAAAGTAGACTGCCATATTGATTGTTACTCAGGATTTTTACTTTCAGACAGTGTGTCATCACAAGTCCACCTGTTCGCTGATGATTGCCTCCTCTACCGTACCATCAGAGGCATTTAAGACCATCACATTGCCACAAACTCCAAGAGGACTTCAAGAACCTAGAGGTCTGGGCAACAAAATGGGGTATGCGCTTCAATGCCACAAAGTGCAACATCCTTTCCTTGCACGGAAAGAGACCCTACCTCTACTAGTTGGACGATACGATACTTGATCATGTCGACGCCCAACCTTACCTAGGTGTGAAACTATCGAAGGACTTGAAATGGTCCGACCACATCTCGAAAGTGACGAAACGTGCCAACAGGCCTTTAGGCTTCCTCCGCAGAAACCTAGGGAGGTGCCCGAAGCCGTGCAAGAAGACAGCGTTCTTCGCACTTGTACGCTCAGTGCTGGAGTACAGCGCTATTGTATGGGATCCCTACCTAGTGTCTGACATTGATCGCCTAGAAAGGATACAGAGAAGTGCAGCCAGATTCATCACAGGGGACTACCAAACCAGAGCACCGGGATGTGTCACGTCAATGCTCGCCGGTCTTGAACTCGAAACTCTCCAATCGAGGAGACAGGAGAAACGGCTAACGTTTCTGCGCAAGGTGATGGATGGGATGGTTCTGGGCTTCTGGCCCTACCTCCAGACTCGTTTCTCACCCCAGTAAGACCAGGCAAATGGCCCATCACATTTGCAGACTTTCAGAGTGACAATATCGTTCGTTTCTCTGCAAGAACGAACAGCAGACCGTTCATTGTTCCACACTCTCGCTCGGAGGAGTAACGGAACTCGTTCTTTGTAAGAATTGTTAGAGACTGGAACCAGCTGGAAGACAACACCGTCCAGTCATTGTCATTGGACATCGTCCAGGATGACATGCTGCAGAGCATGCAGTAACAGCATTGCTGCTCTCTCTCCCGCTGCCAAGTGCCTCATGGACTTTTCGCAGTGTATTTATACAGATACAGATACAGATATTTCCCCTGGAAAAAAAGAGTACTGCATGAAATTGCAGCCTTTCTCACCCGTGCGCCAAAAGCAACAATTAGCTGGTCAGAAATATTTATTAAGGCTGATAATATGTCAAAATTGACAAAGATTTTGTTTTTTTTTACAAAGAATATACATTAAATAAACACAAAAAATCTTTATTTGCACACTTTAGAACTGGCATCCAACCACTTGAAATTGAAATTGTAGGATTTGACAACGAAATTGGAGTGTCAATCGCTAAATTGAGCATGCTGACATCTGATTTACCCGAACGAAGTGAGGGTAAATCAGACGTCAGCATGCTCAATTTACCGATAGACATGACAATTGAGTGGTCAAATACCATTCTATCATGACTAAAATCCACACTAAATGAGTATCAGATTCGTTTTTATTTTAAAATAGATCATATCATAACGTTCTCATTACCATTTTGACCATGCGACGTCATAGTCTAGTTTAGACTAGTGTCACTAGTAGTGGTCTCCGCACGTGCAGTCAACAGTATAATTGAGCACGCTGGCCGACCAATCAGCGTGGGTTATTGGCGGTGATTTATGCACGGAATGATAGAATGGTAGATTTAGTATAGATTACGGCTCAATAAGCAAGTTACTGCTCAATGAGCGAGTGTGTGAGGCTCAGATGTGAGGGCCTGTGAGGTGTGTGATTTGAATAGGATTGAGATTGAATTTCATTTTCTACATGAATGTACAATATTAGAAATAAATACTGTGATAATGTTATGAGGAAATATCCAGAATTCAATGATTTGATAGAAAAAACTAAATTCAAATTACTTGTTACTACCATGCATTGTCATATCTCACGGACATTTGACCACATTTACGCCATTCGGAACTACTCAGAATGTTTCGGGGCTCAACAGACCTTAGACATGATAGAATGGAATCCATTTTGCTTTTTGACTGGTTGGGCTATAAGGACAATGGTCCGGGTCAGTGTGGATCCGGAGATAACACTTGTTATGCATAAGTGGTGTCTAGTCTGCAAAAGAGACCATTGCCTTCTTAGCTCCCCACTTTATTAGATTTTTTTCAAACTTTATAGTGTTTACTGTTTGTGCACCTCATGATGTTCAGACTGCCGATTCGATTCTTCCCGTCTTGATAACGTCAGTTGGGTTCCATATCCAGGTGTTATGAATGATCTCATGACATTTTGATTACAATCTATTTTATTAGACACATTACATACACATTAACAATACATGCCCAGAATTCCGGCCATCAATAAAATATCTGCCTTAATATTGTTTATAAAGATGTTAATGGGTGAAAGTTTCCGAGAATACAAAGCGACCAGCGCAAACCACATGCGTTCGACATGTCCATTAAAATTTCAACCATCCAAACAATAACATGTGTTGCATTTCTCTGCACGTCTTACATGTTGTTTTGAATGTCATAATAGAGTAGCGAGAAGGCAGCTGGACTGATCACTTTGCTGATTTTGATACATTTTTTTGCTCCTATCACATCCGAGGTCTGTTGTGAGAGTAACGTAAACATCCGAGAATTGCCGATTGCATATACACAGTATATAGCCAATTTGCAAGATACAACCATATCCAAAATCTGTGGAAGTTGTTCTCAAAATCCAACCAATCAGATGGTGTACAGCCAAAATGTTCAGCGGGGAATTCTAACATCAAACATATACTGTCTCTCTATATACGCAAGATGAAAGTGAGTATATTGATTTTGTCTTTGATGTAAGTCTAACCCAAAATTACTTTACCACATAAAAGTTATAACTGGCCCCACAGCCGGGCTGGTATATATGAACAAGGACTTGTTAAGGCAGTGAGAATGATGAAGCCGTGAAAACCAACGATGTGCTACTATATAATGGAGAGAAACGGTAAATTATATTGAAGATGCCTGGCATATGGAATATATGGTAATATTTTAGACCCATCACAATACCTGGGATGGCTAAAAAGGTAACCCATAGAAACGGGCGGGACACCCGTACTACCCGACATATAGGAAGACCCCTTTCTCACAGGGTTGCGCTCCCTAAGGAGTGAGTGCAGCCAGCCTGTTCACAAAAAGCTGGCCCCACAAGAACGCACCGGATGAAAACAGTTTGTGTATGTCTAGATCTATGTGGTGTTTGTGTGGTAATGTACCATGCAAGGAAAAATAAAATAAACACAAAAATCAAGAAAACTAACAAATTAAAATCAATTATTATTGTTACGGATTTGTAGAATTAGTTTTAAGAATGGCTTCTTTTTATCAAAAGTTTTGACTATCGCTACCAATTAAAGATAGGTTAGTCGTCGACTAGTGAATGTACCTTAACAGTACATGTTCTCTTTAACAATAGTTTAGTGAAGTAAAGTCTATTATGTGAGTTTAGTTTAGCTTCTTCGTACAATAAAAGTTCTGAACGAGCGTACAGAAGTGGCACTAAACATTTTACGTTTAGTGTATACTAAATTTTACAGCGCATGCGTGATCAAGACAGGAAGAAAAGAGTAATTTGCAGACTTTCTCTTGAAAATTATAGAATAAATTGGCTCAATGGCCCAAGATCAATCCGCTTTATTGCTTAAAAAGCAGCTCCAAGGTATGATCTTCACTATTCACTAATTACATAGGTGTTTCACCTTTTGTGTAATATATTCACATGCACTTTATGTGTCGATTTTTGTACTTCTTTGTCGTGCTTCATGATCCCTTACGAGACAGTAGACACTTAATCTATATTTTAACAGAGTAAATGAATACTCTTTAACCCTGGTATGAAACAGACGTGTAAATTACCATTCTCAATAATCCTGACACAAAGCTTATTGAAGAGACCTGGCTCTGTGTGAGTGTTTCTTAGACGAACCGCAAACTTACAAATTGTCTAGTATGGTTCACTCATTAATTGACAGAATCACTAGAACCAGTCAGCCTAGATCTAGATTAAGGTTAATGTTTTCAACGTGATATCACCCTATCTATGGCCTAGTGGTGTCATTGCCGTTGTGATGCCAACGAACGATTGTAGGTAAAGACTGGGCTTGACATCCTTTCAAAAAGCTTCTTTATAATATTAATGCTAGTCTTTTCTCTGAGCGTCGCAATTATTCAGACTTTGTAATGTTTTTGTATTTTATAGTATTGCATATATGCGATGTAGATGCTGATCTCCGGTTCACAAAGTAGTGAGATTAATATAACTATAAGGGTAACAATATGTTTTAGTGGCGAGATCCCTTTATATCTGAATGCGTGTGTGGTCTGCCCGCAGGAGTGGCGTGGCGCTCACTCTTGCAGGCAAAGACACCACTCATGCATAGAGAAGGTGATCTCACCAGTAATCACAAAAACATATCATAGACGTTTTTCAGAATTATTTTAACTTGATGTAGTTTTTCTTTTTATTTTCAGAACTCAATAAAAATCCTGTTGAAGGCTTCTCTGCAGGATTAATTGATGACAGTGATATTTACAGATGGGAAGTTCTTATAATTGGTCCAACGGATACATTTTAGTATGGCTTTCTTTATATGTATAGATATATGGATGTATATATTTATATTGTACAAAGGATTATAAGCAATATTGAAGAATTGAAAACATAAAGGTTGCCTAACTTGACTTTCACAAGGAGCACTGTAGCAAGTTGCTTACCCGCCGTAGTATTGACATTGTAGTGTATAGCTATTTTTGTATTAACCCTTTTAGTGCCGGTGCGATTGAAGCCACCCCAGTTTTTACCCCCCTTTTAAGTTTAGTACCAGGGGTCTGTAATCGTCACATTTCATACAAAAAGCAGTTTGAGTTTGTCCCTGAAATTTGTATGCAAATACTCATACTTTTCGGTTCATGTTCTGGTGTGTCAACAACAACAACTTTGACTCGCCATTTTGATGTAATTTTCAAGAGAAATCCACTGATTTTTTTTTCTATTTTATTTGCAAATATGCTTAATTATGCACCTTTTGCGCAGATAACACAGCAAATTTGATGCCTCAAAAACTCTTATTTCCTTGCGATAAACCCTGGCAAATGATAAACTGTTCAAATCGTTTGACTTCATCTTTAAAATCAGAACTAGTTTATTCCAGGTGCAACAAACCATAATAGTTTAGCCTTGTGCTATTGGCATTCTAATATTTGTACGCAGTAAAACCAAACTTCCAATTACTCGCTCCTGCTTGCTGAATTGATTCCATGTCCTACATATTTCTTACAAAACGATCGCGATTTTTATGAGCTCCTTGGCAAATCCTGACAAAGCCCACGCCGATGAACAAATCATAGTTTGAGCATGCTTTTTTCTCCATGATATTATAAACAAACATATGTTAGTATGATATATGAATGGTTTACATTGTGTTTCTCAAGTATCTTCGATAAAGCGTAGCTATGATTAAAATTACATGATCCTGGGAGTAAAATTCATGGAGCTTGCTGTTGGCAACTTGTCCATAGTCTGAGCACAGGTCACCATAAGAAAATAGATTTATGGAGGTATAAGTAAAATGTATTATTGCTAGTATTGTACCACAGCAAACTTTGAATTCAACTTTTGATCTTTTATTTTCAGTGAAGGGGGCTTCTTCAAGGCTCATCTAATATTTCCTAAAGATTATCCACAGAAGCCACCAAAATTGAAGTTTGTTACTGAAATATGGCACCCCAACAGTAAGTGACAAAATCACAATGGATTTAATAAAAATCTTGTCAGATAAAATGAATTATTACAGTTATTGCTGCATTTAATTGTGAATTTTGAAGGACATGCATGAAAGTGGAACAAATAACGAACAACTCACTGAATGGCAGGGTTGGTCAATGGTCATGCAAAAACTGTTCCGAAAAAGAAAAGTAAATTTGCTGGCTGTCTTTTTTTTCTGAATTAATTTATAGATATTCTTTAGATAGTGCTGTGTTATTTTAGTTTAGGAGGAAAAAAACCATTAAAAAGCACTCCGCATATACCAGGGCCATATATACCATATGATATTCTTAAATTTTGTTAATGATTCTTTTGATTTGACAAATCAAATGTTTGCATCTTGAGTTTAGCTTATTTTCATTAGTAACCACTAGTGATTGTCCACAATATGAATATAATTAACTTATAGGTTTTGTTCTCCAGTGTAAGCAGGTTAGTAATAACTTTTACTTGCCAGTGACAGAACATTGTCAAGTCAGTGCTTGTACCAAAAACTACTGCTCCTATTGGTTACAACATGTACATATCTTTGGTACTACTCAGAATACTCGGGTTTTGTCTGGGATTCATACTTTTAATTACTTGTCTAAATAGACGATTCAAATTTAAATTAAGTCACTTGCTAATGTTATGATGGTGTTGATGCCCTGTCAGTGTGAAGTGGGAAATTTCCTAAATGCATTAAGTCTTCATGGGTAAAAGAGCTAAAATTAAGGTGAGCAGATGGAAATTAGCTCAAATTGAAGTGGGAAGTGGAAACAAGACTCCCCCTCCACCCCCCACCCTCCAATCTTGGTTAGACCCTCTGTTATGAACCCTTCCACTCAATCAAAAATAATATTACCCATAAACAAAGATATTACTTGCACATGATTCAAGTATTTTGTTATTGAAAAATATTGTAATATATTTTCATGTGTTCGGTAAATAAATTTCACCATTTCAGCTCATTATGGAATATATTTTACGTACTTGTTAGTGTGTACTTATTTCCAAGCCACGGTTGGCATCGACATATGTTGCAGCTGATATGTTGAGTGACATATGTCGACGGCTTTGTGACATTCATTTTGAGTAAAATGTGACATTTATTTTTCTCATTTCGTGAGTCATTTAGATATTTTGAATTGCTCTAAATGTCAGCATGACTCATGAAATCCCAAATATAAATGTAGAGCGGTGATAAAACTGATATTTGTGACTTATTTTTAGAATATAGATATTCATTTATCCACATATACCGAGTTTTCTGATAAAAGTATGTTTTACATGATGTTGTATCAGATAATTAATAATACATGTACACTCAAATATGTTAAAATACGAGTAAAATAAGTCATAAGTCAACATATGTCATAAATGTCGACATTTATTGACATAAATTATAATTGACATTTGCCAATCTTGGTCCAACCCTTTTTTTGTAGTTGACAAAACTGGAGATGTTTGCATCTCAATATTGCATGAGCCTGGTGAAGATAAGTGGGGATATGAAAAGCCAGAAGAACGATGGTTGCCTATTCATACAGTTGAGACCATCATGGTTAGTGTGATATCGATGCTTGCTGATCCCAATGATGAATCTCCTGCAAACCTCGATGCCGCGGTAAGTTCATTATGTTAAATTTTCTCAGTATTATTTATCATGACTATACTAGTCTGTCTAAACTTGAAGAAATGATGGTGTATTACTTTTTACAGGAATTATTATTTAGAGATTTTAGCCTTTACAGCAGTGTTGA
Source organism: Streblospio benedicti (assembly GCA_019095985.1). NCBI lineage: Eukaryota > Metazoa > Annelida > Polychaeta > Spionida > Spionidae > Streblospio > Streblospio benedicti. The sequence continues at coordinate 21,996,827 of CM032660.1, read as the reverse complement.
TTTATTAATTTACTGTAAAACTAGAAATGTTTGCGCACGATTTAATTTGTGAATTTTGTGGGTAGGTGCAAAAACGCAAAATTTGATAGTCAGCAAACATTAATAGCCTATGTAAAGTAGATCAAGGATGGAACAAAATCGCAAAATTAGTCACAAAACAATTTATAGATGAAAATCGCAAAATTTAATAGCCACGAAATATTCTAGTTTTACAGTATTGTCAATTGTAATGAAGCTTGAAATGTCTAGTGTAGTGATATCTTGATTAAGGAAATTATTTTGCCAACTGTAGAAAGATTGGAGAGAGGATCGAGAAACATTTAAAAAGAAAGTGGCTAGATGTGTAAGAAAAAGTCAAGAGGCCGCATGGGACTAGGCAGTTGCTAGATTTTATCATAAAGTTATGCAAAAGGTTTGTATACTTTTTCAATAGGCAGTTGTATGGTATAACTTTCATGGAAATTGAATTATGACATGTTCTGGAAATTGAATTGTGATATGTCTTTAATTTTCACCTGTGGATTAAAGATATTTTTTATTAAACCTTTTTTTTTTGTATTTCATAATACATTGAATTATTATTTATATCTAATAGTATTCATTGCTATTTTGACAAATTCATGATATGTGCATTATTCATATATTTATAGCTAATGTCACTTGATTCAATGCTAATTTAGTTAATCTATGTGTTTTACTCTTTGGTTATTTAGTAATTGTTGCTATCACATAATTTTAAAACTAACTAGACTTCATTTCTCAATTTTTAGTAATTGTTTAAAGCTCCGTCAAAAGTTATGTACTGAATTTTATACGAAGCATTCCTTTCTTTTTCAGCTTGTGTGGGTGTGAATGTCAGAGAGGAATCTGTGTTACACTTTGAACTGTGCAGACCTCCAACCATTTACTTCCACCTATCATTATGTCCACCAAATTCTATTTATGAAGTTTTAAGCAGTGCAAACATAATGATAAATAGTCTTTGTTCAGAATTTGTTTGATTGTTTTGATGTTTTTGAATCAATATTTGTAAATGGAATTTATTGGATACAGTACAATCTCTTTCAACCGAATATCCCTTATCCGTATTTTCCATCACCTCGACACCCTGCTATAATCCAATTTTTCCAGATGGGCACAGGGCCATCGGACATGCACTTATAGCTATCGGCAATGTTGAATGACAAGGGTGAACGAACATAACGCAACCGACATTTCAGTGGGATTCCTCAGGAAAGCCCTTTATTTACCTCGTGTAGTAATGGCATGTGTTAAATTAAAGGAATTATCGCGACGAGGGTGCATGAACATAATGCACCCAACGTTTTGGTGGGATTCCTCAGAAAAGCCCTACGTTTATGTCGTGTAGTATTGGCCGAAAGCATGTCTTTGAATTAAAAGTTATCATAGATATACATGTAGCTTTATTGTTTTTACAAAGAATATTAGATAGGCCTTATGTTCAATCGATCTATCATATTGTGAATGTTGGTCTACGCTATACTATCAAACCAAAGTGATAAATGAGTTGTTTTAACATGTATTTCTTGAGCATCTTCTATTATCATACATTGTCATTTGTTATTGTGTGCATACATATGTATTTGGTTTCTCACATTCGCCTACCCGGGCCCCCACCCCAAACCCTTCCTCATCCGGACATCTCGATTTTCCAAATGTCCATCCAGCTTCCCAACCTGTGTGGTTTAAAGAGGTTGTACTGT
>CM032660.1:21978922-21995003 GCA_019095985.1 Streblospio benedicti | reverse complement strand
ACAATGTCTAGTTCACCGAGGAAGCAGCATTTAATTGTCGGCTGTGGGTTTTCGGGAGCAGTGCTCGCTGAACGTATTGCCAACGACCTGGACCATACAGTGCTGATCATAGACAAGCGAGATCACATTGGAGGTAACTGTTACGACTATGTTGACGCTGAGACCGGAATTCTGGTGCACAAATATGGGCCGCACATCTTCCACACCAACGATGAACGGGTGTGGCGCTATGTGAACTGCTTCGGCAGCTGGCAGCGCTATGAGCACAAGGTGCTGGCTCTGGTGGACGGACGCTACGTGCCCATGCCCGTCAACATCACCACCGTAAATGAGCTGTGTGGCGAGAGCCTAACCACCACAGAGGACATGGAGAAATGGCTCACTCAGAATGTGTCATGCTATGGGGAAATCACTAACAGCGAGCAAATGGCTAAGTCGCGCATTGGAGAATTCCTCTACGAAAAGCTAATCAAACATTATACGAAGAAGCAATGGAACAGGGACGCTAGCGAGCTCAGCCCTTCGGTGTTGGCTAGGATCCCGATCCACAAGAGTTTTGACACAAGATATTTTGCAGATAAATATCAAGCTATGCCTGATGATGGCTACACCTCAGTGTTCAGAAAAATCCTATCACACAGTAACATCACAGTGAAGACGAGCACGGATTTCTTCCACTTTAAGAATGCCACCGATCTGTCGCAGTTCACAAGCATCATATACACAGGCCCCATTGATCAATACTTCCATGATAGGGGCCTCGCCAAGCTGCAGTATCGAAGCATTGACTTTCATGTGCACAAGTTCTTCCACATGAACTTCTACCAGCCGAGCTCAGTCGTCACGCACCCGGACTAAAACAACCCCATTCACACGCACTGTGGAGTATAAGCACTTCCTCAACCAGAAGTCTCCACACACGCTTATTGTGTCCGAAACCTCCAATGACCATGGTGATCCGTACTATCCAGTTCCAAATGGCAGCAACATGGCACTGTATGAAGAGTACAGAAAGATGGCTGAGGCGGAAGAGCACAACAATGTGTTCTTTGTCGGTAGATTAGCCAATTACAAGTATATGAATATGGATCAGGCCATTGCAAACGCGCTGGATTATTTTGATAAAATTAAACAGTGTTTAAATTCATAGTCAAAGACTCGATGTTTAATCACAGGAGCAATTTATAGAGGGATATGTTGCTGTTTTACTTGTACAATCAAATCTGAAGCGATCTGCGAATAGCTATTCGCTTCAGGTTTGATTTCACATCAGTACTGAGTACAACAGCAACATATCTCTATAAATTGCTCCTGTGTGTTTAATATGTTTTCTGAATTGCTTAGTCTTTCAATTTCAATCAAATTTTTCATTTATTTACATGCAAGTGTGAAATCGTAAACGTTGCATATTATAGGTACGACAGTACTACATATTGGGATGTTGGTTGTTATGTATCAAGTAATTAAGAAGATGTTCCGGGATTTGTATGAACTGAATAAAAGAACGTGGTAACATGTACAGGGGGCCGGCCATTAACACCCGGGTCTCTTTATTGTTTTACTAGCTCAACAGATGACACGACGTACACATATAACAATATCCCCCCTTGTGAAAAAAACCACCCAAACAACTAATCAACAAAAATAAACGTTTTAACATGAGCATTTCATATTCATGAGGGTGCCGATCCCCTTTAAGTGGTTAATGGGAAATGGCCTTAGAATTAAGTGGGATGTGGGAAATTGACAAAAATTAAGTGGTTAGTGGGAATTTGGCCAATTAAGTGGGAAGTGGGGAAATTACCAAAATTAAGTGGGAACAAATTCTAATTTTAGTGGGAAACTAACAAATGCGCGAGTAGGGGTCATGCACGTAAATTTATAACAATTTGAAATTGGTCGTTATAAATTAAAATTAATATGTCATTTTTCATAAAAGTGGACAAAATGTTCATTAACCCCCTCGTTCCATGGTCGTTACCTAGTCGCAACCTAAAAAGGTCGTGGGTGTTGATGACTTGGTCACGAACAAATGCACAATTTTGACGGGAAAAATCTCCCGATTCCATGGTCGCCATAGGTCACGACTTGGTAAAGACTGGTGAAGACTAAATCCGGTAAAATCTCAGAAATTGGGGACCTGCCACGGCGACTGGTTCCGACTTTTAAGACCTGACAAAGACCTGGACTAAGAAGACTTGATTGTAAGTAGAAACTTGAGGAAAAACTTGGTCGCGATCTTGGGTCAAAGTGGTTTAAAAGCAGCCCTCACCAATGAACCGCGTTAATAATTCTTAATGATAAAAACACAAGAAAAAAAGATTCTTTTAGAAATGTTACTTACAGAGCCATGTAATGACTTTTTCACATGATGGAAATACATTACACAAGTTTTTACAGAGACAAATTGATACTGTTAGCCTGCGTTTGGTGGTGGTTAGTAGAAGGAGATTAAAGGAGCGGACAGCGTGAGGTGATATGGTTAATTGGTCCGTTTAAGTTTGCATAGGGTTGAGGTCTGGTGCGGACAAGTGGGAAGCAGAAAGTAGAGGAGACAAGAGGCAAGATGAAAGGAGAGGGCGGGAAGAGGTGGGAGATTAAACTGTTACCAGACCGGGTTGGGCCTGTAAACTGCCTGCCAAGTGCGACGGCGGCAACCAGGGAGCGGTCAGTGCCTGAAGTGAGGTGACGGAGCTTAGATGCAGATGGTCAGTGGTCATTGGAAAATGCGGGTGGTGATTGGCTGCCACGTGCGAGGGGGTGATGGAAGGAAGCTGAGTGATATATGTGCACTGAAACGACTTTGAATTACTAATGTAATTCATCCAAATCTAATCTTTCCCAGACCTGTATAGTGACGGGAGCTGGTGTGAGGGATGTGGGGCAGGGGAAAGGATGGGGAGGGAGGAGCATTTAATGTGTTCCGGATCTCATCTGTTTCAACCCGAACAACGCCGGGTAAAGATCTAGTAATTGTACATATTTATATTTGTAAGTTTATCACATATCCTATGTACTCAAAGAACGCATTTTAGTGGGAAATGAAAATATTAAGTGGGAAGTGGGAAATGAGCTAAATTTTAAGTGGGAAGTGGGAAATGAGCTAAAGTTTAAGTGGTAAGTGGTATCAGGACCCCCCCCCCCACACACACACACACACACACCACCACCACCACCACCACCACCACCACCATCTAGACCCTCTCATATAGTTCGTACTTTACATGAACAACAATTTATACATCATCTCTGAACCTCAGGGGGGTTATCCTATTCCTTTCAGGGTTCGGCTATTACTGCTATTACTGCACAAAAATCTCGCACCTCTTTGTTATAATGCAGGGATGTCAGGGCTGGTTTTAAAACAGAATATTTAGTGCGAAGTTCACACCCAAACGAGCTCAGCTGGGGTTTCACCAGTAGGTGGATGCTGAGTTGTGTACGATATGGAAATAACACTGTATTCATCCTTTCATCAATGCTCGATTTTACACCATCTAACTTTGACATTGTTTTTGAAAAAATATCCCCCATTTCGCTCTGCTTGGCCATTCGTGGCTGGGTGCCCTGAAGCAGTGGTGGTATGTTGAATACAATAATCATTTAAGAACTGTTGGAACTCCCCACTCACAAAACAACTACCATTATCCGTTACGCTATCCTCGGGCAGGTCAAATTTAGCAAACAATGAAGTTAAGCATCTTAGTGGTTTCTGATGATGAACCTGAAGTTTCAAAAATTTCAAACCACTTTGAGTGAGCATCAACAAATATCAAAATCATGTGTCCCATAAAGGGACCAGCGTAGTCTAAATGCAACCTGGACCAACCATGCAACCATTAAACCAGTTAGGCCAGTTCCATGTGGCTAATGGAACCTTACTAGGTAGGGGGTATTGTTTGACACCTTTTGCACCCTTCAATATCGTGATCTATATTGGACCACCAAAAATATGATCGGGCCACAGATTTCATACTTACAATACCTACTCAAAGAGTAAAAAAGACTTGACTTTTGGGGGATTGCAACACGGTATCCCCAAAGCAGTATCCCTTGTTCTATTGACAGTTCATCTTTCTTGCAGAATAAAAAGTGGTGTGAGCCCGTCATGATTAGCACTATACAAGCACCTTACTAATGCGAACAGAGCGTATATGCACGGCCCGGTGGTCATAGCATAGGTCACTCAGAAGAGGAACGTTGAAAGAGAGGCCCACCAGCCGAAACGGTAGACGAGGATGCACAGATGGCCTAGTTACACAAGGGTTTTGAACGCCCGCATAAATCCCATCTGAAATTACCCTCGCCCATGACCATGGGATCAGTCATAATGTAAACATAGTGACAGTTCGGTGGTTGTCGAACACGTCATACCCATCCCTACGAGACTAGCACATTGACTGTCCAGCGCTCGAACAACACAACGTACTCGTAGCGTTTTGCTGATCGTCCTGTCGGTGAAAGGTGGGTGGTGAGACTTCTATGCAGTCCAGAGTAACCCCGAGGGAATGGGCCTTCCCATACCTGACCTATTTATGTCCGCAGCGAAAATACATTCGTGGATTTCCCAAGCATCGATGACGACAATTTTTGGTGGGCGCAGTATTCAAAGCTCAGTTCAATTACCAACAACGTATGTTAGCACAGGGCACACCCTGTTGGAGCTAGTATATAGGCGTGGGTTGACCCCTCCTGCTTTCAGTTAATTTGATGTATGGCTGCGTAAGTCGATGACCAGCAGATATGAAACGTTTAGGGGAGCAGCAGGCCCCATTGCTCTGCTTGGACCTGTACAACCATACTGGGAAGAGAGAGCTCTGATGACCCTGCCTGCACCTCGGTAAGGCAGAAAACGGAGCGCTGAAAGGGACGTTCTCAGATGTCTCCGCCCTGTGTTGCACCTCATGGACATTTTGCAAAGGAAAGTTCAAAACTGCCACCTCAATACCCGGTTCTAGCTGTTGAACTTGGAGGAGAGTGGTAATTGAACTGAGCTGTTTACGAATTGTTTACGTTTATTCAAGATATTCGTGACTTATTTTGACATAATAAACATGTCCGATTACAATACCACACAATGTGTTTTGTTATACTATTGCATTGTTATAATATCAAAAGCCAGCAATGAACTTCGCGGCCGATCTCAACCTACAGGACACGTATCACATACAAAAATGCTTTATTTTTCATCGCTTTGCCTACTGCGAGTTATCCATGATTCAGCATGATCCTTCCTCGAGTAATAATGCAAATGGTGAACGAGTCCGGAACATGTAGGCCTACTAGGGGATGGCACGGTAGCTAGTAGCTCATACATCCAGGTTTCAGACGAACAGTTGATGCATTAATCTTGTCAACGAAACAACAGAACATACAGTCCATGTGATATAGCATATAACTTTGAAGCTGTTGTTATGGTTATTATTGATGAGTTTTCTAATGTGTCAGAATTCGTTCAGAAAAACACGTGTTTGCAAATGTTTAAGTGTTCAGTTGATAAATAAAATGTCCCCCTTCGGGTTATTTTTTATACGTACACCGCTGGTATATTAGTAAATTTCTTTGGTCTAATTTCCCACCAAAATAGTTTATTTTCATTTGGTTTACGCCATCGATCGCGGGTATGAAACCCATGGAATCCCTTAAGTGCGCCCCCCCCCCCTTTCAAAAAACCTGGATCTCGCATTGGTGCAAGACAATACCTATGCTGCATAATTGTAAGAATATTTCACATTCATCCTTGTACATTGTATATGTTGGCCATGAATATATTTTGAAGTGGTATTTTTCACCCATTAGAGAAACATTGAAGTTATCTCCCATGATATAACATTTGATAAATAGTACACTTTGCCTTCAACATACTATCACACAATAGTCTTCTAATCGCTCTGAATTCGATTTTAAAATAGACTTATTGTTGTTTGTGTATACTAAGTACTTCTAATCAGTTCACGGTGTTTCAACTGCCAGTTGTTGCCTCATGTTGCCTGGTATATAATTGACGATTTTCGCCTCTTAACTTTTTAAAGGTACATATTGGTGAGACGCGCCACAGTTTCTCTGTTTTGTCCAATCAAAGCAATGTGAGTACTCATTTTTCTTTTGCACTGTGTTTTAACACTCAACTCCGTTCTAGTTTCCAAAGTCTCTTTGAGTCTTACTACTCGTCGATGGCGCTTGAATCTTTTCTTACTCATCCGCTTTTCATGAAGCCATATTAGCCAGTAGACAAGTCCGAGCACCAAGTCTACAAGGCCTAATGCCATTGTAACTATAATCCACTTTTGCTTTAATGTAAATCCGAATTCTTGTAGAGCTTGGTCGTCCGGTGCATTGTATTTTGTGCTGTTACAAGTACTCGTAACTTGCGCATACGTGGCTTCAACGGACAGGTTCGTCATAGTTAGGAATCAATTGTCAAAGCTATTATACAAGATTGTTCTAATAGCATTGCACGAGCTATGCATAGTGTGCGTGTTTGTATCCGGCTACATCTGGTGTGGTGTCTTAAGATGGGCCATCGTGGTTTATGACGGGGTTTGTTTGCTATGTCGTTACAATGAGCAATTATCAAGATTAAGGATGGCAGATTTCAGGGTGTGTGGTGTTTACCCGGTCTTCACCCTAAGTGAGCACACGTTTGGGGTAAAATTGTAGCATGTATATACTCAATCGTATTTCATTGTACGGTTGAAAATTTCACTTAGTTGTGTATTTGTTTTATTTTCAATTTCACTTGACTGTAATAATCATATTTGTAACTTGTTTACACCAAGATACATTGTAATTAACTAGTAATGTGATTTAAATTTCTCTCAATTCTCCTGGTCATTTATAAATAGATCAGTCGGAGACACCCATTAAATATACTGTACAAATTATTATCAGTTCTGGTTGTGCATATAATACATATAATCTAAGGAAATTAACATACACATGAATTTCAATCCTATGACAATAGTTATTTCTGAAATAGTTTCATCGTAGGAATATTAATATATTCATGTGTCTATCACGTCTCATCGTCATATCTCACGGCTATATACGCAGTATATAGGCGTGATACAACGACCCTTATATCCGCGGAACTTGACCTCAAAATCGAACCAATCACGTACAAGGCTCACCTCCGAAAAGGTCAGCCAAGATACCAAACGCCCTACGTACGATCTTACATTGCCGAGTAAGAAGAACTGAGTAGGTAAGTCCAACCCAAATACATTTTTCTACATATTATACAAAAGGAGCTAGACAACTGGGCACACCGGTTAATATGAACTTGGACTTGTAAAGGCAGTGTGAATGTTCAAGCCCTGAAAACCGACGATGATCACATCCATACTGTACATTACACCAATGAAATGAGATGAGAATCGATTACAATGCCGATCCCTTCGAGTTCAGTTAATCCAGTACGTCTATAGTACAAACTATACTATGGCCCTCCTCCTCCTCAGGTGTGACTCGGCCCGCGCTGCAGGGTGTGAGTGGGAGTGCGTGGTGGTGGGTGCGGGCGTGGTGGGCTCCTGCACCGCCTACTACCTCGCAAAGGCAGGCCGAAAAACGCTGCTACTCGAACAGGTGGGTGGTCACTGAGCAGCCGAGGATGGTGCCACTTGAAAGCTGTTAAATGTGATCCGCCTGACCCAATAAACACCCACTTCTACTAAGGATGCTGGATCTAACCCTTGAGATATTACACAGTAAACCGCGAGTGAAGATCTCGCTCGATTGACTGACTTCGCTATTCTCGTCACATTAAACCTATCATACTCCACAGGGACACAAACCCTCACTTTTTTCAGATGTATATAGGTACCCTTCAATACAATAGTGCCATGTGTATTGTGTAGTGTTTGCAAAACACAGTAGTAGGCCTATATGCACCACACACACCATCCGATATGGCCCATGCTATATTCCACAGTTTTCGCTACCTCACACACGCGGTAGTTCCAGTGGTAAATCTCGGCTCATTCGCAACATATACGACAGCGGGGAACATGCCTCGAACGATAACATTGAACTTTGGAAAGAAATTCAAGATGAATCTGGAGTGCACCTATACAGGTAAATAATGATTTTATCATTTGGATCTAAAAATCGCATATTGTTCCAAAAAGAACCTCTTCCGACAAGTGAAATAACGAGTGCATTACATTAAATTGTTGATAAAGATTCTAAATACTCTTTTTATGAAATATCATTGTATAGTAGCCTCTGTTATATGCAGATTTTGTAATTCCATATTATCCAATATTATTTGCCAATAGCAAAATTTTAAAGGCTATATTTTCACTTCATATTTTTAATCTTTCACACTTTTGAAACTGATTTCTGAATGTTGTCACTGTTTGCTCACCATTTGCTATATAAAAACTGAGATAGACTCTCATCGTGTTATGTAGTTAGTTACCCAATTCTATTCATAGATCAGTAAGAATCTTGATTGTAAAGTAAAATATTGATACCCACTTCCACCTCAACCGCGTTCAAGATGCTGTGGGCCCATGGTCACTTCAAAGCCAATATGTATTGATAAAGGAAGTAATCAAGGTCTGCAAATATTCATATAATAGTACAAGCATACAAGACCTTTAAGTCAAACATTAAGATTTCTTTCAATCTCTTATAAATTTCTAAAATTTCTAAAATAGTGTGTGTGTTTTCAATTTATGGTGGTCATCTGAGAAAATGGCGGCGATCTTGAATTTTAGGGGTTATCAAAGTTGGATCTTTGGATAAATCTTAATGTTTAACCCTAAGGTATTTGTTTAACAATGGGAATGGTTGTATTACGAAATGAAGTTCCAGGCCATTTTTGTGACCATACTTCCTACATTATATAGTCAAAATGATTTTGCTCTAAAATGGTTAACATGGTAATGAATATGGGAAAATTATGTGGAGAAATGACCATGACTCGAGGATTGGAACGGCACAAGCTCCAACCATATATCACCAGAGTTAATGATGACAATTTGTATGTATTGTGTGAAATATGTTCTTTAAATGGATTGCATTTATAATTAATGTACCTGGTTGATAAACATAATATAATAGAAGTTATGACTGTTGTATACGAAATGAGAATCGGTTCCTCTGTTCAAATCTTATAATTTGTTATCTTCTATAATAAATCCACAATAAAATTCGTTGACTTCAAATTGTGTGAATGTTCTTTGCAACACAGATTATCCGTAAAAAAAGGTTTGATTCTAGGTGAAAAAATATATAAAACTTATATATGTCTGTGTGTGTATTCCACACATTCCCTTGAAGAAAACGTGATCACTTACATATGTGTATAATATACATGTTTTAAAATGAATTGTCACTTCAACTCTTTACAGTCCAACCGATATACTATTGATTGAATCTGTCGAAAGTGAACCGTCTGTCATTGAAGAGTCCATCAAGCAAATGACAGCGCTCAACCTATCTCACACACTTCTGGAAAACACGGGTACTGTGATTTCGGACCGTTTCCCGCAGCTTTCATACTCAGAAAAGTACCGGGGATTGGTGGGAGTAGAAGGAGGACTTTTGAATCCAGACGTGTGTCTCAAGGTGTTGCAAGTTAGTAGCGCCAATCTTTGTATCACCAGTAAAGACAAGTCAACGTATGACTACATATTAACTTTTCTTCTTCTAAAAATAGTAGGCTATTCTATAAAAACAAAATTGATGCTTTTATTTTTCTGAAACGCTGGTACGGTGATAAATCCTCCCCGTGTACATAGAGAAGGGGATGTGCATACATTGAAAGGTTAGTTCTGATTACTCCTGGTCATATCGCTTCGAACTCTTCTTGCTTCAGGGTCTTTTCATAAAGTATGGAGGGTGTATATTAGACGATGAAAAGGTAGAACATCTGCATTTTGCCAAGCCAGTAAGAGTTCTCACCAACAAAAGTTCTTACAATACCGAAAAAGTAGTGCTGAGTCCTGGGCCCTGGGCTAGAGATCTATTGAAATCCACAGGCATTGAGTTACCACTCAAGGTATGATTTTTAACCGTAGTTATTTAGTACAATGTATCATTAATAGGTTAGTCTGCTGCGGTGTCTTATTATTACTTGATTATTTTGTGCTTTTCAAACTTTTATTTTTGTGAGTGCATTTATAGAAATCAAATATTTACCATCGTGTTTATGCTCTCGTATTATAGACAATGCCAGGATTGCACACTTACTGGAAAACTGACGTTCCACTGAATTATGATGTTCATAATTTCCCATTGATGTTGCACTGGCAGCGTCGCTCACGTGATGATTATTTCCTCATCTATGCAATGCCAGTAGCCGAGTATCCTGGGATGATCAAGGTTTGTGACAACGAAACCCCCTATCGTGTGTCTTAAATTCCATCACCAATGAGTCCATATTTTAAAGTCCGAAGAGACAATACCGCAAAGGGATATGAGATACTACATGCAAGAAGTCTTTCGGGCGTCGTATCATGGTATAGAAAACGTATGACTGGTTGCAAACTTTGCCCATAGGCTGATCCAGGGGCACGCCCCCCCCTTTTCCCACAAAATACTTCATTTTCATAGGTTTTATCATGAAATCCCAAAGGGTGCCCCTGATAACGTTTATTTCACGTGATAGAAACATGCATATACATGTAAGCTAAATATTGAGTCACGCATTAAATTGCGTATAAATGGTCAAACAATCAAAGAAGTTAATTACTGCAGTCTATGACAGATTCACAACCTGCATTCTTCACCTCCATCTGCACATGTCTCTCATATTTGAGTAAGAATTAAATTATAATTTGAACATTATACTCTCAACTGAATGATTATTATAGATAGAATGTTTTTTATTGACAAATGTTACATTTGTAATTATGATATAGTTGCAAAATACATATTTATGCATGTAACACCCAGCCCTATGGGCTCAATTGTCATAACATATATACAATAATATATACAAATAATATATATAAATAAAAATAATTATCAAGCAGATTGACCAATAGTGGAATGAAAAGTTGAACATTTATTTATCTTTATATTCACAATTTTTTCTTTCATGGAAGATTTTCAAAAGATATTTTGCAAATTTTCTTATATGTTTGGAACAAAGTAAAGACAACTTTCCAATATCCGTCATATTCTGAAAGTTAGGAATATCGTTTTCAATACTGTTATAAAATTCTTGTCTGGATAAGTTGTAAACTGGACAATGAAAAATGAAGTGAATCTCGTCCTCAATTTTATCATCATTGCATATCTGACATAATCTTTGTGTGATTTTAAGATTAGTAAAACGACCTGTTTCTATACGAATTGGTAAAATACCCATTCGAAATTGGGCCACCATTGATCTTTCTGCGGAAGATAGGTTCAATTTAACATATTTTTCTACACCCTCTTTACACATTATTTGTTTATATAGTCTCAATTTTGGTTTCTTATCGATAAATCTTACCAGTGTATCATTATGTGCATTCTCTAATTTATCCTTACACAATTGTAAATCGCATTCTTGTTTCTCCGTATAAATATCATTCATGTCTAATTGCCTCAATACATTCTTATATAATAACACCAACTACCCCTGTATGGGTGATTATACATATCATTAAATACTTTCTTTGTGAGTCTAGTGTCAGACATAAGCAACAATCTATTCCAATATGTAAGAACGTTCAGCTTTCGTTTACATTCATTTGAAACCCATCCTAGATCTTTATACATTGAAACAATTGTACAAAATTTATGAACACCTAAAAATGCCCTAGCTGCTTTATCAATAACCTTATCTAGATTATCCATCTTATAAATACCTGTAATTTCAGTTCCGTATTCAATTATGGGAAGAACACAGCTATGGAAACATTTTGAATAACTCTCGTATGTCATACACTCACCCATTTTCATCTTACTGATTAATGCCCCAAGAGCTCTACTACCCGCAGTCGATAATCTTGATCCATGCTCTTCAAAATCTAAATGCTCATCAAAATAAATGCCTAAATACTTATAACATTTTACATAATCAACTGTCTTTTCCCCGTACTTGAATACATTACTATTTCGAGCCTTATCTTTTTTCGAAAACAAACTATTTTTGTTTTTTCCATATTAACAGCCATTTGCCATTTGTTGCACCAAGTGTAAACAAAATCTAACATTTTTTGAAGTTCATCATTACTTTCTGATAATATAACTACATCATCTGCATACATTAATATTGGTATTTTTTGGCCAAAATAATTTACACCAAAATTCAAAGATTTTAACTCTTCTGCCAGGTCATTGATGAAAATCAGAAATAAAACAGGAGACAATGAGTCACCTTGTTTTACTCCTCTGCCTGTCTCAAACCAATCTGTCAGGTTATTGTTCAGTCTAATGCAACTTTGAGTTTTAAGTGGGTCATAAATTGATTTAATTATATTATACATTCTCCCAGTTATGCCACTTTTTAATAATTTGTACTTCAAAAACATCCTATCTAGACCATCAAAAGCCTTCTTAAAGTCAATAAAACATCCCAATAGTTCTCGTCCTTTTAATATTGAATTTTTGCGACCGTGTGTAAAATAAAAAGCTTGATCAATACATGATCGTCCATTGCGGAAACCTCCCTGTTCTTCCGCTAAAAAGCCCATTCTCTTGTAAAAGTTACTCACCCTTGTACGCCAGAATGGCTGTAAAAACTTTAGACACACAACTAATCAAACTAATCCCTCTATAATGACTTGGTATTCTTGGGTCTGTTTCTGGCGATTTATGCAGAGGGTGGACAATGGATTGGTACCAAGGTGTTGGTATTAGCCCAGTATCAAAACATAAGTTAAACAAATTAACCAACAAAGGAACAATACCCTGACATTTTAAAACTTCATTTGGGATTTCATCAATACCTTTAGACTTTTTTAATTTCAAACACTTGGTAATTTATATTTTTATGGTATTATATATAGACATGAAAAATTTCTACCGCGGTTAAGGCCTTTGATTTTTTTCCCTACTTTGGTTGATTTTGCTGTGGACTTCAATTTATTCTTCGTCATGGTTCAGCTCACAGGCTTTGTCTGCTCAACAAAACACTGCTGGTTGCTTATCTCATAGATAGAATAGACTGTTGAGATGACAGCTTTATGTGCAATGTTACAAAGGTGAATAAGCAATTAAGCAATAATATCTGTGATTTGCTCCTGGAATGGATGGATATACATACATGTACTAATTCATTGAAATCGGGATTCTGCAGTGCGTTTGCCTATTGAGGCCTAACATGCTAGGCATCAGGTAGCGGGGATGGTAAGTGTCACGGCATAACAATAACATGACAAGGCTTTATGGGTGTGGTGATTCATTGAAATACAGTCATTTATCTGGAATTTTAAAGCAAACAACAGTATATCTCTAGCCCCGCCCCATCCCATCTAGAATGGGGTGAGGGCATATTCATTCAATTTACTACAGTAGAACCAATGATCTTCCATTAGTCCTACAGTGTCATTAGTAGAACCTCAGATCACACTTATCACCATTGGTTCACGGTCAAAGCTTATATAACGAGATTATTGCGAACCTCCATAATGAGACCACCTCTCTTTTGAAACCAGCTGAGGCCAATCCCCTTGGTGGTCTTAATTTGGAGGTTCTGTTGTACATATATGATTTCGTTTGGCGTTCCGCTTTGCTAATAATAAACTGTCAGTTCATTGCGAATTAGATATTAACTCAATACTTTGTTTTTCCAAGGTTGGCACTAGAAAGGAACCATCAGCATATGAATGCCATCCGGAAGATCGCGATTCAACAAACAACGCAAAAGAGATGGTGCACGCTATTCAAAGTTATATTCAGGAGCATTTGCCAGGAATAGATCATCGTCGACCATGCATACTGGAGCCATGCATATACACCGTGTGTACTAGCTGTAAATTAATGAAATATCAAGGAGTTGGATAAACGTACACAGCCACCCAACTAGTACTATTATCGTGTAAACATAATTGACTGTAAATCAGAGCCCTACGCGGGTGAAAAGTTTGCACCACACCACCGTTATTTTAATGTGAGATATTAAAGGGTAACCCGTGCACAAACCCACAAAAGCCCGCACTAAAGCCTGCATATTTTATAAGCATTTACAGTTATATTCAAACGTATAGTTATTAAACACATAGTTTAAACATATAGTAAATACATTTATCACACATTTTAACAACATTTACAAAGCTATTGACATTTAAAATGCACAAGAATGAACTCCATCCATAATCAGTGGGAGGGAACAAGCTAATGCTTCTCAGGAAGTAGTTTCTGTAAAGGAATCATGTGTTCCAATGGTCTTGAGTTCAGTTTGAATACATCCAGATGACCTATGACTTAGTACTATAAAAACTACAAAGCCATCCATGTTCCTGTTTACAACATTAATATAGTGATATACATCTTTTGCAACTTTTTCCATACACATACGATTAGTAGATTAGATCTGTAATACCCCCATTTCACATGGCCGATCCTAGCTTCAGATCCTCCAAAAGACACCCGATTTGTCATTTCTGGGTGGATCGTGCGTGATCTGGCTTCAAATGTGGAGTGATTTGGTTGTTTCGGCAGGGAATGGACCACTTTTGGTCGGTTCTGGGCTGACTTTTCTTTTTTCGGTTTGTGTGCTCCATCGACAAGCTTTTCGGGGCTGTCTGGGGGCTTTCTCTAGCATTTGCAACATCTTAAGGTCTCTTCGCTTAACTGCGGCCTCGTCTGCTGCTTTGAGAAGATGTATTGTGACAGATGAAACTGTAGGTGCCGCCGCTACCATTACAATCTGATGCAATGGGAGCATGAAACGGAAGCATCTTTTTCAACAGCACGATGCTTGGAGAAAATGACACATTTCTGCCGGGTTCTGGCCCAAAAGGTGTTATCACTTCTCTGGAGAAGTGATTTTGACTTTTTTCGGCCTGTGGGCTCCCGTTATAGGATTATTGAGATGTTGATCTGGATCAACGTTTTGGTTTTCTGGTTCGTCTGGAGGACTAACTTGTTCATCGTTATATCTCTCTGCTAACGATGGGTTTGCTGACAATGTCCACAAAGATGTTCCCGTGTTATGGTGTACTAGTTCTGAATGGTCCCATTAGCTTGCCTTGTCATCCAGTCCATCAGAAAGGTCACAGGGGGGGGGGGGGTGTCATTGTTCATTGTGTTTTGAAGGGTTAAACTCAAATACGTATTTACAATGATTAGGCAACGAATAATTGTAACAATGACAGCCGTTGCACTTAATCCTGTTGTAGCTCAACAATAACACCAGAAGGAGGAGAGAAGAGACGACCATATACACAGACTAGATTGTGGATACGGCCCTAGGTCCGTAATGCTGCTGTTTTGACGAGAAACACGTGTTGAAAGACCAAAGCTGATGGTATTTCATGGTTTAATGGCCACGAAGCCGCTATTTCTGGCAGCCGATCATCACACCTCTTCAGAATGCTTCGTCTGTCTCGGCCCTTTCCCGTCATCTACAACGTCTCTGACGGCTTGTACGGCTCAGTGACTATGACAAGCTTCGTCTTCAAACAGTTACAAAATAAATATTGGCACAAATCCGCCGATCCACCCCGAAATGACAGATCGGGCGTGTTTTGGAGGATCTGGAACTAGGATCGGCCGTGTGGAATGGGGGCCTAAAGCTTAAAAATATGCTGGAACCTTGTATTAGGTAGCACATGTGGGTTTCTATGGACGTTCTGTTCAGAAGTTTAAACCCACAAAGAGCCCACAATGCAAATATTTTTGAGGATTAAAAGCCGCGCCTATACCCACAGTAAAAGTGACAACGCAGCCCGCTAATTCACAGTTTCCGACGTGGGGCCCGTAGGCTCATGAGGCTGCAGGGTTATGCGCAGCCCTCTGCTGTTAAATAGACTTTGCCACATCAAGAAAAAGTGCTTTAGTCTCATTGATGATATCCTATAGAAGTTTCAGTTGAAGTTGCAGTCATCTGGATCTCCCTTCATTATAGAATATATTCATTACTATTCGCATAATACTAATGCATTTCATTTATATCATAATTTTTACCATCTATTTTGTA
>CM032660.1:21967508-21978822 GCA_019095985.1 Streblospio benedicti | reverse complement strand
TTGTGTCAGCAGTTTTGTTGACTTAAGAAAAATTCATCCTTAATAGGAGCGGCTTAAGTCCATTTTTGGCCAGAATACTTCAATTGATTATACGAGCATGAAATTTGGTATGAATGATGTATGCAGGGTATATTTTCAGAAATAGTCCTAGCCACGTGAAATTCCAAGATGGCGGCCATTTTTCAAGATGGCCGCCAGTGTCTGATGTAAATTACTATAAAATCCATTTATATAATGATAGAACCATGATATTTTGGACAAAAAATGTAGGTAACATATATTTTGACTACCAACTCATGCCCAACTGGAATTTCAAGATGGCCGCCATTTTTCAAGATGGCTGCCACTTTTTGAGAAGATAAGCAGTAGCATATTTATAATAATCTAATGAGCATCAACTTTGGTATGATAGTTATAAACAAGGTATTTGGGCAGCAGAAAGTGGATGCCACATGAAGTATTAAAATGGTGGCCATTTTACAAGATGGCCGCGACTATTAAGGATGAATTTTTCTTAAGTCAACAAAACTGCTGACACAAGTTTGAAGTTTTGAACAAACTTTTTGATGTAATTTGAGAGAAGAAATATTGCATGATTAAAATGTAAATGTTGCAGTTGTTTTTAAAGATGGGTAACATTATCCATATCAAAATATTATTTTATTCAAATCATGATACAAGGATGATCTAATGTCTATATACCATGTAATGAAAGCACTGATCTAATACACATGAACATTTTGTTCATATCAGTAATCACATGTACAGCTAATAAATATTTTCTAATATCAACATACAAAACAAAATACGTCTAAGAATAGAAAAAAAATATTTCAAATATTGCCCCCAAATATGCCCTGATTGGTAGGTACATGTAGCTTTTTTTGATATGTTCTTTCAATGCTGCTTGTACAGTGTGGGGGTATTGAATCATATGATCTTCGCTTTCTGGCAAATAAATCTAATCTTGCTTCATTTACAGAGGATGTTGTGCTTGATCGGTCATACATAAGGACTACATATCTTTCACGATTTTTGAAGGGCACCTTCATCAATTTCACGCGGAACCTTACTTAGTCAAGCAAAAGTCCCAGAAATTTCATGGAAAACAACCCATGTTTGTCATACAAACTTTTTTCCGTTGCCATTAAATGCAGAATTTAGATTACAACAAGTGAACGCATGGAAGAGAAGAATTCCTCTCTTGTCCTATGACATCAACAATATCAATATTTGATTACAGCATTTCACCATGTCTTTGAGCAATGCATAGTCTGATTTTACGTGTTGCTTGTGAAACAGACTCAATTGCTCAAAATAGTGGCAGCCATCTTGGAAAATTGTGGCCATCTTGAATGTTTTGGTGGCAAGCACTTTCAGTTCATTATATATACTATATTCTTATAAAAAACATGCAAACGTTGATGTTAGCTAAATTTAAATAAATATGTTAAAGCTAATCTGCTTTAAAAGGGGAGGCCATCTTGAACAATGGCGGCCATCTTGAAATTCCAGGTGGGCAGGAGTTGGTAGTGAAAATATATGTTATCTACATCATTTGTGCAAACTATCGTGCTTCTATCATTATATGAATGGATTTAAAAGTAATTTACTTAAGAAACTGGCGGCCATCTTGAAAAATGGCGGCCATCTTGGAATTTCACGTGGCTAGGACTTTTTTCTGAAAAAATACCAAGAAATAGAAAAATAGCTTTCCTGCGAAAATGTGTACTTTGTTTACATCCGTGTTTGAATACTGCAGGTGCTTGCAGGTGCGTGCTGGAAAATGCTTCTTTTTCATGTCGTCGATGAATAATTATTTTTTTTACTTTCAAATCGATGCAAACGGATAGAATTTATGATGTACAATGTTTGTTCAGTGATAATTTAGGTTGTCATAGAATGTAAACAACATAAAAGGTCTGTTATTGTCGTGTATTCTAATATCGGCAGGTGCCCGACAGCATGAACATCGGCAAAACCGGCGCTTGACATTGGCCTGATACATCATTCGTGCCAAATTTCATGCTTGTATCATCAACTGAAGTATTATATGGTTAAGCCGCTCCGCTATAATTACTGTTTGTAAAAACTATTGAACATGGGATTTTTGTAACATTTTCACGGTGTCTCGTAAGGTTCCGCTTGCACTTATATGATCATTTTGTATTTTACAAAATTGAGTTTGTATGCAAACACAGCCAGACTCATAGTTTCGCTAGCTAGCTAGCAGTCTAGCAGCATTAGATCAACGTGGCTTCAGTTGGGTTTCATTCGTATAGTTATGGGTCTAGATTTTGTGATTTTTGGTATAGCTATGGGTTTAAAATCAAATGTACAAATATTGCTAGAGTAAGTTTCATTTTTTCATAGGCAAGGTATAGACATGGGTCACTTTTTTATGCCAAATTAGTATATCGATGGGCACCTTTTCGATGTTCGAAATGGCACACCCGTACCCATTTTTGAAGAGAGACCCCCGAGGAACACCTTACCAATGAGGACACATAATCCAACTCGTACTACTCGTACTGTCCCTAATAGAGAGGTTTGTCTGTAAATGTTTCTGGTGGTGACGGCCCGCGGTCTTCCTCATGGTGGTCGTGTTGCTGTCCGGGGCTGCTGAGTGGTAAGAGATGGCAGTAATGAGAAACATACGTGATCTTCTCTTCGATGCCAAATTAATGAGTAATAGTCGATGCGGTAACTATTTGGATGTTAAAAGTAACAATATAACACTGTGTAATATAGCACCATGTACAAACATTACATACATGTAAATTAGCAGTTTTCAAGAATAAGTTTCGTTATTGTTAGCAAGCCCGGGCAATGCACAAGTTATTCTTGCACGGCAAGAGAAGATCACGTGAAGCAGGGACATGATCTTCTGTGTGGGGTGGAAGAGAAAACCAGAGAACGACCCCCAACGTATTCATTGTCTCTCAAGTAGCAGGGACGGATTCAGAAATTTGAGACAGGGGGGCTAATTTTCAAATTTTGAGAGGGGGGGGGGCTAATTTTCAAATTTTGAGACCGGGGGGCGGGCGGATTTGTCCGTGCGTGGGGGCAGATCCAGGTTTTTGGAAAAGGGACGTAAGGAAAACATAAGGAAAGGGGGGGCTCACTTACGGGATTTCATGAAAAACCCTATGAAAATGAAGTATTTTGGTGGGAAAAAGGGGGTGGGGGGGGCCTAAATTGTAGGGGCGGGGGGGGGGGCTTTAATGCTAATATGGCAAGCGGGGGGGGGGCTAGAGCCCCTCGAGCCCCCCCCGCTGGATCCGTCCCTGAGTAGGGTCTTTATGGTTGGTAATCTATAAACATGTGTACATCTATCTCGCCCGTTTTCCATCCACTGTATAGAGGAGCCACATGCACTCAAGCTCTCCCCACCCCAACACCACCATCTCAAACGTGGTGTTCAGGCGATGTCAATGAAGTGCACATCTCATGTTAGATTTGATACTTCTACATACAAAATCTCACATTATAACATGATGAAACATCCCCCCTGCAATGGCACAAGATGTGCTGCCTCGTAAAAATGTCAAGCATGGCGATTGCATTGTGTTTTGAAAACCGGACATAGACAGAAACTGTGAGAGAGGGACAACGTGAGTATTGAAGAAATATGTCATGGTTTGGAGGTCACCATGTATGAATGCATGCCCGAATGTGGTGGATATCTATAAGATGTAGCGGTATATGATCACGGCGCTACATGCGCTAAACCCCCCCATTTCACATGGACGATCATAGCTCTAGATCCTCCAAAATACACCCGATTTGTCATTTCTGGGTGGATCGGCTGAAATGGATCAATATTTATTATGTAACATTCTGAAGACGAAGCAGGCCAAAGTCATCTGGTCCTGCAAGACGTCACAGACGATGAAGCGGGTCTTGACAACAACGGCAGTGCCGTAGCCTCCTGGAAAAATGTAGTATGTGATGGGTAATGACCAGAGACAGATGAAGCATGACATAGCTCGATGCCAATGGTCGACTGATGATGATTCAGAGCCCACTGAAGCGTAGCCATCGTCCTCATCTTCAGCCTCGTGTAGTTTTCTTTCTCTTCTTTCCTCCCCCTGGCTATGCGGTTCGGCTGCAGCAAGATTAAGTGCAACGGCTGCCATTAACGGCTGCCATTGTTACCATTTTTCTTCTTCAAGACACAAACAACAATGGCAAAATTCAGTATTTATTGCCCCATGAGCATATGTTGTAGCTAAACCTTTCGGGAACTTTATGAAAATTGTCAGCAAGCAGAAAGACCTAACGACAGATACATTAGCCTCCAGACGAACCAGAAAAGCAAAACGTTGATCCAGTTCAACAACTCAATAATCCATAACGGGAGCCTACAGGTCGAAAATAGTCAAAATCACTTCTCCAGAGAAGTGATAACACCTTTTTGGCCAGAAGCTGGCAGAAGTGTGTCATTTTCTCTATGTTGACAGCATTAAAATGGGAGCATCGTGCTGTTGGAAAAGGTGCTTCTGTTTCATGCTTCCATTGCTTCAGATTGTAACGGCAGTGACTGCACTTACGGTCTCATCTGTCAAATGAAATCCACCCAGAGCAGCAGACGAGGCCAGAGCTAAGGTGAAAGACCTTGGGATGCTGCAAATGCAAGAGAAAGCCCCACGACGTTACAGACTTCACCAAGAGACGTTTACGAATCTGCAGGTGTTTATTGGCGGCTAACAGTGCTGATTGACAGTGAGCAATGTTTCCGTGGTCAAGGTAGTCACTAATATGTAACATAAATCTAGCAAACATAGCTCATTTGATAGACATTAGTTGTAGTTATTAGGTTCACATCAGAAAAGTGGTATTTGTGAAATACTGTCGTGTTGCGGTCAGAAAGTAGTCTGTCTTTAACTCTTATAGTATACAACACACAATGCAATACATTATTTTATTTAAAAGAAAAGCGCAATACAGCACGCAATAAATTTTCTACTGACATGCACATATCTATTCATTACCATTATGATTCCAGTATAACATTTGGTGAACACCGATCATGGTCATGTAAATATCACTCTTAACTTGATTCCCACCATTCAGGAATTATTAACCGAGGAGGCCTATAAGCTACCCATGAAAAGAGCGAGAGCGTTTCGATGCGTGTGTTGTGGGGGGGGGGGTGGGCGGGCGGGGGGTTTAAAATGTAATGTAAATGTAAATGTGTTCATTTACAGTCGCAATTCACAGCTTGTCATGCTCTAGCAACTTGCCACACTACCTCAATCTCAACTTCCCAGGGAGCACATCACTAATGCAGCGCGGACGAGCTTATCAAGTGCTCACTTTAGCATTAGTTTGTCTGACCTGTACCTATTTAACATATAAATACCACGGAGCTGTGTGCAACCTGTTAGAAATAGGTTTGCTCAACACCCACCACCAGACCCGAGCGGGAATCGAACCCACAATGTTCTTGTCATGAGTCCAGCTTCCTATTCATTCGGCCACGGAATACCTTCTGGGTGTAGACGAAATATCCAATGTTCGCAATTGTGCCACAGTAATAGTAGTAACATGGGATGCGTTGCAAATAATAAGCAATTGAACAAAAGTGCACTGTTTTTTAGAGAATACTAGATAGTGAAATGGTTCGCATGATGCATGATCGTACTAGAAATAACATTCTTAAAACTAGCATATCGGTGCGGTGCTTTATGTCATACGATAGAAGACTGGTCGGTGAGGTCGCATATATTCATGCTTCTCACATGTCTCACAAAGTTTAACATGTTCTCGAATTAATATCTGCGTCTGCATTACTCATAGTGCAATGCTAGTTAGTCTCTTCCCATCAGGGAAACGGACACACAAACTTTAATGTATTGTATTCCGTATGCTATTACAAGCAACGTCAAATGGCCTGAATAATAGACGCCTAAAATGAAAGCCAATACCCATAGTTTACCATGCAAAACTGTTTTCAAATAGTCTAACATCTACAATTTCTGCGCCGTGTTTGAGCGAGGGAGAAAGCATGAACATTGACTTCACAAAGTCCTATTATTTACATAGCATGTGGGAGCTCACGAGTATGGTGTACTACAAGAAATATATTACATGTCGTGAATGTATTCAGGATAAAATATATATACATATAAATGACACTGGATATATTTATGTTAACCTGAGTTTTCGTTCACTGTAGTCACCTTATAAGTGGGTGCTCGAGTAAATAAGATTGGACTAGATGGTGGGGGATAATGCTGCTTGTGTCAAGTCAAAAGTCTAAATACTTGTAGTTTAATCACACAGATGACCGTACGATATGTTGTTCTCTGTTAAATGTGACACCTGTTTATAGCACAGAAGCTAAACACGGACGACGCCGTTTTGCAGAAGATTCAACGAAACTATTTATATATATGTGTGGTTGTAGACCTGATAGATGTTTACATACATACTAGATCAATTACATACAATAACTGCCGATGGAATGACCAGTCAAGAAAGCAGCGCTAATAAATACACGTACTTCAGAGATTCATTTAATGAGTATATGTATATGTATGAACACTAGAACTTTTTATTGTTGCGAATGTAGCTGTGTGTTCTGTAGCAGGAGTTTATACACAGTCTGGCTACATCAGTATATTGTGTTCATCAAATAACCAAAGGATATCATCGATAACACATTTTTACTGTTGAAATCTAGTTTGATTCGCAATACATTATAGTTATATAAATTCCATGCCTGGGTGCATCTCAAATATAAATGATTCATTATATATAATTATGAAGAAAAAGTGACGTCCAAGTTATGCGTTCTTTTTCTAAATATAAATTCATAACTTCATTCAGACTAAATCACGGCGTGGCATGATTTCGTAAGAAGCTTATTCAAAACTGCCGACAAAAACTTTTAAAGACTTCAATGTCAACCATATTAAGCTACTGTCGTTATTAAGTCATGTGACCGACAGGATGCTCCATTAACGAGGACGAAACTGCTCGGTATATAACAAAAACCTAGAGCACATCCGCCAGTGCAGACATTTTGGCAGTGCGGTGTCTGCGTAGGTGTAAATGTAGCTATAAAGACATGGATAACGCCGTCCAACTGACAAGCATCCCCAGCAAGAACCACCGAGGTGTCACTGGCGGTGGCTATAAGTCCCCGGCTCCAGGCGACTCCACTGTGCCAGCGGACACAGCCAAAGTGGACATGATCCCCCGAAAGCCGAGCACGAGCAAGAAAAAAAAGAGGTAAGATAGTATGACGATACCTTGAATTTTATCTACTGGGCAGTATTTGCCTTTCAATCACTCCCAGTCTCCCTGCGTAAAATATCGCCAATATTTATTCTGATTGGTTAAGTTATAAGTGGCGTGCTCAATTATACGATTGACTGCACGCTAAAACCGAAAGCACAATCTAAAGTAGGTCACCGCGCCACACGAGACATAGCAACATGAGCACTTTAAGTTCGTGCATTTAGAACTAATTGGCAGGCTGAATAACTAATTCTCACATTGTATTTCCTATGTAAAATTTGAATATGTATGCATTTAATAACAAATTAGAGTCGAACTTGTTTAATTCTGCTTGCGTTTTGTTATAAACTTGTTCAATGCATGCTCACCCCGAAGAGGTTCACGTAGAAAAATCACTGCTCCCCTACATTACAGGCATAATAGAAAAAAAAATATTGATGCAAGAAAGGTGGTGTTGCATAAGAGAGGGTCGGACAAAGTCTGTGAGAGATAGAAGGAGCAATAGGCGGCAAGGGGCGAGGGAAGAAGAAACGAAATTAAACAAAAAGGGGGAGAAAGAAATAATCAGATGGAGAATAGACTAGAGAGAGGCAAAAACATGGCCATGCACGAGAGGGTCATATAAAAAATATGATTGGTCATTTGCCCTAAATCTTGAGCGTGAATTGTGAATTGCCTGTATTTAAGTGTGTGAAATGTAATGGAACCTATTGTTGGTGACTGGTGATCTGCTCATTACAAGGGTTGTGATTGGTTATTTGCCATACATCTTGAGTGTGAATGGTGTCTTTAAGTGTGTGAAATGTGATGAAAATGTGTTCCTTGGGATTTGGTAAAAGACAATGAAATGTATCGGTGACTGGTGGTTTAGGAAAAAAAGTGTTGGTGAATGGATTTTCATCAAGGCTATGTACCCCCCCATGCATGACTAAAAACGTGAGCTGTTTGCAGGTCAGTGCGGCGCCAGTGCCGCGGCGTGTTCTACACGTTCTGCCAGGAGACGTCGTTCCATGCGCTCAAGCAGGTCACCGAGCCGCAGCCGTACGTGTGGCGCAGGTACGTGAGTAGAGCTAATGTGGTGATTACAACCGCTAAACCATGACTTTTGTTCCTAGACAAGACCACTTCTTTTTGAGATTGCACTATCATTAGCTTCCTCTTTGTTCTCATGTTATTTAGCGACCTATCGGCTTGAGTCTACCTGTATGTCGATGCGTTGCATCCAGTGATGTTCACCTTTTAAGGAGTTGCCGGCAACCATGTATTCAAATCTCTAATGCCATTGTTGGCCGAAGTATTCAGCATTAGTTTGCATAGAATTAGTACTAATCGGGTAGTGTCACTCTAGCTCACCGTGCCATTCAGCAATGTAAATAGAACACAGTTATGTGACTGCACCGTTGGTGGGGCGGGTAGTGCAAGTACAATGGTGGGGAAAAAGAGGAAGTCTGGTGGAGGTAATGTTGATAGAAATATTAAATGTACCCTTTGGCATGCACACCAATGGCTATAGGCGGAGAATGGGCAGTTTGCCCAAGTGTGTATCACGGTCATCATATCAACTTCAATTTATATGTAGGTCGGCGCACACATTCACAAATTGTTAAACAATTAGAGAGCAATTTTCAACAAATTGATGGGCATATTTTGTCATGTGTGCAGCATAACTATCCAGCCTGATACTGGGATAGTTACAAAACAAACATGCCTTGTTGAAATTAATGCAATTACGTGAGCAATAGGGGAATTGCAGTATAGCTAAATGGCTGTGATGGTAGGGTAGTGTCTACAGACCTCTAGGCGTTTAAATACCTCATACTGGTCGCAAACAAATACAACACAAACACAAAATATGGAGTTAGAACCATTTTGTATATTTACATACTGGCGGCTATAAATAGATTTGGGTGTGCATGCATATCAGATGTATATTGTCAACCAATAACCGTCAGTATGGCAGATCCAGGTTTTTGGAAAGGGGGGGGGGCACACTTAAGGGATTTCATGGGGTTCGATGGCGGAGAAGCCAAAAACTGTACGAAAATGAAGTATTTTGGTGAGGAAAGTTGATCTATGGCGAACATGCCAAAAACTCTACGAAAATGAAGTATTTTGGTGGGGAATGGGGGCTTCCCCTGCGCCCCTGCGGATCTGCCTATGAACCGTCTCTTCTCTAAAATTGATTCATATTGATGTCTTCAGTCTGTGCCATCTTCAGATCGACTAAATATTGTATCTGCAGTAAAACCTCCAATTAAGACCACTTCGATTAAGAGACTATAATGAGAACATCATATGTGATGCAAAACATAAAGAGACCGCCTCGCCTCTAATTATAATACTATTAGAAACAACATTTGAAACAATAAATTGTTTTTTACACGTGCCAGCTTAATTTCAGTTTATGTTCTCTACACAGTTGGTCAAGGTTATTATGTTACTTTGGTGGACTAATTGAAGACATTCCTTTGTCAAAGTTTATGACAGTTGGATACAAAGGCTACGTCCACGGTTATTACCCTCATATCTGTGTATGGTAGGCTATGCCCATGACATATTTTTTCCATGTACATACTAGCCCAGAGAAACACACACGAGGTTGGTTTAAAGGATGACAAGATTCAATGTCTTTGACGGCATAAACTTTCAAAATCCTAAAACTCGTTATTAGCCTTTGTCCCAAGTGATATCATGCTTAACTCATCACAACAAGAGGCACGCTTGCGGTGAAAAAAGTTTGGACAAAAAGAACTTAAAAATATTTGCATTTGAAATAAAAGAACTGAAACATTTGCATTTAAAACATAGCTGCAAACACACATATTAAACTGCATCAAAGTTTGGGTTTAGAATAGTGTAGCGTGAGAGGAATGTTTACGTGTTAAATTATCTGAAAGAAATGCGAGTCCAACTCAAAAAACAAGGACACTCATGAATATCTACTGACCGGTTCGTCGTGACCACGACCCCCTAGCACCATCAACGAGAAGGCTATCCTGATTGTGATCTTGTTATCAGCAGGGTAGTCAAGTGAATGAATGAATATCTCGGTTTCACGTTAAATGTGAACACAATAGTAACTATGGGTAAAATTGTTTTCCGTATTTTCAGAATATTCTGGGCGGCTCTCTTCATTGCAGGTCTTGTACTATTCCTCATTCAAGTAGGAGAGAGTATCAGGTAAGTGGACACAAACTGCACCTCTTTGATCCTCTATACTCAGGCTCTGATCTTATCTAGGGAATAGTGAGAGGTTGTATGATCTTCAAACAAAACCACTGATGTATCTTCCCTTTGGCAATAGTCATATCTGCGTACATACGTTCTTCTCATAAATATAAACAATTGTATCGTATATTCCGCTAGCTTCTATTCACTCACATATGACGATTTTTTACTATTACTCATAGTTCAGTTGTGTTCCTGCCAAGTATGTCAATGTTAACTTGAAAACATGGAGTAAAACAACAACATATCGTACACATTTGTAGTTGGTATTTACTCCACTCAAAAAGATATTTCTCAACGATATTCTCATTTCTCATATTCTCATTTTGCTAGCTTAAAATGTAATGTTCTTAAATGAGCCTTGCCTTGTAGCTATTACACGCAATGGCCGGTGTCTGTGGATCTGAAGATCAACTACAACCAGACCATCATGTTCCCTGCGGTCACCATCTGTAATGAGAACACGTTCAGGTACACACTAGGGGACGGATAGCTGGTTACTCCAAAATACCTTCTGATACGAAGAGTTCATGTATTATTTAGACAGATTTAGGGTGATAGTCAAAATGGTCATGTTTCGCGTCAAAGCAGAACTTCTTTCAAGTGACCCCTTTTATTGGGGATGGGGGGTGCAGTGCGGTGACTTCTGCCAGTGCATTCTTGTCGGATAGCCCGTGCCAACCTTAGCGAGGTGGACACCAACAGGTTCCCTTTTACACCCATCACCCGAAATCATACTTGTACGTGACTACACTGTGGATTCACGTCTCTGAAGAGTTCACAGCTGCATGTACGCCATTCACAAATGGATCAGTGCACTCTAGAAAACCATATGCAG
>CM032660.1:21880271-21967408 GCA_019095985.1 Streblospio benedicti | reverse complement strand
ATGCGAAAATGAAATAATTTTTGGTGAGGAAAGTTGATCATGGCGAACATGCCAAAAACTCTCACGAAATGAAGTATTTGTGGTGGGGAAAGTGGGGGCTTCAGGTGCCCCCTGCGGATCTGCCTATGAACCGTCTCTTCTCTAAAATTTTTTCATATTTCATATGCTTCAGTCTGTGCCATCTTCAGATCGACTAAATATTATCTGCAGTAAAACCCTCCAATTAAGACCACTTCCTGATTAAAGAGACATAATGAGAACATCATATGTGATGCAAAACATAAAGAGACCGCCTCGCCTCTAATTATAATACTATTAGAAACAACATTTGGAAACAATAAATTGTTTTTTACACGTGCCAGCTTAATTTCAGTTTATGTTCTCTACACAGTTGGTCAAGGTTATTATGTTACTTTGGTGGACTAATTGAAGACATTCCTTTGTCAAAGTTTATGACAGTTGATACAAAGGCTACGTCCACGGTTATTACCCTCATATTCTGTGTATGGTAGGCTATGCCCATGACATATTTTTTACATTAGCCCAGAGAAACACACACAGTTGGTTTGATGACAAGATTCAATGTCTTTGACGGCATAAACCAAAATCCTAAAACTCGTTATTAGCCTTTGTCCCAAGTGATATCATGCTTAACTCATCACAACAAATTTGATATATAGCACGCGGCCGGTTTCCTTTTTGGACAAAAGAACTTAAAAATAATTGCATTTGAAATAAAAAGAACTTGGTGGTGAAAACAGTTTGCAAAAGATTTTAAAAATATAGCTGCATTTGAAACACACATATTAAACTGCATCAAAGTTTGGGGTTTAGAATATAGTGTGAGAGGAATGTTTACGTGTTAAATTATCTGAAAGAAATGCGAGTCCAACTCAAAAAACAAGGACACTCATGAATATCTACTGACCGGTTCGTCGTGACCACGACCCCCTAGCACCATCAACGAGAAGGCTATCCTGATTGTGATCTTGTTATCAGCAGGGTAGTCAAGTGAATGAATGAATATCTCGGTTTCACGTTAAATGTGAACACAATAGTAACTATGGGTAAAATTGTTTTCCGTATTTTCAGAATATTCTGGGCGGCTCTCTTCATTGCAGGTCTTGTACTATTCCTCATTCAAGTAGGAGAGAGTATCAGGTAAGTGGACACAAACTGCACCTCTTTGATCCTCTATACTCAGGCTCTGATCTTATCTAGGGGAATAGTGAGAGGTTGTATGATCTTCAAACAAAACCACTGATGTATCTTCCCTTTGGCAATAGTCATATCTGCGTGCATACGTTCTTCTCATAAATATAAACAATTGTATCGTATATTCCGCTAGCTTCTATTCACTCACATATGACGATTTTTTACTATTACTCATAGTTCAGTTGTGTTCCTGCCAAGTATGTCAATGTTAACTTGAAAACATGGAGTAAAACAACAACATATCGTACACATTTGTAGTTGGTATTTACTCCACTCAAAAAGATATTTCTCAACGATATTCTCATTTCTCATATTCTCATTTTGCTAGCTTAAAATGTAATGTTCTTAAATGAGCCTTGCCTTGTAGCTATTACACGCAATGGCCGGTGTCTGTGGATCTGAAGATCAACTACAACCAGACCATCATGTTCCCTGCGGTCACCATCTGTAATGAGAACACGTTCAGGTACACACTAGGGGACGGATAGCTAGTTACTCCAAAATACCTTCTGATACGAAGAGTTCATGTATTATTTAGAGAGAGTTAGGGTGATAGTCCAAAATGGTCATATTTCGCGTCAAAGCAGAACTTTCCAAGTGACACCTTTTATTGGGGATGGGGGTGCGGTGCGGTGACTTCTGCCAGTGCATTCTTGTCCGGATAGCCCGTGCCAACCTTAGCGAGGTGGACACCAACAGGTTCCCTTTTACACCCATCACCCGAAATCATACTTGTACGTGACTACACTGTGGATTCACGTCTCTGAGAAGAGTTCAGCAGCTGCATGTACGCCATTCATCAAATGAGATACAGTGCACTCAATAAGAAACACCATATGCATAGCGAAACAACTTTTAAACGTTTCTACGAGCAAGCAATAACCAAGACCCTAATGAGAGCTTTCAACTTCGCATGAAGTTTTTTACAGTCTGCCGCCAAATCTGCCTAATCGTCATGAGATGGTGGTGTAACGTCATCGGGCGATGTGAGGTAGATGGCAGATAGGTCTAGTGCCCTCCCGTTATTATTGAAGTCCAGAGCGTATCACCTCACAAATATTCAGCTCGAACAGGTTTACGACTAGATGGCTATATATATAATTATGATGGTTGTGCGACCTTGTGTTTGCCTGTTCAGTGGAGGTGTAATGAGACGTATTTAGGTTGCCGGTCAAACGGATCTTGAGGGTCTTTGAATGACATCTCACTGACGTTTGCACTGGAGAAAACCAGTAAATCTTTTTAACCCACATCCTGGTCATAATGTTCCCATGAAGCAGCGACAATGGAAGCCGTATCATGCGCATGCTTGGCGCTGTACAAACAGCGATACAGCTGGTAAAACCGTCACGAAATCATGTTTGCGATCATCGCATATAGAATGGCGTCGGATCGCAAATGATTTGTGATGCGACAAAGTTGATGAAAGCAACCTTGGTGTTTACTTGAATCATATTTACTGGGTGATCTATTACACGTGCACACGCCGTAAAGCGCATTGTATAAACAGTGGTCATATCAATTAATCTAGTATGATCGACATTTTGATTTATCAATGCATTTGCACCTTTGGTCAACTACAATCATGTGTTTGCGGACCCATCCGGTATACCGTATAAAAAGTTACATACATGGCTCATCTATTGACCTTTTCCAAATTACAGGGGCGTAGATAGACTGTTGCCCAAGTGTGCTAGTTTGCTCTAAACTATTTCACAGAAGCCAGAATCTAACTGTGAATGGAATGGCGTATGTTTATATTGAATATAATTTTAGTTATTGTTTTTTCTCAATTATTAATTGCATACAAGTTAAAACACACACACTATAATAATTATTGACAAAATAAAGTAAAATTGGAAATGTACACCATCAAAATTATCAATTGATATCGTCGTAATTGTATAGAATAGTTTTGTTCATCTTTGGGTGAACGTGAAAACCTTGCAAATATTTCAATTCGGAAAAAATACGATACCTATATGTGATGAACCTTATGTAATTAACCTTATAATACTAGTATATTGTGTATACAACGAGTACTTATACAATATATGAATTCACAAAGTAGTCATGGTATGCAAGATTCTATATAATTGGTATATGTAGATGCCAGAATATGCATATGAGCCTGAATCAAGGACTATACGGGCAGTTAACATAATTATATGGTGTCCTTCACTTAACTTGTGCCATTACCAGACAACAAGATCAATTAAGAGATATATTTATAGACAAATTGGACCTTGTTATTATAGATATTCACATAGCGGAAGCCAAAGTATCCGCACTATAAGGACATTTGAAACATACTATAGTGGCCATTGCTAAGTCAGTCATGTTAGTCAGTCGTGTTATCCTATTTACTTGAATTAATAATTTGACCTACTTATGCCTTGGAAAGGGTTTCATAAAACGTAGAAGTATGAATACAAAAAACCCTGTATGATCTAGCAAGCAAGGAATCCCAATAATGCAGTGCCACAATAATGCATTATGCACGAGCATGACTTTCATCGATGTTTGGTTTACAGATGTGACAAACTTTATACTCCAGCCGTTAAAAGAAGCTGTGTAAAACGATAACACAGTAAAGCGTCTTCTGGTAATAACTCCAATGACTCACTAGATCAAACACCACTAAAACGAGGCCAAGCACTTGTATTGGCAAATGAACTACCTTTAGAATTATCACTTTCCTCGCCAGGAACTTCTGTTGTGTCAATTATTGCCCATTGGTGCTAGATTTGTGCCTATAAACTGGAAAACAGGTGCAGGTCTGATCAAAGCTCTTAATCAGGGATTTGCTGCAACCAACTGTATGGTACGCACTTGGTTTAAACGAGATCGTGTTTGTGTTGCGAAAGCATGGTAAATATACATCAGAAACCGCTCACATTAAAGCAATAAACGATTGCTGGTGTAGTTCATATCAGATTCCATTCCATAGACTCTCGGTAGCACCAACGAAATCCAATGGTGCTTTTATAAGTGGTAGTACCAACATATCTTTACCATGGTGCTTCAACTGTCTCTCGGTGTTGGGAAAGTTTATCGATGTTGGGCATTGTTGATTGTGTGAACCAATTTTCAAACATTTAAATTCAACGGTATAATACAGCACCATGACGTAGACAATGCATTCTTTTTGGCACAATGCCTTCAAGCAGCAAAATTGCTCTGACAGAAAATTCTTATAAAAGTGCTAACAGCATGGTGCTAGTATACTCCCTACAATGTTGTACAACACCCAACATTCATAAACTGCCCATATTACCAAGACAGGGAGGCAGTTGAAGCATGTTTATGTCCGTGATAAAAGGACGATTGGGACGTATTTCACGTGGAATTCAGCAGAAACAACAGGCGCGCACCCCGGGAGGGTGAACTCAATGTTATGAGCGTTGATATGGGGTATGCTCCCCAGTAAGGACCCTACTCTCTTGATTAGTGCAATGCCGAAGAGCCGCCTTTCCCCCACCTCAATTCACCCCCACCTCAACCCTTTTCTAGATTGACAGCAATGGGAAATTTTACAATGTAGAATATTGGTACACATGCTTGATTAAGCACAAGTATACTTCATTTCATAGAATGTATGATTATGTATATATACCTTCTAATTTCATGTGTATGAAGTCAAGGCCTTCCCTTTTTCGTGTATTAGAAATTTAAAAACCCCTCCCCCATGTATGCTGTTAAAGACGCCCTGTTCTGAACAACATAAGGAGTATACCCACCAGAAATGTATCCGATTACACCCTTCACCCCCCCCCCCCCAACCACCACGACACCCACACCCTGACGTTCACATAGAACTGTACCCACTCTCAGTATATATGTGCACATTGGCAGGTTCCGCTGTACCGTTAACTGTTATCTGGACGTGTGATGGATAATGTGTACATAGCGCTGGTTACCCGTTTTCTCCATTACATTGGCTTACATAGCTTGCTGTAATACACAAACCGTCACAACAATACTGCTCTGTTACACAGACCTTTCTTGTTATTAGTGTTGGGATCTTTATTTGCTAAAATCTTTTTAAGTGTTTTTAAAAGGCACGTATTTCGAAAATTGCAGTATAATAGAATTATCTCGAATTTTTGAATGTAAATATTTTGCATCAAAGGTAGTTTACCTTTTAGAGTTGACAAAACACTTATGTATGAAACAGCTTACACGGCTGCATTTTAAAGTTAGGATTCTCTTATAGGCGTATTTGGCAACCTATGAAAATACTTGTCCAATTATTATGAAACTTTCATACGTATTCAGGGGAGGTTTCTAAAGTATGCTGCAAAGATTTCAGTTACATATATATATTAACATTGTATCAGTTTATTTCATAAAATGCATAGTAAAATATCTCAGTCCATATCAAAGATTAGTTAAAAACTTAGTTGTAAAGCATATTTTAAAATAGATTTTTCGCCAATTTACAAAATGACTGAAATTAAACTTAAAAAACACACTCCGAACCATATCACGCACAATGAAATTGTCACAACTAAATATTCTACATCTAAAGTTACCAATAGCTTTTTCTATATAGTACTTTAAAATGGTCTACACCATTAAACATGTAATATTGGGACATGCTAACACCCTTAGGTATACCACAAGGAGATGTCTAAAGTGATTATTATATGCTACAGAAGCTTTGTTAAAAACATTATCATTAAATACAGTCCAACAGTTATATATGAGGACTAATAAAAGTCTTAAAAAGACATATTTTTAACACTTTCAGAACAATATCTAAATTTACTAATCAAAATATTGCCTTGTGTATAAGATACATTTTTTGTGTGACGTGCTTTATCATCGTTACTATCTAGTTGTGAAGTAATAAACACCCCAAGATGATTACTTTTTTTCTACAATACGTTTAAAATCTCACTTGTTTATTGACATATTGGCAAGCATGCATTTTTTACAACTCTTTGTTTTAAAGCAAATGTACTTAGATTTATTACCATTAAACTTGACAGAGTGTTGCTCAGCAAACCACACATCAGATATTCAGTAGTTTAATTTGCACTTGGGTATCGGGCGACAAACTTATCAAGACATACATGAGATGATTGGACATTCGACCATTAATTTCACAACCAATTTTGATACTCATTTAACATAATAGACAGGTCATTCATGTATAAGTTGAACAAAATTGGGGAAAAAATTCTTTTAGATGTATTATTACATTAAATGGATTAGATGTCCAAGGATGATCCCATCGAACTTAACACTCACAAAAAGCCACCCTGTAAAACAATGAATTGCGTACTATTAAAATTATATTTTCTTTTTTTAACAATTTTTTAAAAAAAGTCCAATGGTTCACCCTGTCAAATTTTTAGGACGCATTTAGAAAAAATACATGTTAATTATTCAGAGACTCATAAAATTCTATTATTTGTTGAAGACTAAAAAAGACAAATATCTGCACCTTGTTTCTTCTTAAAGCCAAATTGATTTCCTTTAGATTGTAACTCATCTTCAAATAAATTAAAAAAAACAATTTCCAAAATCTTACAAAATAATACTTGTTAATGCTTTTCGATAATTATCCTTACTATTTAGTAATGCTTTGGGCTATATATATTAACATTGATAGTGGCATTTCATATATTTCTATAACTATTTATCAGCATCTTTATTATTGCTAAGGCTCATATCTTATATTAAATGTTATACGAAGTATTGGTTTACGATGTATTTGAATACACAATTGAAATCTCATTTCCTTCAGAAAGGCCACCATTTTTGAAATTCTTCAGAAAACAAGTTATGGAGTCTAAAGAAACATTATGGGACTTTAAAAGACCATTTGTTTTCTTCAGCGTCTGTTTCTGACTAATTAGTTCAGTTCTAATTGAAATAGTTCAGTAGAAATATTACAAAGCTAGCAATTATGATTCATAATGGACTCATTGAAGGAGTTTTCGTTTTTTATGATTCTTATGCCGGGATTCTTATACTTTTGCGGTGTTCCACCAAGTTATTAGCAGCTCAAAATGCTATATTGGGGGGAAACCTAACGAAACATGGCCGTCAATATGGTCGCCACTGTCTCATGTCATACTGACATCATAACCATACGGATCACCACAGAATGGTGTGCAATCTCATTCTCAGATATATAGGACCTACTGAAGTAATTTAACATCGGCTAAAATTGGGGACGATTGGTAATATTGTCCAGTAAATTATTCGCCAACATGATAGCAGATTTGTGAAATATTTGCGCCAAACAAAACCACATATATAGTGCCTCTCCACAAACTATCCTATGCTAACTAAGAAAAAAAAAGAACAAAGCAACCCCACGTACGACAACATGAATGTACATTTTAGTGATTGCCTTTCGTACCACATCAGCGTCACGGCCTAATTTTACAGCAGCAGGAACATAAGAGATCACTTTAACTATCACAGTGTATGACAGTGTGTAGGCTTCGTGTAGATGTGTAGACTTTCCATTACATACAACCGATCGCTTGTGTACTTCAATATGTAGAATTCTATATTAAGTTCGAAAATGTCCATTAAGAGAAAAAAATATACTGCACTTAATTTACTGTTCTTGTTAAACACACCATGGATGTATGCCTGTTTGCATGCACTACTTTGACGAGTTCAGCCGTCTGGTAGCGCTGCTTATGACGTCACATCACTACACTAAAGTACACTTGAGAGAAAACAAACATGTCTTTCAGCACAGCTGTATGCTATTGCAGCACTGACAGATCCAGGTTTTCAGAAGGGGATGGGGTGCAGTTAAGGGATCTCATGGGTTCCGTAATTGTTATTGAAACGGGCCGCGCCCTCTACGCCCTCTGGATCTGCTACGTTGCAGTCTAGCCACAGAACATAACTAAATGTAGGTAGCTAAGTGGAGTGGAAACGAGCGACCAAGGAGTGCTGTCGCATGTCACACACTAATATGTCCTGTTAGTGGTAAGGCTTGTTTAGTGTGACTCTGGGAGGGATATGTGCAGTTTCGTTTTCTATTATCCATTACAGCTGACACAGAGTGAAATGAACATGGACTCTACATACCAGTAGCTATCAGCGACAAATTAATTCACTTTTGTGTCATTTATAACTCTTCAACTGTAAATGTTTCAAATTGGGATGACGCATAGATTGGAATTGGATACAGTATAACATCTTTATCAGGACCATCTTTGGGATCAGTGTTAGGTGGTCTCAATAGCGAGATGGTCTCTATACAGAAGTTCATTTTGGTAGCTTTATTAGAGGTTTGGGACTGTGAAAAGTGGTCTTATTATAGAGGTGGTTTCAATACAGAGGTGGTCTTGATTAGAGGTTCTACTGTATATATAGTGAAACAATGGATCAATTTAATCTACAAAAGAAACCCAGCTAAACTTACCCAACCTCAGCGGGTCAAAATCATTATATATGAATCAAAGATTATAATTCATTTTTAACTTTCTAATACAATATATCTGAGTAATGTGAAACGTATCTTACTTTCCTGTGTACAGCATATAGTATAATTGGATTCACATCACGCAACTGTCGAGCGATAACGGAAATTAGAGGGTTTTTATACACACAAACCCCATTTGTGGGTCTGCTGGCGAGTGATAGTTGATTAGTGAGCCAATTATTACCTACGTTCACATAAACAATGTGATGTAAGAACATTCGGTGGTATATAGGTGGAAATTGTAATACCAAGAATTAATGCCGAACCTTTCCCATACAATGGCGACGCAATAACAGATTATAAAATATAAACATATATAAATTCGAGAAAAAACTACAATAACCCATAGTGATTTGTCTTTTCAAGTTCAATGCTTAATCAATTAATTGTAATGGCCGTTATTATGGTGGGGTGTGATGGACGGTATGGTGGTAGATTAAAAAAAACCCCAACAAATCCGTTCACTGTCGCATTTTTTGAAGGATTTTACTAAGGGCTCTACGGGAAACTATAATTATACTTTTCCTATATAATTGGAACCTTTCATAGACGTCAGAGTATACTTTTGAAGAGAATCCCATATTTTCTTTTCTTACAATAACTTGAAAAGACCAACATACATGTACCTGTAGATTTTCAAAGTCGCTTAGTGGTTGAATAAAAAGGCGATATTTCTGGCAAAGGTTCATTTGCCAAGCAGATAAAAGTATGTTCATTAGGTAGTAAATTCTGGAAGCTCAGAGATAGATAGTATTGGAAACATTTTATGCCTCTGACTTACTTTCGTCTGCAACTCAATTAAATTACGACTTACTTTCCTCTGCAACTCAATTAAATTATGAACACACACTGCATGGTTCTAGTCAGATAATTAGAACAAATAAAATGGTATTTAGAATAATTCAATCAAATACTGGTATAACTTTCAAAATGAGGACGTTCAATCTTCCCTACAGAACTTGAGGGAAAATAAGTACTGAATAGAATGCGATTAAAATTCTAAAAAATGTACAACACAAACAACGAATTACAATGAAAAGTTGGATAATAAAAAAGGGAGTCCTAGGCCTATGCTTTCTTGTTATACTTGCCGTGAGCGCAGAACATAGAGCAGTTATGTAACACACCCAATTTCAATACCACACGAAATCCAACCCCAACTCATCCCCTCATAAATTCACGTTGGCACAAGAATTCCCTCTGGACCCGGGGTGAGTCGCAGATTGCATAACAGCACCAGGGAGAGCTGCCAGGGACAGATAGGCCGTCCGCAATCTAGGATACACATTACGTCTGCTCTAGATGAATAGACTGATATGCCTTGTGGGAGTTATTGGAGTCGTAAATTCAATAACATGGCTGTAAACTGATTTTTTTCGTGGATGGTAAAGTTGAGTGATTCGTTTATGATTATGTAATGGGATCAGTCAGCCAGCCAACCAACCATTCAAATGGGCAGGCAAAATGGTAGAGTTAGTCAACTATACAATTAGTCACTCATGCAGTCAGTTATGTGGATTATTTAAGAGCAGTGTGGGTTTAATTACAACTTTATAATACAAGTGTTCACATTTCAGAATACAAAAAATATCCAGATTGTGTTATGTATATTATGGCAATCTGCTGGTATAGAACTACATTGTAACATCACTCTGTGTACAAACTGTGTAAATCAATCCAGACAATGCAATGCCATAAATTCTCACCAAAAGAGCAACAATCGCCTTGGCAACAAAAAAACTTAATCGCAATTCTAATCAACTTATTTGCTTTTACGACATCTATTTACAGCAATCACACTCTATCAACGGGATTCAATGGGAACACTTAGCTTGTTGCAAAATTAGGTTTATTTGTTGGGCCTTCGCTCAGCTAATTGTACTAGTAGTGCACAAATCAAGCAATTGAGGCTTGAACATTCGTTTTGTTGATTGAGAGAATGGGTTTGGTGGTGCGGAATGCCATTGCCCCAATCCTTTTAGCAGTGTGTCTGGTATAGGCCTACCGGTCGCAGCAGACTGGACAAAAAAAAACTTTCTCACGCGGTATCATAAAACTTCTCATACAACCCCATTGATTAGTAGACTGACAAACAGACAGGTAATCCGACAGAGTAACAACCACTCACTCAAACATACGTACGTACACACTAGTTCCCGTCCAACAGAATAAAAGCAGACAGACCATCCATCAATCCAATATTACAGCCAGTCAGCCTAACTGTCGGCACAGCCAACCAGGCCACCCCCGTACACCCAACCGCTCGCCCTTTCAGGAGGTGTGTGTGTGTGGCGGGGGTGGGGGTGGGGGTATAGTCTTAATGAAAATCCATTCATCAACATTGTTTTCCTAAATCACCAGTCACCAATACATTTCATTTTCTTTCACCAATAATTCACTCTGAGTATCAGATGTCCTGATGTCAATTTGCTTGACATCTGATACTCAGAGTGCAATAATCAGGAATTGTAATTGAATAGGTTCCATTCCATTTCACACCCGTAAATACAGGCAGTTCACCATTCACGCTCAAGATTTTGGGCAAATCACCAACTTTCGCCTTGTAATGAGCGGATCACCAGTCACCAATAATAGGTTCCATCACATTTCACATACTTGAATACAGACAGTCTCCAATTCCC
Source organism: Streblospio benedicti (assembly GCA_019095985.1). Taxonomy (NCBI): domain Eukaryota; kingdom Metazoa; phylum Annelida; class Polychaeta; order Spionida; family Spionidae; genus Streblospio; species Streblospio benedicti. The sequence continues at coordinate 21,956,089 of CM032660.1, read as the reverse complement.
AATCAAGATTTTGGGCATATCACCATGAATCACAATTTTTACAATATGACCCCCTCTTTTCAGGGCGACGTCAGCGTACGCGTCCCACCACTACGAGCTGATCAGCGAGATGTTCTCGATGGACACGCGGCACGAGCTGCACCTGGACGAGCACGCGGGCACCGCCAACCTGTCGCTCACGGACATCTACCTGGCGCACCACCACATGAAGGAGGACATGATATTCAAGTGAGTGAGTGCGCCACCATATACCATAAATGTAAATGTAACGGTGGTGGTTTATAGTTGTGATTCTATTTGTGCTTTCACGACTTTACATTTTACACCAGGTCATCGGCCCACTTATTGATCATCAATTGATCTTTTCTCATATGCTTGCGTCGGCAGCACATTCAGCACACAATGCTTATAACACACACGATCACTCACTCACTCTTTCAAACCAATGACCTGTACCTAATTAACCTGTAGGTGCCATGGAGCAGTGTGCAACTGCTTTAGGGATGAGTTTGTTCAACACCCACTACCAGACCATCGTACAGGAACCAAACCCACAAGCTTCTGGTCACGAGTCTAACTCCCTATCCACTGCTGGGCCACAGAAGCACACCAGTCATGTGGGTCTATAGCATTTTTTCCAGCGCGAATTATGGCCTGCACTAACGAACGTGTTGCATCACAGCGTCAAATACTATTATTACAGCTGGGTGGGCACTCATTGGAGCACCTAGTCTACCAGCTTCCTAGCATTTTATTGGTAATTGTCACACATTGTAGGAATATAGCCACATTGATTGAGCATTCTCACAGAAGACCCTACATGAAATAAGTCACACTATATATATTTCACGAGAATCCGTGGATTAGTCTATGCACTGTTAATTGGGATCAAGCTTGCATACACTTAGTCAACTTAACCATGACGAGACATTTGCATCATGAAAACACAATTAATTGCAAATAATAAAAATGTGTAACAATCTTTGTATATTGCAAATAGTAAAAACATATGTAACAGTATTTGCACACTCAAAGTTCAGGCTTCATTCAATAACATCCGATTTATCTTCAGAAATAGTACGTACACCACGAATCGCGAATGGACACGGTCTATCTATATCAAATTTATGTAGAGTGAACCACAAAACCTATCCAGTGTACTTTTTTCTATTAAAATAATGTCTAAAAGGGGGAAGAAAATATGCCGAACACTTTCAACATCAGTATCTGATTTAACGCATCTCTAACCTATTCACGCGAGTGTGAGTAAAGTTTGATTTCCTCCACACATAGAGTATTTTTACAAGTTCAGAAAAAAATGCGCATTACTAAATAGAAGCTAATTAGATAATAAGCTGCTCTTTGAATTCCATATATTGTTTTTTGACATGTTTTCAGTAGCCACCTGGTGCAAAAGTTGTTACATGCGATAGAGCAAGCGGTCGAAGGAATTTTCTAATTAAAGCAGACACCATGCGCTTGTGTTTATAATGATATTTGTGAACTGGTAGCATACGAGAACTGTGTATTAACTTTCCCATAACACAGAGTCTGGGACAAGAACCACTACAATCATCACCAAAAAGCCGACAACATTGGATATATCCCCAGGTGTGTTCCAGGGCTGTGGGGCAGACGAACAGCAATGACACGCACATAATCCCTTTGCAAATCCACCCCAAAGTCAGGACAGCTGTTTACAGACCGCGGAGAGATGCATCGCAATGCATTACTTTATTGAAATGTCCATGATCTTCTTGAGAAAGCAGACACAATGTATTTTCTCTAAGCTGTAGACTCAGACGAGGCAAAAAGAGACATGACTCTGCCAGCATGGGGCCACGTGATCAGGGCATTATCAAAATGGACAACGTCTCCCACCGCTCTAAGACCATAGGAGTCGCTCATTGCGTCGCTTCAGCAGCTGAAGCGAAAGCCTTGTGATTACTTCGTGTGTGTGGATGAACGCATTCAAACCTGGTACAATGCTTACATGTATAGAGGCCATCATATGTATTTAATGTTATCACTTTGCCAATTTAAGTGTGATTTCCTGGAGGCCATTTTAGGTCATTTTTGTCATTTTCTTTAACAGATTCAATACACATTGAACCATGTGTTCCAAATTTGATACACTATTCATCTACCTAGTGACCATCATCGGTGTCCAATTTAGGCTCTTTGCCAATCAAAGTGTTCTCTTTAGAAGGCCATTGGCAGCCAATGTTGGCATTTTTAGCTTGACACATGACTTTCGTTTTTCATACAATATTATGGGACTGGTGACCACAACCTACGTTGAACTTTGGCCTTTTGCTAACTAAATGAAAAGTTCTCAGAGAGCACAGCATTGTGTAGCAGTTTATAGACATTTTAAGTTTTTTCCTACTTTTTTCAATACTTTCAATACAGTTTGAACCATGACCTTCACATTTCATTCTATGTTCACATACATAGTGAAAATCATATATTTTCATCTTTAGCACTTTGCCAATTAAAGTGTGCCATTTTAGTTCCATGTTCGACATTTTTATTGATAGTATCAATGCCTTTTGAAGACAAAATCTTCAAACTTCGTTCACTGTTTACATTCATCGAGTCCATCATGAGTTTTTAATTTTGGATATTTGGCAAGAAAAGTATACGTTCTAGGGAGCAATTTTAAGTTTTATTTAAAGATTTCATTATTTCTGAATTTACGCTTGAACTACAACCTTCATGCTTATGCAATATCTTAATCGCCCACATGTCAACGTTGTTCTAGCGATGCTGTGTTCTCTGAACACTTTTGATCTAGTTTCTTTCTTGTGAATTGTAGTGTCTTTTGTTTGAAGATTTTAAAACTTGATTATTAAACCATATTGAAAGGCTATTTCGTACATAATGACTTTCGACGATTACCGACAGGCCATCACAAGGTCAACGAGAGCCTTTTTCAATGGTGCATTATATGCAGTAGACTGGTCATCTAAACATCAGCTCACAGTTTTTCTCCCATGACCTAGTTACGGTTATTACATTTCTGGCATGTTAGTGATTTGAACTTTATACACCGTGAGTTTTGGAGGCAAAAAGGAGAACAATAATTAGAAAATAATATATACCTTCATTGATTAGAATATGTTTATACAAATTTATTCAAATCGGGGTGCGGGTGTTTGGGGTAGTGTGGACTGTGGAGAGCTGGCGGTTAAGTTACATGCCGTGATGAACTTTAGGTTGTCTGTGAATTAGTGTGGAAAGAGGGTGATTACTTGGGTTCAAGGGAATGTCTTACACAATGCCTTAAACGCCCTAAATATATGCGAATGGCCGTAGTCATATGCACTTGATTGTCGGTGCAGATGTTTAAGACTCATGCTTCTCATGCCAAGTCTTCTAAAGCCTACCGACGAATGCTAAATTGAGTATGACATTCATCTTATTAGATTAACCTCTTTAGTTCCTTTCTCCCGACACAAGACATATAGAAGTCGTGAAATATACACACAGAAAAATGCTTGCAGGATAGTATTTTATCCGAATTCCTTCATTTTTATCTCTACATGTTGCAGACACAGCCCAGAGAATGCTGATTTACGCTCATGCGCTGCGGGTGTGTCTGTTTGTAGAACATTAGCACAAATTGACGTATCACTGCTGATTACCACAGAGATGTTGCGTATCTATAGCTTAGTTTGTTATTTTGATACGATTAGCAGAATCACGTATGTTCTAAGTATGTATACCATGGTCATCATATGATGTTAATGTGTAATTCTCTTGGAGTTGTAACTGATTAACTACATACATGTTGGAAATCAACCAGACTCGTACTGAATTTATATAGATACCTATAGGAACCAGTCATTTTTGTCTTTGGCAAGACTTTCGCTCTTATCGCAAGAGCTTCGTCGGGCCTAATTTTACGAAGGCCACAAATTCGACCACCTACTGTGTTTGTGATGACCGTGGATTAAACAAACAATCCACATTGCTCTCAACAACTTGGACCCCAATCAAAGAGGGGGATGGTTCGGCTACTGAGTGGTGCAATCGTTTGTGAGTGGTAAAGCCCCAGCCTGACAGTCACGAATTTGTACCGCTAAATGTTTGCTGTAGGGTAGATGAGAAATATTTGGTGATTGGCATTGTTGTTACCTTATGAAAATACACCTGCCTGTGTTCAGTCAATGTGCCAATCAACAATGACTACATACCAAAAGTATTCGGTTTCAAATTCTGGACAGTGTGACCATAACTTTACAAAATGTGTTCTTGCGCTGACTTGGCTTTATTTCAAAAGCAGCTTCCATTAGATGTTCCCTGTGAACTAAAGAATTGAAAACAAGTGTGCTGATGTGATCAGGTGCGGATGGAGTGCAGTAAAAGAGGTGGCTGAGGATTGCGGGGGTAGTGGGGGGGTTTAGGGGATATCATATCGCCTCGACTAAGTCTTCTTGGTCCGATTCGGATTTCAATGGCCCCGGCTGATGCTCTTAATTCCAATGGGGACCTTTTTCGATATTGCAATACTGATACCTTATAACTAAGAAAACTTGGTGATATAGAAAATATTATATTGACTATTATGTACATTTATTTCTAGGTCCAGAATTTTTTAAATGATTGTCATCTGCATCGAATTAGTTATGCATCAACAATCTACCATTGAAAACGGTGCATGTATCCCCTCTCCATCCGCCACCTTCCCACCACACCTCTGAAAAAAATAAAAAATAAAAATAAAAAAATAAAAAAGTGACCTATTAACATTTGCCTGCGCTGGCTGCAGCCCACTCAAAATTGACACTGAGTCTAATACAACGTATTATTCCAATTTTCTAAATTAAAGACGAACAAAAATTGAAGTGGGCATACAGCCACATAACCCACAGCTCTGCTGCAAAGCATCGTGTCTTATTCCAAAATGAAATCGATGGTTCGGATACAGTGTTTTAAACACACTGTCAGCAGACGTGTAATGAAGAGAAAACATGGTGCACTAGGGTTACGTGGTTTTAAAGTGTGACTCAAATAAACACCAATGCAATTGCAATTTAGAATTAGTTATACAAAGCTGAAAAGCAATAGTAATGTCACATGCCTTTTTTCGTTTCATGCTATATAGATATTGACAGTCAAGTAGCCAATGTTTAGTCCTAAAAATAATCTAAAGCCACAGTCAGTCCCTCTTCACAAATACACTCCACGTTTGCATTCGCGTGACTCTGCTTCTCTTTCAGTTAACAAAGTCTATAATCTATATATACATATTATGGAGCGTTTTGTCCAGGACAGCAATTTAGGGATTCGTTCAAGATGCATCTTTACAATGTTATGGTATACTTGTGGCCACCCCTCTTTAACACTGTTACTTATCTCTGCCGCTCATACTTGCACTATCCGCCAGCAAAAAGTTTGTGTTTATCTAAAAGTATCCGGACAAGTCACAGTCCCAGTATAATGTATAAGCAAAACAGAGTTGTGGTGCCACATTTTTTTTGAAATTAAAACTTAAGTAAACTAAATGACAATTTTCTTGATTAAACTGAACTAAACTAAAATAATGGACTCGGACAGAAACTGTTATGAAGAAACTACACTAAACTAAATGAGCACTTGATTAAACTAAACTAAACTAAATTTTGCAAATGAAGAATTTATGTAATTTTCAAACCAATAAACATTCGACAATTTTCAATCTACCACGACGATTTCAACTAAATGTCTTACTATCCTTGAATGTGTTCATCGTGTTGGAATCCATAAATACACACAAAGATCATCTTAACACATCACATATATGTGTATATATATAATTTCTTACTAGTTTTCTAATATAGAATAATATAATCATACATCACAAGTATGTCCATGTGGACTCATCATCCTCATTATGATGTTTTAAACCAATAAACCTTCATTCAGTCACAGCTCTTTCAATGTAGCTTTAACTAAATTTAAAATTTAGAACAGTACCTTCTTCTTCTTCCTGTTTCGACCGTCTCTTCTGTGCAGACGTTCCCTGTGTGACTTGCATCCGAACTTATTCCGTCCCCGAACCCATGGGCCTCCTTTCGAAGGTTCATTATGATGTTTTAAACCAATAAACCTTCATTCACTCACAGCTCTTTCAATGTAGCTTTAACTAAATTTAAAATTTTAAGAATTTAAATTTTTTAAAATTTTAGTACCTTTGACAACATATGTGAACATTCAAATGGAAATTAAATTAAAAGTTGCGAATTTATATGACCGAGACATAGTCCGATTCGTGGAAACTGCCCTTGCTTTGTTATTTTTGGCCAAAGAATATAAAATATCCTCTGAATTGTAACCGATTCGTAGAAATTGACGATTCGTAGAAATTGACCTTGTTTATTTTTCAAAAATACTTTAGTGAAGAGGTATGATAGATAAGCACGAAGATACATTACAGCGTTAATGCTACACGGCCTTCGCCCACAAAAATAACCACTGATCAATTAAAGTTTACCTTCCAGAGAGCCATTTTATTTGTTTTTTATTTTTTCCACTGTAGTTTAAATAATGTTTGAAACATGACCATCAAATTGGCATAATGGTTATCTTTAATTAAAAGTGTTCAGAGAGCACAGTATCACCATATTAATGTTGACTCATGGTTAATTGATATTTACTTTAGCCATGTTTAGAAAGCACCTGCAATCCAACGCAAAAAACATATTGTATATAATAGATGTAGGGTGAATCAGACATCAAATAAATGTTCTAGCGCGACTAGCGAGCAATTTTGATCTAGTTTACTTTCTTCTTCTCTCAGCTACCTGTGGGAATGTTTGCATGCATGTGTGTATGAAGCACCCTGAATATGTGTTGAATATCAAGGGCTCACTTTATTGATCAAAACTTGCTTTTGAGCAATTTGTCCCTGATATTATATTCAGTGGTGTGGAGACGACTCATGTCTCATTTTTCCCACGCCAAATCCAATTTCCTTTATTGAAATCAAATATGGTCACACTCAATCAAGAAAACGCCAAATCTAAATAAATAGAGTTCAAACTTATCGCTTCTATAGATGATGTGATTAAAAGAAGACTCTTATTTCGATCCTAAAGATTAACAGTCATCAGATTTCACAGAAATCAACTCGCATTCATGTTCTGAAGGCAGAATTTGAGTGAAGCCATTGAAATTGAAATTAAAATTGAAAATATTTAACCACAATAACTAGACACAAAGAGAGACTGCAAAGCCATTATAAACTGATATACTATTAACCATCATAGTGGTCATTGATTTAGATTGTTAACACTGATAAGCAGTTAACAATTTTCTGCTCTAAATTGCTCTCTGTAAGAGTTATATCTTATAACGTGTTTTGGCAATTTTTTCCAAACTAAAAATGATTAAAACAAATTGTTGTTGTTTTTTTTACTACTTATTCTGTGTATTTGGAGACAATAAAATTTTGTTTAATTTAGTTTATTCCGACGTTTCGACACGTAAGTGTCCTCTTCAGGGAATATTTTAATAATTTATAAAAACGTAAAGATCAAGAAATAGCCTAAAACCTTAGGAATAAACTAAATTAAACAAAATTTGATTGTCTCCAAATACACAGAATAAGTAGTAAAAAACAACAACAATGAGACCATCTGTATCGTCTAAAATTAAACAAATTGCAAATGATTAAAACAAAAATTCATGATTATTTCCAAACTAATCTTGATTGAATAAAAAATTCGTGATTAAACAAGGTTACACTGAACTGAATTTTAAAAGTTTGTTGATGAACTAAAACTATACAAAATTACACAAATTGTTATTAGATTAATCGATTAAAGCTAATCTCACCCCACACCAACTCTGTTGTAAAGTTTGTTGCCCCTTCAGATGTGAGTGGGACAGCAAGCCGTGCTCGGCCGCAGACTTCGACATGGTGCTCACAGACTTCGGCGTCTGCTACACATTTAACGGACAGGGCCGGCCGCAGCGCCACGCCGAACGCACAGGTCAGTCAGCCCACGGGTGCATTGTGGTTGTATTTCAGTCCAGGGTGCACTGTGATTGTATTTTAGGGTAGTGATAGTCACAAGTTGGGGCATTATTTAAGGGGTAGTAAATATACATTGATGAAATCATGTCAGTATAATTTAGACGACTGATTACGCAATCATCTATAAAGCAACCATGGATAGATGTTTCTCGATTGATCGGAATACTTTGAACATTGAAATTATTCTCTCCGAACCTCTGGTTATTCAGCTTCTGCCTCTCAGTACAACAAGTGCATGCGTATACATTACCGTATGTAACTGTAACTAGAATATGTGCATCCATCTAATTTCAATTTATATCCAAAGCTGTGCCCCAATGTCAGCTGCGTGTTTATACCCTGTATGTCCCATGCCAACATAAAGCTATAGGACACAACCGACAGTACTGCTTCTCTACTACATCTCTACTGTCAAAAACTCATAGAGACGATGGGGATCAGTGGGTGCCCAGTAACATAAACGTTCGGCGAAAGTATGGAGACAACAGATACGGTTTGACCGGTCAAACTTTCAATCCAGCAGTGGCGAACTGGCTGTAGGGTACCCGTACGTTAAGCAATGGTCATTACTTGCCGTAGATACAGCAGACACTGAAAAAAGTACTGTTAAAATATCTGAGCCTCCGGTTGTGCCCATTGCTTAATTCACTCGCAGATCCAGGTTTTCTGCCTATGTAATAGACCCATAAAAGTTGATGTCCCCTGCTCACACCCTGCCTTGTCCTCGCCCCGCAGGGTCGCAGGGCGGGCTGCGCCTCCAGCTCAACATCGAGCAGTACGAGTACATGCGCGGCCCCAACGACGGCGCGGGCGTCAAGCTGCTGGTGCACGAGCCGTACGACGTGCCGCCGCTCGTGCGCGACCACGGGCTCGCCGTACCCGCCGGCATGCACGCCTTCGTGGCCCTCAAGATTGTGGAGGTGAGGATGGCGTGCTAGGGGATGTGGGGGGGGGGGGTGTTTGTGTGAGGGCACATGCGTGTGTTTGTGTGAGGTGGTGGTGGGGTGGGTGGATGCATGTGCGTGTGTGGGAGGGGGTATGCATGCGTGTGTGATGAGGGTGGTGGTGGTAAATGCGTGCGTATGTGGTGGTTGGTGTGCGTGTGTTTGTTCAAGCGTGCTTGCGAGTGCGTATTTTTGTCATTGCCACTGACATCTGCGTAAAACATTATTCTTCTTCACCAGTTTACACTACACCATGTATAAAACTAAACAAGATGAATACGCGGTTACGAATGTGTTTTTATTGCATCACCCACAACACAACTGTCTAAAGATAAAGGAGAGAGATTGGACTGGCTGAGTGACTTGAGACTGGAACGATCAATGAATAAACAATTAGACGAATACTCGTTCCTCGTAACTAGCATCCGAACACCCGCAGGTTCACAACCTGAAGCCCCCTCACGGCAAGTGCAACGACAGCGTGCGCTTGCGCTACTTCGATCGCTACACCATGTCGGCGTGCCACACGGACTGCAAGCAGGCGTGGGTGCTGGACGCCTGCGGCTGCCGCGACATCTACATGCCCCACCCCGCCAGAGGCCTCCACGCCGCCGCGCCCGTTTGCTCCCTGGAGCAGTATGAGGAATGTTACATCAAAGCCGTGGGTGAGTGCAGCATGGATTCATGTTCTTTTGTGTTAGCTAACAGTCTCGTTTGTAGCGTGCGTGCTCTAATATAAACAATTTTTTGTCAACGATGAGCTGGCTGTTCGGTCAGATCAATGTACTGGTGGGTCGTTCATTCAGTTTGAAAGCGCTTTAAAAAGTAGGCGGTAGCTAATAACTAATATTAAGAATGCGACATATCACAGTAAACTACCATAGTGAAATTGAAAAAATATATGCATAGAGAAAAAATCACAGAAGTCAACCAGTGTACACTACAATATCACACCACTGCAGAGGAATTCAACAGGAAGCGCGACGCGTGCAGCTGCCCCGTGCCGTGCCACCGCACGCTGCTCGAGAACTCCGTGTCCTACGTGACCACCTCCAACTTCGACATCGACAACCTGCTGAGCAGCAACATCACCGAGCTCATGCAGGTAAGCCACACAGTTTTGTGGTCTTTCTAAGTGATAAATTTGTTTTGATCATATTAGGATGAAGCATGGTCATGTTCCGCTTATAATAATATGTATGCAATAGCCAGTATGCTGTTCTGTATGTTTGGAATTTGTACTTTTAAAAGATATATCTCGTAAACGTTGTGTTATATGATAAAGACTATGCTATGTGCTATGTTTTAATCATATCTGTATGTGTACTAAATTTGATTAATGTTTATGTGTAAGTGTGCTTCCGTGGCCGAGTGGATAGGGAGTTGGACTCGATTCATGGTCGGGTCTGGTGGTAAGTGTTGAGCAAACTTACCTCTAATAGGTTGCTCTGTGGTACCTACACGTTAAATAGGTACAGGTCAGGCGTGTGAACGTAAATGTTAGTGATTAGCACGTGTGCGCTACGGTAGCAATTGTGCTGTATGCTCCCCGGGGAGTTGAGAAAGATATAGTGTGAAATGGATGCCAATGACCTGGTGTGAATGTAGAGTCGTCTGAAGCTGACTAGACATTTACATTTTATCTATTTTGAGAATATGAAATAAACCTATAGCCCTGTTATTCCAAGTGTTCAGTGTAACCCTCCCCACCCTCGTCCTATACAATGTTATCCACACAACAGAATTGGGACGACAAAGTATTTTTAGATTAAAACTAAACTAAACTAAATGACAATTTTCATGATTAAACTAAACTAATTAAATTGACTCGGGTAGATGTTATGAATACACTAGACTAAACTAAATGATCAATTGATAAAGATAAACTAAATTTTCAACATAACAGATTTACGCAATGAAATAACACATTTTTTCATTAACCATTTTATATCAATATAAATATACATATCATACATACCCATGCATTCAATATATCTATTCAAGCATAACTATTTCAGCTACTTTCTAAAAGTTCTCAAATACAGAATATTATTCATACACTGCAGACATCATATAGGTAATTATGTCCACATAGATTTATCAAAGTTGATTCAATGACAGCTCTTTCAATGTAACTTTAACTTTTAAAATTTAGCGCAATACCATTATCAACAAACTTGAACATTCAAATAGAAATCAAATCAGAGGCTGGGAAATTATATGTAATGATGACATACAGGTATAACAAAAACTATTGTTGATGTAGTGATTCAAGAGTTACATGTATATATTATAACGGGGTTTGACAATTCCTTTTAATCCAAACTAATCATGATTGAAATAGAAATTTATGATTAAACTGGACTAAACTAAACTGATATTTTTAGCTTGTCGATTAACTAAAACTAGACTAAATTACACAAATTTTGATTAGATTAATCAATCAAAAGTAATCTTGCCCCAACTCTGAGACACAATCAAGTCTTTTCACAGTTTCAAATCTTGTTTTTACAGTTTCAAAACTATAAGGTGAAGTAGTGTAAAATACATTTCTAACAAAGCAACTTATATCATATTACCATACACTGGCAGATGCAGTTTTTTCATTTTATTTATTTATGTTTATTTTGGTAGCAACAATTTGACTAAAAGTAGTTCTGTCCAAAAAGTGAGCCAAAAGGGCCCACTTAGTCACGCAAACCCTGCATCTGCCAGTAGTATAAGACACCCATAACCGATGTAGTCTTTGTAACAAAGTACTGTCAGCAAACGTGGCCATTCTTGACACTAACGGCGGATTATGGTTTTAACATGGGCTGAGTTTGTGGTACAGTGACGCGACATTGGTTTTAAAACCTATTGCTCATTCGGTTCCAGTCCATTTTGTGAGGGGTAATTGTATTAGCCACCGTATAGCGGTGCTTATACAGCTTATGCGGGGTTTAATTCTAATCTTGCAAGTTGTTTGCCCTGGTTTGAAATCAGTGTATGATAAAGTGTTGCAACAACGCTGTAGTACATTTTCTTGCATGCTGAAAATATTTTACCTTTATGCTGCAAATTGGATTTCATCAAGAATAATATTCTTGATTTAACCCATTGTCTAAATCGTTAACATTATTCTACGCCGCTCTGATAGCAGCAAATCATGGCACACATACTTAATGGAAGTTGGTCCGTAACGTTTGCTCTAATCATTAGATTGCATTTCTGTGGTTAATATGTTATGTTTTGCTTGTTTATAGACATGATTACTGCTACTGCTCACTCACAGTCTAAGTGTAGGGGTCTACAGGTTTGGTTTGGTTTGATTTCGTTTGGATACATTCACGTAAAAGTAGGTAAACTGGAAATGACGATTGTCATGCACCTTTGTTTTAAAGAAATGTGTTGTTTTCAATGTATATGTATGCATGATGTGTACAAGATTTCGCGCATTTTAATTATGTGTGCGTGCGTACATGGTTGTATTTCTGTGTATCTGTCTGTGTTTCGTAGCATTTGTTCATTCAAAACTTGATGTTTTCATTAGAAATCAATACGACTTTACTATAATGACCGGCAACATGTATTGAACACTTCATTTTCACCATTTGAGTTGCAGAAAAGGTTCGTCGAAGCCCTTGAAGTGACGCAAAGGACTAGCAAGCACATCGTCACGGAACATAACGACCTCATCGACACGCTGGCGGAGACAGTTCAGAGGCTGGAGGTCATGTACGAGTCCATGATGACGAAAGCAAACACCGCAAGGCGAGTTGTGCTATAGAAAATGATTATTTAACTCATAAACACATAAATAATCAATGAAAACCCCAAACGTTGGTGTATATGTGATATGATTGGTTACTGGATGAGACATTATAGGGAGAGTACTATTAGTACTCTCCCTTTTTGATATACATTTATCGGAGTAATAACTTATGAAATCTCTTCTTCGCCCATCAACTAGCATTCTCCTATGGTTTCAGACACAAACTTGAAAAGTTGTTCGACAAAATGGACGCGCGGATCCAGTTTCACTGGGACTTCGGCCTTCACAAAGTGAAGTACAACATAGAGCATGACTTTGTACGAGGATTCGAGGTGTTCCAGGAGAGAGTGTTTGACTACGTGTCAGTGAACTTCGAGTACCTGACGGGGACGTATGGCCGGATGGTTCGCTGGATCAACGAGTCGATCCCGGTGTCTGAGGTGGACAGGAGGCGGGATGCGTGGCTGCCCATGCGCAACATGATCGAGGACAAACTTTATCTGATTTCCATGGCGAGGTACGGGTTGCGTTTTACTGGTGTGACTGATACATGTAGCCAGCCAGACGACAATCCAGGCAGCCATAGTCAACAGCAGGTGGTTGTAATTTTGACTGGTCGTAATTAGTACACAACATGGCTGTCGTAGTGTCATGCATATCTTCTCAGTTAAAATAACAAAACAATGTTGTGGGAATTATATAGCCATTATGATAACGTTTATTTTACTTTGTGAAAAAAAAACATGGCTGTCGTAGTGCAATGCATATCTTCTCGGTTAAAATAACGAAGCAATGTTGTGCGAACTATGTAGCAGTTAGGATAATGTTTATCATATTTTGTCAAAAAAGGAAACCACCAAACTATTACAATTAACAATGTTAATAACCGATCAAGAAACCCCACGTAACTCTTTTTTCTTATTTCCCAAATACCTCTATTCCTGCCATTTTCACTACACCCCACAATCTTCCAGCCTCTTTCCACATCTCAGTTCCTTGAAATCCTAAATCTCTCCGTTTTCACGTTTTCACTTCTTCCCTTTCAAACTTTCCCCAAGTCCCACTACCATATAACCCCACGAATATCATGGTCTACTGATATATGAGCGTTCATACCACCAGCTCTTCTTTCAAGATTAGCACAATTCAGAAAGTAAACACATGAAAACATTCCTTTCCAGGTTAAATGCATCAGCCGTCAACGACGCCTTTGAAAATGGCACGAGGCTTCTCACATACAGAAATACTTTCGAGCGCCGATACGATGAACTCTTTGTATCCGTCGAGCTCCTCAACAGTGAACCTGACCGAAAGTATTATTTCTCGCGTTTGCGGGAGGGGCTGAGAAACTCAGAAACTGCCTTAAACTCGCTCCTATCCATCGGTCGCACGTTCGTAGAAACAGGCGTCTTCAACCAGAGCCTCATTCAAGAGAACTGCGACCTGTACATAAGCGGGTCCAAGCTGGTGAACTACAGACTGTTCAACATCCGCGAGCGCGTTGTGAAGCGGCCGGTGGAGCTGATCGAAGCGCGCCAGACGACATTTGAGCGGCTGCGCACAGAGCTGCGCGCGGCTCGCGACACGGTGACAGCCATCATGACGCACGTGGAGGACATCATCGCCAGCATTAAGAACGACAGCTGGGTGCTCGTCGACAGGTTTGTGATGATGGCGTTTAGACTATTGGGTGTAATGTGGATATGCCGTAACGAAACCATGATTTAACAGAATGGAGGAGTCCTGCATGCAGAAGCACCCGGAACGTACATATTTTAACAGGCCCCTGATGACTTGGTTAAGATGTTGATACATTTAGAAATAAAGAGACATAGATTTTTTACTATAATATACTAGTGGTGTAAATGTAAACGTGTGACAAGTTGTTAAATCATGATTCAGGCGACTCTCATTAACACCATATTCCTCGTTAAGAGGTACTCCGCAATGCTTTCACAGCGTTTCACAATGAATATAACCATTTTTACACAGCTTGTAATTTCAATGCGTATACATACATTTTAAGCATAACAAAACTACACACATATAACGTTTTCTTATCTGCCAGGCTGGCGCGCACGGCCCGGGAATACCAGACAGACATGTTCCAGAACAAGACCTACCTGGCGGAAATGGCTACCTCGGAGCAGCTCGACTACCAGATCCGCAACCTCAAGACGCTCTTCTCAGCACTGAGAACTCGGGCCATGGAGGTAACTGAAGCCTATGGTGGGGACGTATGTATAGTAAGGCAGATGTCATTTTATTGAATATGGAGCTTTCTGAACGTTTAGTTCAAGCTGTACATATAGACACTCATTTCTTTCTCAAACCAGTCAAACGACAATATAAATAGTGTAAGTATTCACACGATATTCTACTACAGATAGGGCACAGGCCAGATTAGCTTTTTTCTTTTCGCATAACTGGTTGATACGTGGTATTTGTTAGCTAAATTCTCGTCCTTGTCACCAATGGATCCGCAATTACCCTGCGTAAGGAAAGACCATTAACACGTGTACTGTGCAGGTGGGCGACAGTTGGGACGCGCTGGCCGCCGCCTACGCCTACACGTGGGTGAACATGGTGCATGAGACGACCACGGCGCCCGTCTACCGCGCCCTGCATGATGACTACACGCACTTCCGCCAGCATCCCAACACCAGTGACTTCTACTATGAGTAGGTGTTCTTTGTAGTTTGTAGTTGTAGTGTTTTCAATGAACCCCTGTATGATGAGAGGTGGAGGCTGTGTGTGTGTGTGTGTGTGTGTGTGTGTGTGTGTGCGTGCGTGCGTGCGTGCGTGCGTGCGTGCGTGCGTGCGTGTGATTAGGATTTACAAACACTATACGATATACAATCCACATTACCATCAGGTATGTATGGTAATGTGTCCAGTTCTTTTAATTCATAGTAGGAAACTTACTACACCAGGTATATATGGTAAATCACAGGAGTAAACATACTGCCCCCCACTGCCGCCTATCATGATGCTGGGGACAATGCTTTCCCAAAAAGTATACTGCGTAACCTCCCACTATTTAAATGACACCTCTATAACGAGACAAACTCAACAATAAGATCTTTTCCACTCAGTTCTAAACTGGCCATACCCTTAATTTACTATCTTCTGGTGCTTTAGCCCAGTGTGATATGAATTCTTAGAGATAGAGACCTAACGACGGTGAGCATTATGTTATACATGACCTAAAAAAACTCTGGCAATACACCAACCACAGTACAAGTGTCCATGCTGCAGGATTTTTGCGCACAATTTGAAGATGGAGGAGGACGACCTACGCTCGCGGCCCCCAGAAGACCTCCTATACCTGATGAATGCGGACTTTGTGGACATGGACCACGAGCTGGAGCTGGCGCGGATCCAGGCCGTGTTTGATGAGTTCAAGGCCAGCTTCGACCTCACGGTGAGTGCACGCACTAGTTCAGAACTACATATCAATGTATTGACTTTAAGGGATTCTTTCTCCGTGTCTTTTGGGTTGTATCACATAGCCACCGCTGGGACTCAAATCGATCCCTGGACTTTTACCAGTGTTGCAATATCACTAGGCACTTATCAACACCGCATGCAACATATCTATATGTATGATTAAAAAAGTATGCGTGTGGTTAGTTACAAAGTGCTTACGCACCAGGAAGTTTCTGTGAAAGCAACACTACAACTTGTGTGATGAACGGGTTAAAAAAAGGTGTAAATTGCTAAGCTTGTCATGCACTTAGAATGGTAAAGTAGATTTTCAAAAAAAAAAAAAGTGTACGTGCTACAACATTTCCTCTAATGACTTCAAGGCGGTGTATAACTATAGTGTGTTTATATTTACATTAATTAATCATGACTTCGAACTTATGTTATTCTAAGATATAAAACGTCCACATTTCAGGACGTGCTGAAGGACAATGACGAAGTGTTCCTCCACAGCGTGGACCGCCTGCAGAAGTCCATGCAAGCCTTCTTGCAGAGAGGCCGGTTGGGCCAGAACTTTTATAGGTGCGTAAATGTGCTATTACCTTCTTCTTCTTCTTCTTCTTCTTCTTCTTCTTCTTCTTCTTCTTCTTCTTCTTCTTCTTCTTCTTCTTCTTCTTCTTCTTCTTCTTCTTCTTCTTCTTCTTCTTCTTCTTCTTCTTCTTCTTCTTCTTCTTCTTCTTCTTCTTCTTCTTCTTCTTCTTCTTCTTCTTCTTCTTCTTCTTCTTCTTCTTCTTCTTCTTCTTCTTCTTCTTCTTCTTCTTCTTCTTCTTCTTCTTCTTCTTCTTCTTCTTCTTCTTCTTCTTCTTCTTCTTCTTCTTCTTCTTCTTCTTCTTCTTCTTCTTCTTATTCAAGCAATTCGATGATGGAATGACTTAATATAGAGTTTAAATGGTAAACTGCATGTGGTCTCATATTAAATATGTATATTCTTTCTTCTTACCTTGCAACATGAAACAAAACGCTCTAAATTTTGAAAAATAATTATTCGTCTTGATAAGGCCCGTTTTCAATCGTCATAACAATTGCTGTTGTTCAATTTACATTATTCTACATTTGCATTATTTTCATTCTAGTGCAAAATATGTGGTATGTATTGCACTAGAATAAAAAAATAATGTAAATGTAGAATAATATAAATTGCACAACAGCAATTGTTATGAAGATTGAAGCCTGTTAGCTTCAAACTAGTATCAAGAGGAATAAAAACTTTTAAAACTTTAGAGCGGGTTGTTTCATATTGCATGGCAAGAAGAAAGAATATACATATCTAATATGATAATGGAATGATGTTTACGTTTAACTGTTCATGTTTGACGATTCTACTTGTCAGGGAACACGTGACAATCGTGGGTATAGTACATGCACTTGTAGCTAAATTTTCGACTGTCACTGGCTGTAAATGCAGCTTCTTTTTATACATTTACACATTTGCGCTGCAAGCTCCTGCACTACAAAATTAAAGATGGTATTACACTTCACAAACATATTCTATCTTTTTTATTACATTTTGGTTTAAGATGAGTTTTGTTGATTTACAGGGAGAATTTTATGGCGCTAGATGTGTTTATGCAGGAGCTGAGTTATGAAGAGATATCACAGCAGAAAGCTTATGACATAACGCAATTACTCAGTAAGTAAAAGTTGCTGATCCGGATTTTAATAGAAATGATGATATTCATGTTTTCCATGTTATTCAATAATATATTTTTCATATGTCTGGGAACTGGGGCATCCGAATCTACAGCCAGAACAAAGTGATGACGACCATACCTAATCTCATGGGGTGGGGGCATAATATCATCAATGGTTCTTTCTAAATTGATTTAAGAATGCTAATTATTGCTCGGCGATATCCTATCTTCAATTGAAAATAAGTAAACTCTAATCGAACTCCAACCTATATAATCTATATAAATGTTACCTATATAAATGTAAGCCTATTGCCAGCATTAAGATTTTTGTTTCGTCTAGTAACCGACTTGGCACCAAAAATGGACATGTGGCTCAAAATGCTATGGAAACTATGTTGCCGTTTGTTTTCCAGGTGACATAGGCGGCTCCATGGGGCTGTTTATTGGCGGCAGTGCACTCTCCATATTCGAGTTCTTTGATGCGATTTTCTACAGCGGCGTGAGAGCCGCTCGCCACAGATAACAGCACGGCGATAATACGTTTACTGTGAGGAGATTGCACTAGTCAGTTACATTCTGCACGGATTTTAATCACGAGCAAACAGTTGAAATCGGTGCTTATGACAAATTGATTGGTAATGATAAGAAATATAAGTTTAATTTATGTTTTCGTTGTATTGTATGTGAGCAGTTAATATGGACGATATAGTAAATGTTATATTTTTTATGGCGTAGATGCAATATTATCCAAGAGACAGTGGAAGTTGTTTCAGTCAATGTAATAAATTATCACCGAAATACTAAATTAAGATAATTGCATGTTTATAGAGTACACAAGCTTTTATGATATATAATTTTGATAAAAAATAATTTCAATATATAGTATAAACATGACCGCCATTTGGGTCTTCATGTCTGAATGTGTTCACGAGAGAGTATCAGGTAGTTTTGATCAGAAGAAGGATCAGCCTTTGTAATTGCTTTTAGCAGTATGATAGCAATCTTCATACAGTATTGTCACATAAGAGTGTGTAGAAGATTACGTTGCATTACTTTATTGCACTTGATCCATAATACTGATATACCTTTTGTAAATAGCTACTAGTAGCAACCTTGTGATAAACCAAACATGCCTTTGTCTGCTTTTTGAAAGGAAAATATATCATAGTATACTTGAGACTAGGAATGCACCCAAGGAGGAACATGAAATGGATGCTTATTGTCAATGAATTGTGTGCAAAAGTATTTGGATTGTATATTGTGTATAGCGTGAGAACGTAGTCCATGTGCTTCTGAATGAAATGATATTGTACAAGCTGTGGAATACACGGTACTATAGGATGTTTGTATATAAACTAAATTTATGTGTATACACAGAAAATGGTGTGTAAAATCGTATGCAAGGTACAGTGAACTGCATTCAAAAGGGAATGTACAAGTGAAAGTTTAATAAAAATAGCATATAAGCAAACTTAAGTGTATTGGTATTTGATATAGTCACAATTGAACTCTATTAGGAAGTGGGGATTTTGAAAAACTAAAGCAGCAGAAGCAGCATTAGCAGAAGCAGAAGCAGCAGCAGTAGAAGCAGCAGCAGTAGAAGCAGCAGCAGTAGAAGCAGCAGCAGTAGAAGCAGCAACAGCAGCAGCAGCATCAACAACAACAGCATCAACATCAACAACAACAAAAGCACATTATATTATATGGTTTTCGCACATCACCTCTATGCATAAATAAACACGAACATTGCTTAGACCGTATCATGAGAGAAGCACCTTCAAGTGAACAACAACCCTTAAGGTAATTATACTCATTCACAATATTTATAATTCTTTTTCACGTAATTTCATTGGTTATCATGATCCAGAAGTAGCCGATAACCCGGACAGGTTTATCGCCCCTCTTCGAAGAGGGGTGATACCATGGTTATCATGCTTGTACTCAGCCGGACTACTTTTTCACATTTTTTAAAACAGTGTTGTAATTGTTTAGAAAAGAATGATAAATACAAAACCGGGTTCCTTGTGTAACATGAATTATTTTATCAGGATTCGTTCTTGTGGCGCATCAGGCTCGTCCTTCGGGCTCGTCATGATACGACAAGAACTCACCTGATAACATAATTTATATTACAAACTCACCCGGTTTTGTCTATTTACTTGAATTGCCCAGACTCTAAGATAAAGTCCCTCTTCTGTCTATGTATAACCATGGCCAAAGTATGAATATGTTTTTATGGGTTTAAAAAATACCCTTTAGTACTGTCAAAAAAAATAATTAAAAACAGAAAGAGATAAGAATAACACGATATTATGTTGCACGTCAGAAAATCCAGGCAGTGGCTCCACCCATTCTCACCCCCGCACGCTGGGCTGGTCGTGCTCGTGATGGCAGCATGACGAGATGACGAGGCGCCATGGCGGCGGCACAGTCGCAAGTGGCGGCGCCGGCTGCGGCGGCGCACAGCTGCAGTCGGGACGGCATGTGTGAGCACCAGCGCTCAGTGCTCAGGGACAACAGGGTGTACATGCAGGTGCGTGCATTGAGGCGTGGGATGTGTGTATGGGTGTGATGTGACAGGTTCAGATGCGGAGAGGTGGGTTCTACTACACCTTAAAGTCTAGCTTAGGTCACACGTAATGCCTTTTATATATACTATATATGTTAGCAATTGAAGGTTGTAAATTCTATTAAGACAATGGTAGTTTACATTGCAATGAGAGGCTTCAGTAAAATGGTTAGAACTATATTTTCACAGTCATAGGTGGTAGATCGTGCTATTAGATTACAGAGGAATGTATGGTTGGCTACATGCATACACGGTATTATGTTCTTCACCGATATGGTCATACATTTTGGCCTTAGTATTAAAATCATATTTTATAAATTCATAAGTTACTGAAAGTAGGAGTAGATATTAAATATGTGAATTGGTAGGGCGAGATAGATTCTCATAGACCCGCCGTCCGATGATTGTGTTTGCAGGAGAACATCTACGCAGACGACAACCTGCTTTCGCACCTGCTGGCCAAGGGGCTGCTCTCCGCCAACATACACGATGAGATCAATGTATGTGATGCAACACACACCATATAAATATCACTATTATATCAATCTAACTACTGTATCTCTATGTCTGATTTGATAAATGATCTGATTTGACTATTGCAGCCGAGAATGAAGCATAAAATAAGTTCAGTTTCTACCAAGATTGGTGTTTTATCTAGTGGAATGTAGTGTGGTGAAGTTTGATAAGATATGTTTGTGGTAATGTCGACCCTATTTTGGCTTTATTCCCGGTTGCAATAGTAGCATCATTTTCTACTATATATTAATCCATGAAACTTTCGACACCAAATAAGACCAGCATCAACATCACAAACAGTATAATTTATTCACGCATGAGATTTCGAGCACAAAAGCTTTCGTGTAGATGTGGGTTTGGGTTTGAAGAAAAATCGCATGTCATAGTGCTGTACATTTCATTGAAACATATTTCTAATAATTGTTATTGTTGTCTGCGTGTTTGCATTGTGACTGGTGTTGTAGAGCCAGTTGTTTGAACGGGTGGGGGCGTATTTTGAATGGATATCAAGGGTTTCGTATGCGCGTAAATACCATAGCCCACATGAAATGAAATATTTTTTGTAAAAATGAAACGCCGGTTTTATATAATTATATTATTCAATTTACTAAAATAGGCAGAAGCAAAGACAAAGAGAATCAATAAGATTCTTGACATTCTGCCGACTAGGGGCCCAAAAGCCTTCGACGCGTTCTGTGATGCTCTCTGTGAAAACTACCACGACCACGTGGCCAACAAGCTACTCAGGGAAGAAAGTAAGGACTTATATTTCGTACTGGGTACAAAGCAGTATATTCTAAAATCATAAGTTAAATGTGATCCTTGGCGTGTACCACGCTGAATCGCTTCCACAGAACAAACTATACAGTATACACGCTATACTCCTGTCAATGCAAGTTTGGCATAGCCAAACATTTTGTATTTTATATAACACAATCTGTATGCTGACCTATGAAAATGGTACAACTGCGTCAGATATTACGGCACACGGTCTAAATGGTCATCTTTAAAAAGAGGAACAGTGTCAAATGAAAGTGATGTTGGAATACTTAGGAAAGCAAATGACAAAATAAGAATTATTAAGCCCATATGCTAGGCATCACTCCCTACTCACCAATAACACTTTCAGCATGCATCTTGTTGCAGAAGCCGTCCACGATCTGGTGAAGATCAATCCCAACATACGGTCACAGGAGCACGTCCACGAGGAGGTGAGTGCAGCGCATGATACTTCTTTTACTATCATATTCGATCTTATACAGAATGAATCTAAAATGATATATGGCTTCTTTAAGTTGAATTGGGCGTTTGTCTTTTTCTTTTTACCAAGGGGAATGTAAAATTATCTAAACAATATTGGAAAGACAACTAAGAGCAGGTACTTAGGTATTGGCTCAATTGACGGTGCTGTGAGTTATTGTATTGTGTGTTTTTTTACATTTACCACACCATTCTGTGTTATATGGTAAATAACTGAAGTTAAAGCAGGATTATGCAATTTCTTATTGAATAAAAGTAGGTCTACTTGTTAGGTCCATCTAGGACATAAATTACTTATTGTGAAATGTTATCACCACAGATTCTTCACCTCACCAAAGACAATAAAATACTCAAGAGAAAATACGACGACATACAGTTAGAATGTGAAAAGCTTGCAAAAGATGAGCGTAAAGCAACGAAACTGTGGAGAATGGCCTGTGACGTCATGCAGCGGATGTCAAAGAAGATAGCTAAGGATCCTTTACAGTCGGACTACTTTCCCAGGGAACAAAGGGCGCTGCAAAAAGCAAAAGAGACGTACAGGAAAGAACCTTCGTGTGTCACTTATCTGTCTGACGTGCAAAGTGTATTGGAGTTCATGGAAACAGTCTGTCGAGAGAATAAACGACAAAAAGCGGATATTATTGCTCACGAGGAACTGTGTGAATGTCTGAAGGAGACCATAAATAGAGTGAATATGAAGATATATGAAAGAAGACCAAACGACATCATTGTCTGTGGACCAAATGTCATCGGGAATAAACTAGCTGGTTTGCTAGAATCCGGACTTGAAATCATATGGGATGAGTGTCTGGAGTTGGATAAGACAATAGACGATTTAAAAGTCGACATAGATAATCTAAATCGTAATCTCAAGGTGGGTACGTTTATCTAGCAATTAAGGGTCTTAAAATGATCTGCTCTTTCAGTGTTAGAATTGGCACAAGTGTCGTCAGTGAATCTAGTTTTGTCTGAAAGAATATCTGGCTTTTCTCGTCGAGATGAACGGCATCTTTTATTGTTTGTGATGCTTTGTTTATTGACAGGACATGGCAGAGAAGTGTGTCTCTTCACCTTCGCAGATCCTCAGCAAGGAGCTGGACGCCACTCTGACCGGGGACGACCAGTTAGCGGCCACACGACAGGTAGCGGCACCGCGCACCGGTCCTTAATGTGTTTTAATAGCGGGGAATAGCACCTAGAGATGGAAATTGTATAACTGCTTTAATCACAGATTGTTGGCATCCACAAAAGCTAGAATACATATTGATTGCTTTTGTCTGAGGGTTTTGTATCAAATATTTTATTTTCTACACTATGAAATGGCATAATTCATTCTGCGATGTTTTGCATTGCTTTCTTATTTGCAATTGGTGTAAAATCAACCACAATCTACTATACTATATTATCTATACTACTTGATTTTATTTTATTGAAACCCGTAACAAAGGGTCTTTTACTGCATTTTGTAAATATTCTTAATAAATCCTGTTAAATCTAACACAGTGTGCTCTGTTCATCAACACAGTGTTTATTACGATGGCAAGGATTTTAAATTACAGATAATTCTGCAATATAACTTTTATGTAGTAAAATAATGGCTTCACATGTTTTGAGAAATCTTTTTTTTCCCTCTGGTTTATATTACATTTGTACTTTCAGAAAATTAGAAAAAGAAGGGTGATGAAATTCAAAGACAGCTTAGAAGAGATAGATGACTACCTCAAAGATCATGAGAAAAAGCATCAAATGCAAAACCAGATATCAAGACTCACCTCTCGATACAGCAGTCGGAATGAAACACCATCCCAGAGTAACAAATCAGAATTTCCCGTCTCGCCTGACCATACTGATTCTGAATCCGAAGATGAGTCTCAAAGTGGGAAAAGTAAAATGATGATGAAACAAGCTGGTCCTTCTCTCACTGTCACCAAACCATCTCTCCGGGTACGGGAACCACAGACAGTTGCGTCTAAATCCAGCAGCTCAGAAGGAACTGCTGATGATCTGAAAACAAAGAAACAGGAACCACTGGGCGTGGTAAATGAACAGCATTTAGAACACATTAATGCACGATTACACGACCGTGATGATGTTGAGCTTAAACGCGACTCACCCGTGGATATGCACCAAAGGAGGGATGACACGACACCCGAGCATGATTCGAATGCTACAAACTCAGAAACACTTCCCAATGTGAAAGAGAGTGTAGTGAAACCTAAGTTGGTAGAACAGGTATTAGTCGACTGTTCGCTGAATTACACTCAAAGCTTTGCTCCCAGAGGACTGGGTAAACAAAGACTGTTAAAAAGGGGGTCTGTAAAAAGAGACCCACAACTCACATTTTCTGAGATTGCGATCGATCCTGAAACGGACACAGCCAAGTCCTATCAAATGGTGCATCATAAAGGAAAAGACGCCTCCCCGGAGCGTGTATCAGGGGAGCGGACAATGACAAAGTCTGCTCGTGCTAAAAAGAATGAGCAGTCTTCTAGCCAGAAAGAGAAGAAGCTCATATTCTTGTCAAAAGATGACAAACCCAGTGTGGAAAGACTCTCTGCACGGACTAAGACCCGCCAGGGGAAAAGTGGCCGCGGAGCCACGGTGAGAGGAGTGTCACCGTCTGTCCGATCGTCGGGCTTTGGCACACAGCTGCTCACCCAACGATAAACGTTCAGCAGCTTGAGTGTGTTGTAGCCACCAATATAACTTCTGCCTGTGGTAGTTTGATATGAAAGAACGATAATTTATTGGATCTCTGAGATCTAGATGTATTAACAGAGGGTTTACGTAGGTATCAATTTATTACATACCCCTATTAGATATATACATTTTACATTTAATAATGTAACATTTGAAAGTCTACATTGTTTGTCAGCGTCTGTGATATTTTATATATACTTATTTAGAAAAGTGGATTTTATATTAACACAACTGGTCACATTATGAATTATTCTCATAATTTGATTAGTTGCAGTGCTCCGATTTGTAATGACTGTAATCAATAATATATTCAAATGTAGAAAATTGCGTTTAAAAACTCAACTGCGTTATTTCTTCATCACTTATACAGATAGAGCGACTCACACACATCCCGTGAGTTTTTAGAGCACACTGAGCCCGTGTATGGCATAAACAATTCTATTTTATTGATAAGAAATCAGTTGAATATGAAATGTTCAAACCAAACATTATCAATGGTGACAATGGGTGTTGAAAAATACGTTTAGAGAAGGAGATTGTTTACCAGATATTGTTTATTTTCGTTTTAAAAAATGGGATTCACGGGATGCGTGTGTTCACGGGCTCACTGTGTACCCTTCCATGTATATATTCATGGAATACAAGTGTAAATAAAATGAAATAAGAAAAGCACACAAAAAGAAATATACATGCATGAATATACTAACATACAATAAACTCTTATAACAAACGTTCTAATCTTATACACATTACTATAGCTACATGCATGTTAAGACCAACAGCAGCCCGGCGTCGTATTAGTCTCATCATACATGTATAAATGCCGCACCAACTTTTTCCAAAACAACGCTTCAGCTTGCTTGTTGGCGTTATTCCATTCTATATAAGTTCTTTTGTCCAGAAGATGTCTTATGATTTCCGGGATCTCAATAGGCTTTACTAACTTGGACTCTATCATTTCTCCGCCAACGAGCTCTTGCTTGTCATCTTCAATGTCCAGATCGTCCATCACAACGCACCCGTTTCCACTCCGGACCGTCCTTTTAGGCCTCACATCAACCTCGTACTCTTCATGTGACTCATGTAGTAGTGGTGTTTTAGAATCTTCACTGCCACCGGTTGGCATCAGATCTGCACAGGCAGCATCACCAGCGGTGGTATTTTGTTCCACAGCCCATTGACAATCAGTTGTAAGTTGTGTTTGATATGGATTCTTGTAGAGCAGAACGTACAATTTTTCTGTAAACTTGGGATACGTCATTTCCAACTCCAGTTTACAGTATACACTCTTCGCAAAATTAGGCGAAATTACGGCTAATACTTTCCTCGAATTTGTAATGGCCTCTTCAATATTTGAAATTATTGTTTTGCCTATTCCTCGAGTGGTAACATACTTTTAGTCTATACTCTTCTTCTAGCCTTTTTGCGAGCACCATTTCCGCAAATACCTCGTCCTCACTGCTGTACAAAATGAATACATCATATTGATAGCGTGTGTTCTCGCCAACAGGTTTACCTTTTGCAACACAAGCTTTGTTTTTCACGTCAAACCACCAATGCTTGATATGCCACTGTCGTTTGAATAGGAGAACGATGAACAATATGACAAATACCAGGCCCAATATTGATCCTATACTTATTTTATAATATTTAGAAGTGTCACATTCCCATTTCAAATCATCTGTATTCACACGCAAAACTGGAGTAGTTTTCAATGAATCTTCTGAACATGTGTAATTTGTTAGTGACAGAAAATGAATGGGGGTAGTTGTATGCAACCATTCAATAAATTCAATGTTATCACAGCCACAGATCATGGGGTTACCACTCAAATCTACTGTCTTAGGACCTCCTCGCATGATTTCCAACCTCATTTCCTTGGATAGTCCCACAAGGTCATTATTTCCTAACATCACGGTGCTTAGGTTTGTCCCTTTCAAGTTCAGATGAAATGTTTGTGTTCGCAGAGAATTTGAGCTCAAATCTAACGTTTTAAGATTTGTCAAATTTGTAAATAAAGCAGGTTGTACATCCTCCAAGCCACAGTTGGACATGTTTATATACTCCAATTGTGGGTTATTTTTAAACATGTTGGCGTTCATGCTGAAAATGTTGGCCAGTTGGTTTCCTGCAATGTTCACCTTTTTTAGCTTTGGAGCATCGTAGAAGAACTCTTTATTCAAATAAGGAATATTATTATTTTGTGCAAACAGAGTAGTCAGATGTTTTAAACCTTTGAGTTTAAAGCCTGAAAAACCGGAAGTGTCTAGGTCTTGCAACATATTAGAAACGTCCAAAAGCTCTAGTTTATTTTGATCAAATATGCAAAATGCATGGGTGTCATTCACGTCAAAACCCAAACTCCTGCCTCTAATGTTCAAGATGTTACTCATATCTAACACTCGTAGTTTCAGTGGTATTGGTAGAGGTATTCCATACTCACAATCCTTGAAAGGACATATCATTCTCACGATTTCCAGAAGATAATCAGTTGGGTGATCAGCTGAAAGGCACGCGTTGTAATAACGTGAAAGTTCAGGAAAGCAATCCAGAATTGCACACATTCCGAAATCTTCATACTCGCTATTGCATTTCTCAATTCGTGGTATTGATATTGTTATGTTTTGAAAGCAATTATCCTTCACGTACCAAAACCACGGCGCATATTGGGAAAGTAGCGATATCAAATTACCAGGAATATCAGGGAATGATCCCCTGATAAGGCTTTGAAACAATATGTATTCATCACCGTAAGAAGTCTCTGTAGAACCATGGGCACTTTTCAAATGCGTGCTGTCTCCGTCTCGTGGTAGGGGAGATAGTTCGCGAGATACGCGCATATCAGCCTCCACGGTTGTATTGTCATCTCGCATCAGAGCGTGCATGTAGGTATTGTCGTGCTTGATGTACCACTGGTAGCCCAGATACGCTTCTTCCACAGTGCCCATGAAGAGATCCATCATCAAGAAGTTTGAAGTATACACGTCTATGATATCTATATCGAGGATCAGGTTGAATCTCATGTCCAAGTACTTGAGTTTCTGAAAGCAGCCTAAGTCGGCTGAGTGGACTGTGATGGACGTGAACTCATTGAAGCTCAAGTCAACGTGTTCAAGTGTCTTACCAAACGGGCAAACGATATCAGAAACCCGCAGCTGAGCTTCATAAGGATACCCCCGATTATTCATAAACTGCACTCTTTTTAAAATCAGTTTTTCTATTGGTAGACCTTTCAGCACCGGTGTTAACCCGTGAAACAAAATGAGATTTAAGCGTTTCGTTCGTGTGAAGTCTAGTACTCTCAGATTCTTGAGAGCAGCAAACGTTTCGTTTGTGTATGCTTTTTCGTGAGTTAGTTGGTATTTTATTTTCAGTACAAGGAGTGAGCCGAGTCCTGTGAAGCTGGGAAGAACCAGGTGCGCATCTTTATGGCCTGGCACGGCCGCTACTACTAGTTCCTGAAGATTGGTGAGGTTGGTGAAATCCGAGTACTGGAAGTTGTTGTGAGTATCAGTTGGGTAGATGTGCAGTCTTGTGAGACAGTCAGGTAATTGCTAAAAAAAAGACATGAATATCTTATTGGTCCAAGCCTAATGGGTGACGTAAAAGCGTCGCGATATGCAAGCATGATACTGGTATATTCTTTAAATTAATTAATTAATTAATTAATTTATTTATTTATTCATTTATTTATTTATTATTTATTTATTTATTTATTTTATTTTTTTATTTATCTATTATTTCATTATTCATCTATCTGTCTGTTTATCCGTTTGTCTGTTTATTCATGCTTTGCTTTCACTTCATTCAGTTACAATGATAAGTTGTTTGCAATTTAATTGGAACTGTATCAACGAAATATGAATATACGAGTATAACTAAATCAACATCTATATAAACAATATCTAATCTAAAGCCAGCATAATTATCTAGGGTTTAACAGTTAATCAAACATTGTTTATAGATAGGCCCTACACAGATAGTCCGGGTTATGAATGAATATTTACTGAACGTACCTGTATAATCAAAGGTATGTTTGTCACATGACAACTGGCAAATCCACCGGTGATGTTGCAACCGGCAATGTCCAGGCCATTACAGGCGCCGTATACTAATCCACTTCCATAGTTGTAGCAGATTTTTAAAAAGAGAAGTCTGATAATCAAATCCATATTAAAGTTTATTTCTACTCCTATGTCTCAAGAGCAGAGCAAGGCTTCTTTTTCATGTACCATGGAGTTGCTGTATGATTCATAGTCACGTTTATAAAGGTGGTCACATGTTTCTTTTTTTAGCCCACAGAATGCGGAAAACCACCTGTCAACATTGCCAATCTACAGCAGAGAAAAGCACACAAGAGACCATAAAGTGAAAGTGAAAGTTGATCTGACAGTAGAAAAACACATATGCTGGAATTGATCTGTACATTATAAAGTGACTATCATTTTTTAATATCCAATGTTCTATTTAATTAGTTCGTTTTTAGAAAAAGTAAAAATTATATAATTATTTATACTGAAATTGAAATGTGAAATGTGATTGAATGTTGTTACCTAATATTTTTATATGCCTTTAAAACGATTGCAGGCTATATGTAAATTAACCGTGTTTGATATAAATAGACTAATACAAAATACGTTTAAAGGTGCCTAGATCTACATAGTTAAACATTGTGTAAATGATCTACCGTGGTGTCAAACATACAATACTCTAGAAGAAATGTGTTGTCATATGTTTGTAACCAAAGTTAAATCTCACGAACAGTTAAAGTTTAAGCAAGCTGTATCCTAAAACATTGGAATGATCTTCCACTTGAAAATATACGAAAATCAAATTGTTTGTTTAAAAATGCAAAACTATATGTATGGGTGGTTTTCATGAAAGATTAATGAAAGTACCATTTTCCAGCAAATATTTCTTTCTCAAGAAATATGTTTCCTTGTTCAAGATCCACGTATTACGAAAGAAGACATTGGACATTGCAGTTTCTTAGTGCTTCTTTTTAATCACAAAGATTAATTTCTGTTCTGTTTAGAGAGATGTTTACATATTAATGTGATATACCCCCATTCACTAATACGGTTTCCTGTGGTTTACCTCCATGCACTCCGGGTGTAACGTAGACCCTCGGCGTCGGAGTCCCTCTCAGTTCAAGTGCAGGCTCCTGTGTGTTGATACCGAGAAAATGTGATACACCTATGTATTGGTTTTGGTGTCAAGTTGATATAGGCACACGCACGTCACGTAAGTTATTTGTATGTGACTTCTCTGGCAATATTTCAACTATTTTATGTTAGATCTACCCGACCAGAAAAAAAATAATGATTAACCCGCACTTCATCGGACAAACTTTTTGTTTGAATCGACATACTACGGCTCCATTTTTGGTGGGGTAACTCCCGAGTGAGTGACGGGCCATGTCTTACCCCGGTGATACAATGTAAAGTATAGTGCTTCAAAATCCGTGAAACATTAGGCCAAATTTTAAGGCAAGGGGTTCCTGACCCTTTCCCTCACATACGTATCGCTGCACCGCTAATGTACGCTGTACGTACGTCTCACGTAAAGACGTTCTGTTCTATGTAGAACGTGGCATTTTATGGAGCCGCATGTAAACAATATGTTGCAAATGACACTAATTTAGGCATAAAGAGCCTAATATAGGCCTTAAAAAACAAAAGGCAACTTAAGTCCACTCATTTCCAATCCTCCGTAATCGCTCAAGGTAGGTGAAATTGTGTTTATTAATGTACAAATCCTTAGATATTTTGTCAGAAAATTCAATACCAAATTAGGCAAATTAGACTCAACTTATCAACTTATCTACTTATCCTCTTCAGTCTTCGTAGGTCATGGACCTGTTACTGATTATAACTTTTCTCAGCCGATTCATCTTGTCGCAACAATAACTAAGTGCGTGGGGAAGGTGACACATCAGGATCCAGTGTGTAATGGAATTTTTGCCAGTGTTTATCAAGTCTGTTTTTGAGAGTGTTTATGGTTGGAGCTAGGACCACTTCATCAGGTAGCTTGTTCCATGGGTTTACTACCCTCTATGTGAAGAAGTTCTTCCTCACCGCTTTCTCATGTCTTTTCTTCAATAGTTTCAAGCTATTTCCCCTGGTGTTGCCTTTATGATCAATCTCTAGTGGATAAGAATCAACTTGGTACAGTCCATGTAAGTACCTATAAGCTTCAATGATGCCCCCTCTTGCACTCCTGTAATACAGGGATGGGAGTTTCAGCTTCTCAAGTCTTTGGATATAGTCCAGACCCCTCAGTTGTGGTACCATCATTGTGGCCCTGCGCTGGACTCCCTCCAGTAGCTTCCTCTGACGCTCAAACTGGGGGTGAGCAACTACATTACAGTATTCAAGGATGGGCCTGACAAATGACTTGTACAGAAACGTAAATGCCTCTGCTTCCAGGTTATCAAATGACCTCCTGATCAGGCCAAGTATTTTATTTGCCTTGTTGACTTGTCCCTCGATATGGCTGTCGAAGCTAAGCTCATTGTCCACCTTGACTCCTAGGTCCTTCTCTTCATCAACTACCTCTAAAGTTACATCTCCCATGTTGTAGTCTTTTCTGGGTTTTTCTTTCCTAAATGCATGACTTTGCATTTTGTGGCATTGAACCTCAATTGCCACTGGGAAGACCAGTCCTGGAGCTGGGTGAGGTCACTTTGTAATGCGTCATGGTCTTCTTGGGAGCTCATTTCACAGAACAGTTTGGCATCATCGGCGAACAGAGCAATAAGGTTATTGACAGCTTCTGGCATATCATTGATGAACACAATGAAGTACATCGGCCGAGGGACCGATCCTTGCGGGACACCTGAGAGGACATATGACCACTCTGAAGTCTTCCCATTAACCACTACCCTCTGCCTCCTGCCAGTGAGGAAGGCCTGGCTCCATGACAGTAGGTTTCCAGTGACTCCATACGCCGTTAACTTCTTCAGTAGCCTCATGTGTGGGACGGAATCAAATGCCTTGGCAAAATCCAGATAGATAGCATCAAGGCTACCTCCATCTTTATTCAGTATGCTGGTCCATATGTCTAGACAGTGCAGTAGTTGTGTGGAACAGGATCTGCCACTTACAAAGCCATGTTGACATTTGCTGAGGAGGTCATTTACAATGATGTGTTTCATAAGATGTTCTCTGATGATGCTTTCCATGGTTTTTTCGGAATCTCCATGTGCGTATTATGGTATTTAATTTTAATCAAATCTGTGATATTTTTCCATACAATAGATATTGATAAGACGACATTGTTTAGATACTCAATAGATCAATATAGCCATCAGAAAAGCAGGGATATTCTACGTTGAAATATACGGAGTAGTTTACATTTAGTCTTGATAGGAATGTCACAAAACTTGTAATTATACTCAAATCCAAGCTACAGTACTCAAAAGTCCCTACTGATAATACTAATACAAGATATCAAAATAATAGAATCATAATATGGTTAAATACATTAGAACCTCCGTGTTAGGACCAGCCGAGGACTAGCCACAAGTGAAAGGTCTATTTATTTTAGTTTCTTCATAAACTTGGGGAGCTTTCATTATTTATGAGGGTGGAATGGGGGGGGGGGGGTCTAATTTGTGTCATTAGCTTACACTGAAATGTTACGCACACACCCCTGCCCCCCTGGAAAATAAACTGTATTGCAACTGTAATGTTCACATACAAATGTCTCATTAGTACTAGTACAACCATTTGAATTTAATGTTCACATACAAATGTCTCAGTACTAGCACAACCATTTCACCAGTTGTATGTCATGTCAGCATTTTTTTTACGTAATATATGTCCTGATATTGATGTTAATGTAGGGTGAACAATAATATGGTCACCATCACAATCAACATTATCAGTTTCATCTGAACTATTATCTGATTCTTCACTGACATCACTTGTTTCACTATCTTCATCAGTACATGTATCATCATCATTGAGAATAACCTGAACAACAATTTCTTCTTCAATTAATTCATCGTTTGCATCACATATCAGTATTCTTGAAATAATAAAACTGTATTAATGATATTTAGTTTCAAAGGTTTTCTTGCTATTTGTTTGTAAGTAATGTTAAGATCATATATGAAAATGTGAAATCTAATATCCATGATGCCCGCACGTAGAGGCAAAAAAAAACCCACTGAATTTATTGTTTGAAACATAATGCACTGAAATTTTACCCCCCCCCCCCCCAGCTTATATTCCCTTACATTCAAATGTGACCACCCCCTCAAAGTCCTTGCGCTGAAATTCTTCACCACCACCCCTTCACCCCCACCACCCCTATGTGACCGCCACCCCTCCTCATAAATAATGACAGCTCCCTTGAGACTGAGAAAGATGGTGGTATTATAGAGGTGGTCTCCCTATCATAAAGATGGTCAAATCCTCTGAGGTCAAATCGGAGGTTGTACAGTATGTATTTAATCAGCACATGTTTGATGGTATGTTTAAGAGTCCAGTCCTATCCTGTCAATTCAGTGAAGTCTGTAAAATTACATATTCTACTTGAATTTAGTTACCACTACATGTATATCAAACTTTGTACTGTCATAAACATAGTATATTATTTGTATTGTAGGGTCTGGTCTACCTATGTAGAAAAGATATATCTGTATCCACATTGTCATGGACAATATGGAGTAAACAGCATGGCATCAATGTCGGGAATTCCTGTAGTTACTAAAAATGAAGAAAAAGAAGTGGAAATAGCATCAAGCACCTCAGAAGGAGGTAAACATTTTCAGCAACAAAACAAAAAAGACAATAAACATGGAGGTGTTACTATAGAACAAATTCCTGCAGAAGCATCAAAAGCTAGATTCTCTCAATTTTCTAATAGCAAAGGATCTTCCACCACTAATAAAGACTCAGTAAGAGAAAAACGAAAAAAATGGTTTCAGGAAAAGAAATATTTTTTTCAAAATATTTCGAAAAATGAAACAAGTCCAAGAAGTGAAGACAGTGTGTCTCAAGACTACAAGAATTCAGAAAGCAGTAGTCCAGAAATAACACCACCACAACTTAGCATTGAAACTTTACGGCTTCATAGAAACTCCATACCTAACAAATTGAAATATGATTTTTTGGAAAAGAAACATCAGTTTGAGATTAATGAGGCTGAGAAGGTTAGTGCATCAAATACAGTAAATAACTATCCTACAACTGATAATGACAGCTCTAACATTAAATTCAAAAATATTCCTGTTGATCAAGAAAAAGAACTTAAATCAATGGTAATAGACAATCAATTATTGCAAGGTATTGTGTTTAATAATGTTAGTAACACTGAACCTGCACCTGAAAATGACACTGGAATAGAAGGGCTTCAAGTACAATCAATTCCTACGAAAAATGATGAGAATGAATCTAATAAATGTGTTGATAATGTGATGCAAATTGAACAAACTGGTGAAATAAATGACTATACCAAAACATCAAATAATGATAGCTCAGTAATTTCTTCAAACAAATCTATGAAAACAAATATTCTACACAAAACTTCTTATCTGTTGAATGATTCATTTCCAAATGACTTGAAAAGTATTAATCAAGAAGATATTGACATAACATCTGAAATCATGATAGAAGCAAAAAGTAACGTTCAAACAAAAAATATGATATCAATGTCAGAAAGCAGACCATGTCAAGAAAGCGACCTAAACACTATTCAAACAACATCTGAAAGCCCATCATGTGCCGCATATGAAGTCATGATTTTTGATGAAGCTATAATTGACCCGAGGAAGAAAAACTTTTGGCAAAGAAAAAACTTTTTTGAAAACAACTCAGATTTGCATAAAATAAAAAATGACTCTAAAGCAGAAATGGTGAATAATGAGGACAAAATAGCAGACAGATCAGGTGAAAGATCAAGCACTAATGATGTTTCATCTAATAATAGTACAAGGCAAGGTAGATCTTCCCTAAGGAAAAATGATGTTCATAAGTTATTCCACTATACTAATACAATGAAAGACCATTTGAAAAGAGAAAATCATATACAAGAAAATGAAGCTAATACTAATAAAGTTGACTGTTCCATGAAAACTAATGAAAATGAGATCAAAATGAAAAACTTCGAAAATGAAACTTATGTTTCTAGAGACACAAAAGAGAAAAGTGCTGACGACGCACAAAGAAATGATTCTTTATCAATTAGTTCACATTGCGAAATAATTAATGATTCTGATAGAAAAAAAAATTTTTTAGCAAAGAAACATCTTTTTGAAAATACAATGAACAAAGCCAGCATTGAAACAATCTGTGATGTAATTGCTAAGAAAGCCAACACAGGACAAAGTAATGAAACATCTTTAAAAACAACAATGACAAATGTCTCGCATGAAATGAGCAATCCCATCTCTTTTAAGTCATCTCCCTCAAGTCGTATTGATAGGTCTATAGATAAAGGCAAAAAAATGTTTTTGGCAAAGAAACAGCAATTTGAGAATACATTCATGAAAAAGGAAAGTCAAATGTCATCTTGCCAAAATGATATATGTGATCCATCACAAGTGGCTGAAATTTCAAACACATCTTTATGTATGCCATGGCAAGACTTAAGTACAAGATTATATGATGTTCCATCAGATTATGAAAATAAAAAATGCCAAGGTGAAGAAGTACATGGAACAATATTTTATGATGTACCCTTATATCCTAAAAGTTCTCAGGAAAATTACCATGTTGAAGTGTTTCCAGCCACAATTACAGGAACATATGAAATTGGTAACAATAGGGATGAAGGAAGAGAGAATAGTTTAGAGACATTAACTAGAGATAGTGATGATTGTTATACCAATGAAAAGACTCCAAGTGAAATAGACGATATTAGCGTAAAATTTGAAAATGTTGTTATTAGATCTAATACAGAGAAGATTTTT
Organism: Streblospio benedicti; assembly: GCA_019095985.1. Lineage (NCBI taxonomy): Eukaryota > Metazoa > Annelida > Polychaeta > Spionida > Spionidae > Streblospio > Streblospio benedicti. The sequence continues at coordinate 21,920,285 of CM032660.1, read as the reverse complement.
CCAATAAGTGTAGAAGAAAGTAAACATTTTGAGTTAGAAAGGTACGGTTTTCTAAGGAACAGCATGAATGACAACAAAATCAATGACAATTTTGAAATGGACAATGATATGGAAGTTGATGAAGTATCACAAGATAAAGAAGTGCTAGATAAAAAATGTTCCAGGTTTGCAAATGGAAGTGAGCTATGTTTAGATGATGCTGGCGAATTTGACATAATGAAAGAACCTATTGTATGGTCTGATTTAACAAATACAAAAAGCAAAACTCAAAATTTAGAATATGACAGTACAATGATGGATGTAGAGGAACTTGGAATAGATACTAAGTCAGGCAATATAGAAACTACTGTAGAAAGTGAAAACACTGCCTCACTCTCAGCTTTCTTGGAAGATGTAAAATTAATTACTGAACACACTGACTTGAATTTCGAACTGGGTAACAAAGAAGAAAGCGGCAAACATATCATACATGTACCTGATACAGAAATGGAGCATGCCTCAGCTGTTGCCAATGAATTTAAAGTTCTTGATGAAACTATATCTGATGAAATATCTACATTAACAGATGAAATCATACAAAATTCGGAACGAATAAATTCAGCCATTTATAGCAATGATACTGATGAAACCACAGACACAACATCTGTTGAATTAACAAGAAGCAAGATATTGTCGAAGAGTTTAGATTTAACTGAGGAGCCAGAGGAAAATTCAAACACTGAAATAGACACTATCGAAGATGTTTTTAATATCATGAATGCAAATAAATATGAGAGAGACCAAAAACAAAATGACTGTCACACAAAGCAAAATTTTGACACTAATCAAATTGAAGATATTGATCGGCTCATTCCAGTTGAAAATAATATAAGTGCGTCCATAGTGGGTTTATTCAAAAAGGAAAATTTTTGTTCAATGCATGATTATAGAAATGGCAATGATAATGATGAAACCACAGACACAACATCCATTGAATTAACAAGAAGCGAAATATTACCAAAGAGTTTGAATATAAATGAGGAGCCAGAGGAATCATCAAACACTGAAATAGACACTATCGAAGATGTTTTTAACATCATGAATGCAAATAAATATGAAAGAGACCAAAAACAAAATGACTATCACACAAAGGAAAAATTTGACATTAGTCAAATTGAACATATTGATCAGCTCATTGTCAATATTGAATGTGAAAAAGACATTCCAGATGAAAATAATATAAGTGCGTCTATAGTGGGTTTATTCAAAAAGGAAAGTTTTTGTTCAATGCATGATTTAATAACTGAATTGACATATGAAAGTACTAAAGTTGTTAACACCAGTCCGAAGATGACAGATGTTTCAGAAAGGAACTCTGAGGCTGATTTTGATCCTTTAGATGAGATTGATGGGCTGTGTAAAGAACATACACATGAAACTGTGCTACATAACCCACAAGATGAATTTTATTTGATGGAAAATAATCTAGAGCAAAGCTCTATAAAAGAGGACCAAGAATATACATATGAAAAACAACAGATAGCTCAAGAAAAAATGATTTCACAAGAAAATCCGACTGCACAACAAAACCTGATACAAGAACAAGACAATTATCTCCAAAAACACAACATTGTTGTAACCAACATGCAAGAATATTTAAACAAAGATATACCATATAGTGAACAGAAAAGTGCCAACAATATTTCAATATGCAAAAATAAGCAGCTAGAAATGAGCCCAAAAAATGTCAATCAAGAATTTGAGAAAGATAAAGTTTTAAAATTATGTACTGAATCATGTGAACATGACAAACAAGACATATCTAAAGAAAATATTAATGTTGATTTAGGAGAACTAAAAATACATCAAAACTCAGAATCACAGATGATCTCTGATGATGGTGTGAAAAAAGAATTGTCACATGAAAAAGTACTGCAAAAACCTGACGCTAAGCTCAAAAAAGAAAACAATGCTCCAGAAAACATGCAATATTCTTCTGATCAATCCTTTGAACAAAACAATGAAATTGATAAAACATCAGAAGCCATTCTAATGCACATGGATGCAGAAATAGATGAATTTAATGTAGAACAAAGTCGAGCTGCTTCTGAAGTAGATCTAGAAGAGCCATGTATACACCAGGATGTGAATTCAAACATGGAATCACAAGGATATGTTAAACAGCAAACCTCGCATGAAAATCTGATACAAGAATATTCAACAATATGCAATCAAATTGAACATATTGATCAGCTTATTATTGATATTGAATGTGAAAAAGACATTCCAGTTGAAAATAATATTAGTGCGTCCATAGTGGGTTTATTCAAAAAGGAAAGTTCTTGTTCAATGCATGATTATAGAAATAGCAATGATACTGATGAAACCACTGACACAACATTCGTTGAATTAACAAGAAAGGAAATATTGCCAAAGAGTTTGAATATAAATGAGGAGCCAGAGGAATCATCAAACACTGAAATAGACACCATTGAAGATGTTTTTAATATCATGAATGCAAATAAATATGAAAGAGACCAAAAACAAAATGACTGTCACAAAAAGGAAAAATATGGCATTAATCAAATTGAACATATAGATCAGCTCATTATCAATTTTGAATGTGAAAAAGACATTCCAGATGAAAGTAATATTTGTGCATCCGTAGCCGGTTTATTCAAAAAGGAAAGTTTTGGTTCAATGCATGATTTAATAACTGCAGTGACATATGAAAATACTAAAGTTGTTAACACCAGTCCAAAGATGACAGATGTTTCAAAAAGGAACTCTGCGTCTCATTTTGATACATTTGATGAGGTTAATGGGCTGCATAAAGAACATACACATGAAACTGTTCTACATGACCCTCAAGATGAATTTTATCTGATGGCAAATAATCTAGAGCAAAGCACTATAAAAGACCAAGAATACAGATATGGAAAACAACAGATAGCTCAAGAAAAAATGATAGCACAAGAAAATCTGACTGCACAAGAAAACCTGATACAAGACAATTATCTCCAAAAAGACAGCATTGTTGTTACCAACATGCAAGACTATTTAAACAAAGATATACCATATAGTGAACAGAAAAGCGCGAACAATATTATAATATCCAAAAACCTGCAGCAAGAAATGAACCCAGAAAAAGTAAATCAAGAATTCAAGAAAGATAAACTTTTAAAATCATGTACTGAATCATGTGAAAATGACAAACAAGACATATCCAAAGAAAATATTAATCTTGATTTAGGAGAACTAAAAGTACATCAAAACTCAGAATCACAGATGATCTCTGATGATGGTGTGAAACAAGAATTGTCACATGAAAAAGTACTGCAAAAACCTGACACTGAGCTCAAAAGAGAAAACAATTCACCAGAAAACATGCAATATTCTTCTGATCAATCCTTTGAACAAAGCAATGAATTTGATAAAACATCAGAAGCCATTCTAATGCACATGGATACAGCAATTGATGAATCTTATGTAGAACAAAGTCGAGCTGCGTCTGAAGTAGATCTAGAACAGCCATGTATACACCAGGATGTGAATACAAACATGGAATCACAAGGATATGCTAAACAGCAAACCTCCTATGAAAGTCTGGTGCAAGAATATTCAACAATATGCAATCAAATTGAACATATTGATCAGCTTATTATTGATATTGAATGTGAAAAAGACATTCCAGTTAAAAATAATATTAGTGCGTCCATAGTGGGCTTATTCAAAAAGGAAAGTTCTTGTTCAATGCATGATTATAGAAATAGCAATGATACTGATGAAACCACTGACACAACATCTGTTGAATTAACAAGAAAGGAAATATTGCCAAAGAGTTTGAATATAAATGAGGAGCTAGATGAATCATCAAACACTGAAATAGACACCATCGAAGATGTTTTTAATATCATGAATGCAAATAAATATGAAAGAGACCAAAAACAAAAGGACTGTCACAAAAAGGAAAAAGTTGGCACTAATCAAATTGAAGATATAGATCAGCTCATTATCAATTTTGAATGTGAAAAAGACATTCCAGATGAAAGTAATATTTGTGCATCCGTAGCCGGTTTATTCAAAAAGGAAAGTTTTTGTTCAATGCATGATTTAATAACTGCAGTAACATATGAAAGTACTGAAGTTGTTAACACCAGTCCAAAGATGACAGATGTTTCAAAAAGGAACTCTGCGTCTCATTTTGATACATTTGATGAGGTTAATGGGCTGCATAAAGAACATACATATGAAACTGTTCTACATGACCCTCAAGATGAATTTTATCTGATGGCAAATAATCTAGAGCAAAGCACTATAAAAGAAGACAAAGAATACAGATATGGAAAACAACAGATAGCTCAAGAAAAATTGATAGCACAAGAAAATCTGACTGCACAAGAAAACCTGATACAAGAACAAGACAATTATCTCCAAAAACACAGCATTGTTGTTACCAACATGCAAGACTATTTAAACAAAGATATACCATATAGTGAACAGAAAAGCGCGAACAATATTATAATATCCAAAAACCTGCAGCAAGAAATGAACCCAGAAAAAGTAAATCAAGAATTCGAGAAAGATAAACTTTTAACATCATATACTGAATCATGTGAAAATGACAAACAAGACATATCCAAAGAAAATATTAATGTTGATTTAGGAGAACTAAAAATACATCAAAACTCAGAATCACAGATGATCTCTGATGATGGTGTGAAACAAGAATTGTCACATGAAAAAGTACTGCAAAAACTTGACACTGAGCTCAAAAAAGAAAACAATTCACCAGAAAACATGCAATATTCTTCTGATCTATCCTTTGAACAAAGCAATGAATTTGATAAAACATCAGAAGCCATTCTAATGCACATGGATACAGCAATAGATGAATCTAATGTAGAACAAAGTCGAGCTGCGTCTGAAGTAGATCTAGAACAGCCATGTTTACATCATGATGTGAATTCAAACATGGAATCACAAGAATATGCTAAACAGCAAACCTCCTATGAAAGTCTGGTGCAAGAATATTCAACAATATGCAATCAAATTGAACATATTGATCAGCTTATTATTGATATTGAATGTGAAAAGGACATTTCAGTTGAAAATATTATTAGTGAGTCCATAGTGGGTTTATTCAAAAAGGAAAGTTCTTGTTCAATGCATGATTATGGAAATAGCAATGATTCTGATGAAATCACAGACACAACATCCGTTGAATTAACAAGAAGCAAAATATTGCCAAAGAGTTTAAGTAAAACTGAGGTGCCAGAGGAATCATCAAACACTGAAATAGACACCATTCAAGATGTTTTTGATATCATGAATGCAAATAAATATGAAAGAGACCAAAAACAAAATGACTGTCACACAAAGGAAAATTTTGATACTAATCAAATTGAACATATAGATCAGCTCATTATCAATTTTGAATGTGAAAAAGACATTCCAGATGAAAATGATATTAGTGCGTCCGTAGCCGGTTTATTCAAAAAGGAAAGTTTTTGTTCAATGCATGATTTGATTACTGAAGTGACATATGAAAATACTAAAGTTGTTAACACCAGTCCAAAGATGACAGATGTTTCAGAAAGGAACTCTGTGTCTCATTTTGAGCAAGAAATGAACCCCAAAAAAGTAAATCAAGAATTTGAGAAAGATAAACTTTTAAAATTATGTACTGAATCATGTGCACATGACAAACAAGACATATCTAAAGAAAATATTAATGTTGATTTAGGAAAACTAAAAATACATCAAAACTCAGAATCACAGATGATCTCTGATGATGGTGTGAAACAAGAATTGTCACTTGAAAAAGTACTGCACAATCCTGACACTGAGCTCAAAAAAGAAAACACTGCACCAGAAAACATGCAATATTCTTCTGATCAATCCTTTGAACACAGCAATGAAATTGATAAAACATCAGAAGCCATTCTGATGCACATGGATACAGAAATAGATGAATCTAATGTAGAACAAAACCCAGGTGAGTCTGAAGTAGATCTAGAACAGCCATGTATACACCAGGATGTGAATTCAAACATGGAATCACAAGGATATGCTAAACAGCAAACCTCGTATGAAAATCTGATACAAGAATATTCAACAATATGCAATCAAATTGAACATATTGATCAGCTCATTATTAATATTGAATGTGAAAAAGACATTCCAGTTGAAAATGATATTAGTGCGTCCATTGTGGCTTTATTCAAAAAGGAAAGTTCTTGTTCAATGCATGATTATAGAAATAGCAATGATTCTGATGAAATCACAGACACAACATCCATTGAATTAACAAGAAGCGAAATATTGCCAAAGAGTTTAAGTAAAACTGAGGTGCCAGAGGAAACATCAAACACTGAAATAGACACCATTCAAGATGTTTTTAACATCATGAATGCAAATAAATATGAAAGAGACCAAAAACAAAATGACTGTCACACAAAGGAAAAATTTGACACTAATCAAATTGAAAATAAAGATCAGCTCATTATCAATTTTGAATGTGAAAAAGACATTCCAGATTCAAATGATATTAGTGCGTCCATAGCCGGTTTATTCAAAAAGGAAAGTTTTTGTTCAATGCATGATTTGATAACTGAAGTGACATATGAAAATACTAAAGTTGTTAACACCAGTCCAAAGATGACAGATGTTTCTCAAAGGAACTCTGTGTCTCATTTTGAGCAAGAAATGAACCCAGAAAAAGTAAATCAAGAATTTGAGAAAGATAAACTTTTAAAATTATGTACTGAATCATGTGAACATGACAAACAAGACATATCTAAAGAAAATATTAATGTTGATTTTGGAGAACTAAAAATACATCAAAACCCAGAATCACAGATGATCTCTGATGATGGTGTGAAACAAGAATTGTCACATGAAAAAGTACTGCAAAAACCTGACACTGAGCTCAAAAAAGAAAATAATTCACCAGAAAACATTCAATATTCTTCTGATCAATCCTTCGAACAAAGGAATGAAATTGATAAAATATCAGAAGCCATTCTGATGCACATGGATACAGAAATAGATGAATCTAATGTTGAACAAAACCGAGCTGCGTCTGAAGTAGATCTAGAAGAGCCATGTATACACCAGGATGTGAATTCAAACATGGAATCACAAGGATATGTTAAACAGCAAACCTCATATGAAAATCTGATACAAGAATATTCAACAATATGCAATCAAATTGAACATATTGATCAGCTCATTATTAATATTGAGTGTGAAAAAGACATTCCAGTTGAAAATGATATTAGTGCGTCCATAGTGGGTTTATTCAAAAAGGAAAGTTCTTGTTCAATGCATGATTATAGAAATAGCAATGATACTGATGAAATCACAGACACAACATCCATTGAATTAACAAGAAGCGAAATATTGCCAAAGAGTTTAAGTAAAACTGAGGTGCCAGAGGAAACATCAAACACTGAAATAGACACCATTCAACATGTTTTTAACATCATGAATGCAAATAAATATGAAAGAGACCAAAAACAAAATGACTGTCACACAAAGGAAAAATTTGACACTAATCAAATTGAAAATATAGATCAGCTCATTACCAATTTTGAATGTGAAAAAGACATTCCAGATGAAAATGATATTAGTGCGTCCGTAGCCGGTCTATTCAAAAAGGAAAGTTTTTGTTCAATGCATGATATGATAACTGAAGTGACATATGAAAATACTAAAGTTGTTAACACCAGTCCAAAGATGACAGATGTTTCAGAAAGGAACTCTGTGTCTCATTTTGAGCAAGAAATGAACCCAGAAAAAGTAAATCAAGAATTTAAGAAAGATAAACTTTTAAAATTATGTACTGAATCATGTGAAAATGACAAACAAGACATATCCAAAGAAAATATTAATGTTGATTTAGGAGAACTAAAAATACATCAAAACTCAGAATCACAGATGATCTCTGATGATGGTGTGAAACAAGAATTGTCACATGAAAAAGTACTGCAAAAACCTGACACTGAGCTCAAAAAAGAAAACACTGCACCAGAAAACATGCAATATTCTTCTGATCTATCCTTTGAACAAAGCAATGAAATTGATAAAACATCAGAAGCCATTCTGATGCACATGGATAGAGAAATAGATGAATCCAATGTAGAACTAAACAGAGGTGCGTCTGAAGTAGATCTAGAAGAGGCATGTATACATCAAGATGTGAATTCAAATGTGGAATCGCAAGGATATGATAAACAGAAAATCTCATACGAAAATCTGATACAAGAATTGGACACTGAAATTCAAAAAGGAAACACTGCACCAATGATCAAACAAGAATGTTCAGACCAATGTAAACAGCACATTGCACAAAATGATAATTGCAGTGTAGATTCAGAGAATGTGAAGAAAGAAATGGACTCAACAAATGAAGTATTGTGTTTACAAATCAAAACCAAATCTGAAGTAGATCTAGAAGACGCAGACAATTATCAATTTATTAAGTCATACATGGAATTATATACACATGGTAAACAACAGACATCTCGAGAAGATCTGGTACAAGAACTGGATACTGATCTCCAAAAACAACACAGTAGATACCATCGGTGTTTAGACCAATATATTCAATGCAAAGAACAAAATGATTTGCACTTTTATGCAGGTAGTGACCAAAAAAATGACAATAGTGCCCATTCTGAAAATTTAGAGCAAGATATAAATGATGAAAAAGTTGGATCATATCTACAAAAAAACAAATGGGCATATAAAGTTAATATTAAGAAATCAAGAACAGGTGACAACACAAATTTACACACAAAGTCATCTATCTATGAAAGAGAAGACAACGAACAAGAAATCATAATACCAAAAGTGGCCTCTGAATGGAGTAAAGAAAACAATCTATCAAAATATGTGCTTGTACAAAGTGAAATCGAATACAAAGGCAATAGTATGGACTCGGAAGAGTTGCAACAAGAAATTAACACTAATAGAGATAAGTCCGACATAGAGTTAGATGAACATGAATTCGATGAAGACGGTTTAGAGGAAATTGGGGAGGAAATTGATAAAGATCAAGACTTTGAGCATGACATTAAAGCATATCTTAAAAAAAAGAAGGCACTGATGAAGATTCAATATCAGGACAATCTTTCCCTGATGATAGTATCTCTGATCCATCTTTTTCAAACAATGATCAAGACGAAAATTCAACACGGAGAGAACAAGATGTACTAACAGAATCAGATTTTCAAAAAGAAAAAAAAGAGTTTGAGAGAGATGAACACTCAGATAAAACAGTATTCAATGAGCAACAAAACACTAATGACCACGAAAATGATTCAGGCCAGTCCAGTGCAGAAGACAGAGAACAACATAATGATATTGATGATGACGGTGAATACTATCGAGACAACCAAGGAGATGATATAGAATGGAAGGACTTTCATTCCTTTCACTCCTATCCAGATATAAAAGAATCTGAATTACAATTTAATGTAAAATTTGATGAAGATGCTGTAATTCAGGCTACAGAAGATAACGAAAATATTGAATGGAAAGATTTCAACTCAGACTTGGAAGATTCAAGTTATGAAAAAAGTGATGACAGTGATTCTGAATCCTTAAATTCCTCTCTAGAGGATGACAGTGACAAAGATGATATTGGCCATGCATTAGAACTGCTAGATTCTGATATAGAGAATGTTAAAGATTTTGCACCTGACCCTAGGAAAGTAGAATGTCTACACAAAGGCGGATGGGAAGAAGCACCAAAGCAAATAGAAATCAAAGAAAAAGAGAATGCAGAATGTGAAATGCCAACGAAATACGTTCACAATACGAATAATTTAGAACCTAAAAACCAGCTTGAAGAAAACAAGATTGGTGGCAATGCTGCTACAACTACTGCCAACATACCCAAACTCAATCTATGCACTGAGGATTCATTACCTGTCTTCACCTTTGGAGAATCATTCACTGAGACGCACGCTACTCGTCTGCTGGAACGAGAGGTGATGTTGAGAAGAAGGATAGGGCGGGTATCACGCAGAAGCACCCGCAGCCGCAGTACTAGCAGAAGTAGCAGAAGTAGCAGCCGTAACAGTGAAGATTTGGATGACGGGGGTTTTGACTATGACCACGGACTGGTACTTACAATGGTTATAATATGTTTGGCCATGAGTGTAGTCATGTATGACCGGTTATTCGTTTATTAATGACACTGCAACAGCAAATATTACGCATTGCTTTCATTGGTGGATTAGTGTAGATCTTTAGAGTATGTATACATATGTTAACTTTAGTTTATGAATCCCTAAAAGAACTGACATTAATATGAGTGTTTGTTTTAAATAAATCGTTGTCTTTATATTTATTCAATAGTAAGGATTTTAAAACTAGTTATATCTTATTCAAATTATATAAAAAATGTTAGAAAACCAATGTGTGTATAAGTGATGCTAGAATTAATGCTTAGTATGCGCGTTATCAAACACGCCCCGTCATTGTGAAAATCTGTTGGTCAGACAGGCAATATTCTAGATTGCTGTAAATTGATTAAGTATAGTTGTTAACACATGATACTCATTATGCAGCTGCAGTGGTATATTCTACGAGCAAAATTTTAAATGCTTAAACTATGACCATACATTATGTACACAAAAATTGTAGGTTTTTCATTTTATCTCATACATGTAATTGGAATACGTGTAACCTTTTTCAGAACTAATAAACTGTAATGTAAAGGCACACCAGACGTTTATCACATGATAACTTCACGCTCTCTTTGTACCACCTACGCTATTGCTGATGTGTAGATCCTATTTAGCGGTGGGTGAACAGTTTATCGTTAAAAGATAACTATAAAACTATAAAAATTATGTGGGCACAACCGATTGTGTATCCGCTCCGCATCAGCTATTTTCACAAATATTCAGGAGTACCATCGTGAGTGAAACAAGTCATTGGTACGCAAAAAAAAAAAAAAAAATAAAAAAAATGTTGATGGCTGCCTTTTCATGCTAAACTAGTTTTGCTTTTGTGTTTAGTATTTATGTTAAAGTTTTTTTTATAAACCCATATCAATCACCTGTACAAAGCCCATCAGATACCCCCCCCCCCACACACACCCACGGTCGCACCCACACCCACACACATGACCCCACCCCTTTTCCCCTTCCAAATTATGGACCTGATAGTGTTTGTGGTCCTTTCATTTTAACATTGTCTAATTGTTGTAATGAAAATTCGACCGTGGTTTCAATGATAACATGTCGGAAACTGCAGCCCCATGCTAACACGATGCTATGTAACTGCACCCTGAGTATCCAATTTGCTTGACATCTGATACTCAGAGTGTGTAACTGATACACACAACTATAAACGTACATTTACAATAAAGTTGCTGGAGTTGATGGACTGCAGCTTGTTTGCTGTCTTCTTGACTTACATGAAGTGCTAGGTAAATGTTATCAACATTATAATTGGTTCTGTGTCAATGGCTGCTTTATCATGTTGGGTCGACATTCCGCAATCAAAGACACTTTTGTTCAGCTGTGTAGAAGAACAGTACTAATTATGAAGTCCAAAAGGTACTAAATTTTATTGAAATCACGAATTTTCGCATCTTCAATGCTTTATCAAGTGGGGAAAAAAAGTCCCGTTATATCGTCGTCTTTTAAATATTTGAAAAGAAAATATTCCATGTGTCTTCATGAATGAAATGTGTCTCGGCATTTGCTTTCATCACAACCTGCACACACTTCCAATGGACCATTTCAGTACCAACATGTAAAGCAGAAATCCCTAAGATTTTTAGAATTTATAATGAGGGTGGGGGCGAATGGTAGAGGCAGAATAAAGTCGCGAGTGAGCTAATACTTGCCAATCTAACATTTACGCATCTTGCCGTAGCAAGGTAACATCTATCAAATATTATAGATAGATGTGTAGATGTCTGAAGAAGCCCTGAATTGGTGACATTTACGATTCCATGTTACAAGTGCTATTCGATGGACCTACCATTTGGGTTCAAAGCACTTTTATACATAAGTAATCATAATAAGACCTAATAATACATGAGCACCCAAAGTATTCCCTTCACAGAACACTCGCTTATAGATGACACCACCAAGCTTTCAAGTGTCCTTGTATCAGAATAAAAATGTTTACATGGTGTGTGAGAGTTATAGTGCTAGCTATCACTGCAAGATACTTATAGAAAGGAGGTCACTGTCAAATGGATCGGGTATTTCATACCTATACACTTACTATCCGGCACTAGAGTAGTTTAGATGGACTCTTAGTTGTGTGAATTTATATTCATCAAGGTAAATTATTGGGGTGAATGGATAGGGATTAGTAACCATAGATACTTGAAGAACTAATTGATTAACTGTAAGTAGCGTGTGTTTCGTTTGATAATGTTGCAGAAATGACATATTAGTTAGATTTCAAGGGATCGAACTTATACCATCGGTGATACCCGTGGTACACGCAATGATCATGCAATGTACCCCTAATTGTATTGACCTGAGTACAACTTGTTCGCCTAGGTCCCATAAATCTGGGTCTACGTGATATTTTGTGCCATAGCCTCGTTCACGAGATAATGTTTGATCCGTGTTCAAAAAGTTAGTCATGGAGGTAGATAAACGGCAAGGAAAACTGTAGAACCCGTGAATTTAGATCTACATCAAGCTGCATTGTAAATTATATTCCAGCTTTCACATCGGAGCGGTAAAAATGTGAAAAATTGGAGTGAAATTGTAAATTAGAGTGGTAAATTGGAAATTGTTTTTTTTCTCCACTTTTTACCCCTCGCATCTTTTTTATCCAGACTGTCCAATGATTCCAAATAAGTCAAATTGAGGATTATGAGTGCTGAAAAACGACTCCGACGTGAAAGCTCCAATACAATTACGATGCAGCTTGACGCTTTTTGAATATAGTGACTTTATAAAGTGCACCTTCCAGTGACGCCATCACGCCATGGAAGACGAAGGTAACAAGTTCACGTCGTCGGTGCGAATGACGCTCTCTTCACCCGACAGCAATGGTGAGTTCTTTTTGCTCTGCATAAGTACATGTATAATGTAGGCTTATTAGGTATGTCATATTGTGAGTTTTCTAAGTAGCTGTCTCCGTCCTTCTAACATACACAATGCATAATCAAGATGTTTGTTATTAAGACAAAAATGCAAGATCATATGTATTTTGGTGTGTGATAATCTTGCATAAATTTCAACAAGTAAGTAACTTTGAAAATGGTGACTTTGGATCAATATTTCTAAATTGGCTCTTTAGTGCATGTGTATGATGTGGAAGCTTGCATTTTCATCTCAACCATTTCCTCCCATATAGACCAAAGAAATGGAGCCACGTGTGGTGACATCACTTGGGATGACGCTGAAGAAGTCACGCGCCCTCACGTTGGCGAATTGATCCAGAAGTTCAGCAGTCGCTCCACCGCCTCTCCCGGCTCAGTGTCCAGGCCGTCGTTTGAGTACAATGTCCACGCCAAACGACAGAGTATCGACATCCTGTCACTGATGGAGACGGAGATCGAGCCTCGAAAACCATCCCAGCAAAGGTTGGAGGTGGAAAAGGTACGGGCGAGTAAATGTATTAATACTTTGGTGCTACGTACGTATTGTATAGTGGTCAATATAATGTTCACGGTTATGGTCATTTTTATTTGCTCAACACAATATAGATCTACTAATATACACTTCATATATATGGATCATTCTTCAAGAGCTTCATGAACTTTGCTAAATTGTAGCGTATCATGCGAAAATTCTACTTTAATCAATACATGTTATTGTTCTGAATATGAAGGCAACTCCTGTGGACACCGAACCCAAAGTGGCCAGCTACCAACTCTACTTGCGACCAGCAGAGCAAAACGGTCAAGGCGGTAATCATATGACGAACATGACGGTGGTGGAACAAGACGAGGAAAATGAAGAGCAGGTGTAGTGTGACATTATTTCTCCTGTGCTTGATGTGACATTTATCTATGTTTTTCCATCTCCCGTATATTTGAGTCAATTTCCCTCTGTGCTTCTTGATATGTCTTTGTATGATTCATATTTCTTAACTGAATTCATAATCATTTATCCGTTTATAGTTGCTTGTACTATTACAATTTATAGTGAATTTATGATTATGTAACCTGAAATAAATGCTAAAAATGATTTAAATCGCCTCATAGTGTCTGGTGAATGTGATCAATGCATAAAAGTACACACCGTGAGGCCGTCAATTTACATTTATTGTGTTCTTGATTTCCTCTTTAAAACAGGTGGCATGTATTCAATACATCACCCATCTATAAGCATTTTGTTTCAGGCTGAAGCCGCTGGCCAGATTACCACATACCAGCTAATTTTAGGGAATGAAAAAGAAAACAATAATGGATGGACAGACAATGTAAACGAAAGTTCTATGCCAGCAATTAAGTGTATTGAGGAAGACCCAAGTATTACGGTAGACGGAGAGGCTAGTGGAAGAGATTTGTTGGATTTGGGGAGCGAAAAACTGATAGAACTAGATTTGATTGGATTGGAATCACGAGAAGACACCAATGATAACAGAGAACAAAATATTAATGAGGGTGATTTGCTGGGGCTGGGATATGTTAACAATGAATATTCTAGTCAATTAAACCAACTTGTGGACTTAGATTGTCAAGAAAGAATTCTAACTATGACCACCGAGTTAAAAAATAGTTCCAACAATGTGCTGATTGATATAGATTCAAGTGACTCTGATAAAATGGACATGACAGTTGACAATAGTAGTGCTAAAACAGAAAGCGACGACTTGGTAGAGCTAATTAAGTTGCCAACAGATACACATTCCAAAAGTCAAGGAGATGTGAGAATGTTAGCACCACAGGAGACCAACATTTCAATTGATACAGATAGCATCAGTCATGGTGTCGACGAGGGAAACGTCGGCAAAACAGACATTTTGATAGAACTTCCTGGAGATTATGATGAGATAGTGTTTGAGGACAAGATTAACATTGACCAAAACCAAGAACAAGAAATTCATAATGACAACTCGGCAATAGTCGATCTGCTAGTTGATGATACTGATGATTCTGATGTACTCAATTGGAATATAAATAGTGAAGGTGCGCAACGTATGATATCTAACGCAGATTTAGATGAGAATGAACTGAACCTTAAAGACGATCACGTCAGTAAGGAAGATGAGGATCGAACACACCATTCAAATGTTCATGATGTTGATGACCCAAATGATGGTGACTTGGTTGACAATGAAATCGAGTGTGTAGAACATGAGAATAGTGATACAGCTGAGCTTGTATCCACAGGAAAAAGCTTGTATGAAGAAATGATGGCCGCGGAAAATGAGACAGTGGACGCAAACAGTGCTAATGGTCACAGTGAAACAAACTTAGAGGAGGAAATAGAAATAATCGAGGATTGTGACCAAGTCTATCAAACTGATAGTGAAAAATATGAAATCCTCGACCGTGTGGATAGTATTGATTTCGAAGAACGTGAAGTACAGAATACTAATGAAAAAGAAATCAATGCAATGGCTGTGGATAATCTTGACGACTTCAATGACAACATTGACGATGGGACGCACCATACAGGTGATTAATACATCATTTATAGCATTGTTCTGTTTCAAAACAGCTGCAAATAAGTAATAATTCTATGTTGTCAAATCACTGTAGGTACATGTACAGAGTTACAGACGCCGTTACTCATATAAAATCATTCATTATAACAATAAATCTCTCTTTGATGCAGTTCGAAGGTATATATCCTCTTATATTAAGGAAGCAGGTGGTGAAAAAGCCTTAACAAATAGATCAGGACTTCTACATAATACAATACAAAAGTTGGTAGTGACAGGCAGAAGTAAAATCACGAGACAACTAAGACGAAACATTTGACAAATCATTATGACAAGTATAAAACCTAAAACAGTATTCTTCCTATAATACCAGTCCCTTCAAAATACATAACATTAAATCGTGGTTCCATCTGTTCCAGATCCCACTTCTGATGCAGATGTGGTCCTGGAAGAATCGGACATTGAGTCGGATAATCATGGATGCCTGGGTGATGAGCGTGGTGACACCGTGCGTACCATCATCACAGATCCCACCACTAGTAGCGATGTACTTGGAGAACAGAATGATGATGAAAGGGGAAATCCATCAAACATGCATGGTGAAGAAGAGCAACAAATCGTCGATGACAACAATATAGATAGAATTGTGTATGCTAATAGAGCCGATGAGAATTATGAGATTGCCAAACCCACCGAAGATTCTCTTGAAGTTGATGCGGCCGAAGACAATGATAACGTTCGGCAAGTTAACAGCATCAAAGCTGATGATACTATTAGACTGCATTCACGAAATAGCTTTTATTACAGAAATACGTGGATTGATATTAGAAATGTGAAAAGTGTTAATGGTAAGCCAGTCCATTTCCACCCTCAGATGGAATGTGAAGTAACATGGCTACCATGGTGATTTTAAATTAACCACAGAGTATATATGTTTCCTCAATCCCCTTTATGTGGGTACCTGCACAAAGAATGGTGTGCATGTTTTCCATTCTTTGCATCATGTCAATTTACTATTTGCATATGGTCTGGATATATTGTAGATCTACCAAGAGTATGACAATTGAAACTTAAATTACTTATGTGACCATTGAAACTTTAGAAATTATAGCTTAACGCAATTAACACAATTGATAGTGTTGATTTTTATACTTTAAGTAAAAATGGTTTGTAAATATTAGCTTTGATTTATCATGCAAGGTATGTCAAACCATACTATTGTACACGTATATATGGACATTCCTCCATGATAGCAAAAATTAAAAGTCAAATAGCCATGACCTAGTCATACGACAAGCCAGATACATAGCATATAGACACAGTAATAAAATTTAATTTACATGATAAGAGTCTATTTATGTAGTTTGATATTAGTGTCACAACATTTACATAGTAGATCTATGTAGGATAATGTCAATGGCGGATCCATATTTTTTAATTGGCGGGGGGTGGGTGGGGTGGTGGTGGTGGCGGGGGGCACTTACTAAGAGTCTCATTCCTGTCGTATGTAGACTATATTTGTTGAATAAATGAATATAACAAAATAATTTACACAAGAAGTTGTCATACTGCACAGTGTTTCTAATTAGTTTATCACAATAAAAAGACCGACCGGCGTTCAGTAGGTGGATGGCGGAGGGGAGCTCAGCTGCACCCTCCATCTTATTTATTTTCATCTGACAAAAAATAGGATTAAATATGAAATTTTGAGTGAAACTTGTATTTATTGGACAATAACACGCGAGCAGAAAAAAATGAGCTCCGCTTGTTTAAAAGATGAGCACGTTTCAGTAAGGGTCAGGTCCTCACAAATGCTTTTTAAAAGATTTAAAGCATTATTTATTACTTGTCACCATCACATCAGCATTATTTACGAAACACTAATTTGGATACTTTACCATTGACTTTTTTAATACCACAAGAATGCCGATCGCGCATTCATAACGACCTCCTACCGCTTCTACTACAGGTGCCTACCGCAGCATCCGTAAACAGCCTCTGTCATGAACATAATATAACTTTTAGTGATACGGGAGGGAACGATACAAGCCAAGGGCCCCAGCATCATGGGAGGGGTGTGTGGTATGTATAATAGTACGATTTACAAACACTATACCGAAATAGTAGTAATGTGTATGGTATAGTGTATGTAAATCGTAGTATTATACATACCACAATCCTCTCCCATGATGCTGGGACTCATGGAACAAGCCATAGGGCAGAAGCGGGATTGCAGCAGATGCCAAAGGGCGAAAAATCTCCTGCGCCTTTTTGGGTTGTAAGATAACATTGAATGGTTCTAAGATATCTAGACGTGCTGTAAGACTAAATTTGATCTTACAACACCTTTAAATATCTTAGACAATGTTAGAACCAATTAATATGTATTTTATTCTTAATATTCTGTTTATTCATAATATTGTATTGTTAATGTTTACTCATTCTTTTTAGACTATTTCTTGATTATCATTAAAAAAATAATATTTTCTTTTACGAATTAACAAATCTATTGTAGAAAATGTTGAAAATGAATCAACAATGGAAAGCACACTTCAATTTCAAAGTGCCCAAATTGAATCACTTTGGTGGTGTGTTTGAACAAAATCTGTTTATCCGTAAACACTTTAGCTCGGCCTAAGACACACATACATAGTTACATAAACAGACACATAGATATGTACATACTACACAGATACAAACATAACTAGATCAAAAGTGCTCAGAGAGCACAGCGTCGCTAGAACAAAGTTGGCCCGTGGGCAATAAAGATGTTTACTTTGCAATCATAGCACTATAGCAGAAAAACGTCTTATTTGATGTGTTATTCACCTCAGTACATCTATGTTCTTGGCATTGGATAGCAGGCGCTTTCTAAACAAATATCTATTGCCCATGAGTCGAAATTGTGCTAGTGGCACTGTTCTCTGAGCCCGTTTAATATAATATAATCACTAAATGTAATATATTCATTGTACTAAGTTTATGGTCATGTTGCAAGCAGTATTGAAACGTAAGTGGAAACATGAATAAAAATTCTTAATGTGGCTCTCTAGAAGGCAAACTTTAATTGGCAAAGAGCCAAAATTGGACCAAGTTTATGATCAGTCGGCACCATGAGCATGTAAGCATTGTAATAAGTTTGAATATTTTCTTTCGAGCAATAACAAAGCTATTGCAGAAAACAGACTAAAATGGCCCTTTGGAAGGCACACTTTGATTTGCAAAGTGTCAAAATTCGAATCACAATGTTTGATTCCACCAAAGCGACACAAAAAACCACCTCAACCAAAGAATGTGCGTATTTGAAGCCTTTTATATAAAGGTCATTTGCAAGTTAAAATGACCATTTAATTTATTTATTTTCAAACAGATTGATTGATTGATTGATTGATTGATTGATTGATTGATTGATTATAAAAAACAGGCACACTTTGTATTCATATTCAATGTACTTGAGGAGATTTAGTTTGTCGTCCGTTATCTCAATGTTAATTATTTTCTCTCTATTTTTCATTTTTCGTATTCCTTAGATTGCTAACTTGCATTTTAGCTGAGCACTGGGTATGCATTTTGTATTGGGTTCATCATATTGAATCATTGATAAACATAGATAAAATTTGGGTTAGAAACTTTCATTCGGCTAATGCTATAGAATAGAATGCTTCTTTTACTACCAACAATTCTATTATTCCAGATACAGTACCAAAGGCCACCTCTTTAACAAAAGTGTCACAAATGACCTTGTAATATTAGGCATGTTCTAAAGGTAAAATAGGCGTATATACTTTGCTATAGTTGTCATAAACGGTGTTAAATTTTGGATGTAGATGGAAAGGAATATATTTATACTGATTAATGGTACACTGCAGGTAGTTGGGTTTATTTCCATGTGAATATACAAGGTTTGTAGTTGCTTTTCTTTCAATATGGCTTGGGGGGGGGGGGGGGAATAAGGACTTGGAAAATTCTTGATAATCATAAATGCTTTTGGCCGGACGTGTTTTAAAGCTTAAATTACAAATTGTGAAATTTCAAATTTTACATATATAATAGAACAGAAGGGTTACATTTGTAACAGATATTTGTATAGTATATGCAAAATTGTAGAACATAATATGTGTATTATTCAGCGTTTTATTGCCATCTTTTAGGAAAATGTCTTAACCCCCAATTTCACATAGCCGATACTAGCCCAGATGCTCCAAAAGTTACCAGATTTATCATTTTGAGGTGGATCGGCTGAAATGGATCAATATTTCTTATGTAGCAATCTGAAGACGAAGCCGGCAAAAAATCACCTGGCCTTGCAAGATATCAGAGACGATGAAGCAAATCCAACCAACAATAACAATGCTGTAGCCTCCAGGGAAAAATGTTGTAGGTGATGCATGGAAAATGACCAGATACAGATGAAGCATGGTGTAGCAAGATGCCAATGATCGGCTGATGATGATTCACGGCCCAACGAAACTTAACCATCGTCACCTTCTTCAGTCTCCTGTAGTCATCTTTCTCTTTTTCCTCATCCTGGTGTTGTTGTTGGGCTGCAGCAAGGTTAAGTGTAATGGCTGCCATTGTTACATTTATTCTTTGTCTCGTTATTGTGAAAACGTTTTCGAGGTTAACCCTTTCAGAGATATAAGCAACAATGGGACAAACATTTTTAGCCTTTTTATATTGTCTAATGTGCATTTTGTAAAGCAAATATTTTCGAGTTCTCGCTGTAATAATCACCTTTCAGATGAATTGGATGAAAGGGCAGGCTCATGGAGCCATTCAGAAATAGCACACAATGACACGGGAACATCTTTACGATAATTATCAGCAAGCCCACTGTTAAGAAGAAAGACCAAACAATGAACAAGTTAACCCTCCAGACGAACCAAAAAAGCAAAACATTGATCCATAACGGAAGCCCACAGGCCGAAAAAAAGTAACCATCGTGTATCCAGAAAAGTGATATTTTGTGCCAGAGGTGTGTCATTTCTGCAGGTAAAAGCATTAATATTGCAGCATTGTGCCGTGGGGAAAGATGCTTCTGTTATATGCTTCCATTGCTTCAGGTTTTAAAGGTAGTGGAGGCACTTGCGGTTTCTTCTGTCGACCATATATCTTCTCAGAGCAGCAGATGAGGTCGCAGCTAAGCAGAAGGACCTTAGGATGCTACACAAATGCTAGAGAATCCCGCCCCCAGACAGCACCAAAACGCATGCAGATGGTGTGGTTTGGTGCCAATTCGCACATTAATAATCCATCACCAGCGCACATAAGCCGAAAACACCAAGCAGCCTAGATCCGGCCAAAGGTGCCCAATTCCCTGCCGAACCAGCCAAATCACTCCACATTTGAGACCAGATCAACCACGACCCACGCCAAAATGACAAATCTGGCGTCTTTTGGAGCATCGGGAGCTAGCACCGCTTAAGTGAAATTAGGGTGGGTGGGGTGGGTAGCTATATACAATGCATCAATAATCACGACTCTGTTCATTGATTTTTAGATTCACAATGGCCTTAGAAAGAATGCGGTTGATCCTAGCCCTCCTCACAATTTTCTTGGTGCGTCTCGCCAATGCCCAGTGCACTGTCCTCAATCCGGGGGAGGATCTATTGCTGCAAAATCAGCAGGAAATCATCACCACGATCCATGAGTTCCAAGAAAATATTCACAAGGAGACAGACGAAATTGATAACACTTTTGAGAAACTTCATCAAAGTGTGCAGGAACTGAAAGACATTAGCACAGCGAACAGTATCGAACGGCTGATCCAGTCGGTTGATAATATTAGTATGAAGCTGGAAGAAATGACAAGGGATAACGCAGATATGAACTCAAAGCTGGGCGAAATAAATAGTCAAATAATGGAGATTCAATCGTCTCCTGTGATCTGCAATCCGGGATCTGCAGTCAACTCCAATACATGTAAGCCTGAAGGAACATGTGACCGTGGCTGGAGTAAACACGGAAAGAACTGCTATTTTTATTTCGAAAACCAACTAAATCGTCAAGGGGCTTATAACTTTTGCAAACAGATACACGCACGACTGGTTGATTTCCAGGATAAAGACGAAATGGATGCCATTCTGCAGATGTTTGAGACGAAACTGTATGATAATTCGTACGCGTGGACATGCGCAGTATGGCACAATGGTCAGTATTATTGGGAGAACTGCCAAAACGATACCATGATGTGTCAGTATGAATCCATCGCGGACGACCTTTGGCGAGGTGAGGTCCCGGAAGGTGACAGCTACAACAATCTTGTCTCTATATCGGAGGACGGTCTCACGACAACCTCCAATTATGAACTCACTTTTATTTGCAAGTATACACTTTAGTAAAACATCCAGAAATGTACAGAGTGGTAATTAGTAAAATAAGACTTTTGGATTGATCATTGTACTTTTCTGTATAATTCATAGGCGGTTTACGATAATATCGGCTGTCAGGTCTTATTTCTGCCAATAAAACAGCACTCATTTTCACATAATTACATGTGGCACCGATATGGTTACTTCTCGACCTAAACTTTAGATGATTTTAGTCTGATTCTACGCGTCCATTTGTCCCAATCCTGATGCATTACTATGTAAATGTACGTTAAATACACAATAAAGCCATTACCACCAACATCTATTAGGTGTGCGTGCGTAATATGATAGACTTATAACAACTGTTACCGAATCAGTCCACTGTAACTCTAATTGTAGAATCATATTTTCTGAATGCATTATGTATTCTATCTGTTTGCATATCTAATTGTCTCACTGTCAGTATCTATCAATACATATTACAAATATTATATTAAAAAACATGATACTCCTGCATACCCTGTATATACGTGCTGTGAAGAACATGCAGTTTAACCGTATTATTGGTCATACACTTCATGATGTCTCTAGTTCTTTGCAACTTGCCCGTGCCAAAATGCGATGAAAATATACCACAAATAACACATTTAAAAAAACAAAGAAATATAAACTACCCTCGAAGCTACATGCATGTGCATGCTGCATAAATTACATATTCATGAGCATGTTACAGTGTACAGTGGCAGGTTAGAGGATTTATCAGAACCGATGCAGCTGTTCCTGCTGATGCCATTTGTGCTGTTGCTGTTCATCACAACTGTCCTAGCGGCTGCCTCTGCTACTTTCTGTCTGCTGTTTCTGCTGCTGCTGCTGCTGCTGCTGCTGCTGCTGCTGCTGCTGCTGCTGCTGCTGCTGCTGCTGCTGCTGTAGCCACTGGTGCCATTGATCAGCGCTTGTGACGTTCGCCAGGTCGTTCACCAGGCTCTGTACATTCATGATCTTGTCCCCAAAACGGGCCACCTGATAAAAGAAATTATTTGCATTAGTGGTATGTAATACCACATCAATAATATGTCAAACATAATGGATTGAAGTCACTAATTGGCTGCTATATAATGGCCGAAAAAGTGCAAGTTACAATGTGACGTCATGTTAGCTGACACTTGTTTTGCCTGGATCATCTCACAGTGCTTCACTGTTTTATTTATATGTGGCTAAGTAAAATACATCTTAAGTGGATTTTTCTTACATGCACATCCACACAAAACAGAAACGCTATTACTACAAGTAACGCTTCTGAATTACCCGTTGTTCTTGGGATTTAGGCTTATCCTTGCTTATTCTGTAGTAGATTGCTAGAGACTTGGCATACTCGTCCCCGTAGTAAAACATCAGCTCCATTCCTAGGCGAGAAAACCGTAGAAATAATTAATTATTTTAGTAAAATCATATTTAGTCCTCGATGAAGCTTGCAACTAAACAATAATATTCAATCATCACAATATATAATGCAACCGCCAGTAACCAAACTTACATGGTTTCAATTACATCATATCAATGAACAATAAATTAGAAAGCATATATTACAACATACAACTATTTTACACACTACAAAATTTCAGAACTTTCAACTATGATACCGCTATTGTGAACAAAAAACACTGAACTACACCAATGTATCAAACGTAGCCGAGGTCGCCAAAAGGAGTTTTCTGAGGTGTGGGCCAGATTACATGTAACTAATTTTCATCTTTAAAAAGTTGGTGCACCCATCCAGCGTCACCTACCAGGTGCGATGTCCTTAAGGGTGATGAAGAACACTCTTCCGCGGCAGCTCATTTTGCGCACATTCTCCTCCTTCGCGTTCCTGCCACCAGAATAGAGCACTATCATATAAAAGAATTGTAAAGGCAAATATTTTTGATAAAAGAATGTTCTTTTGAAAGCAAATTATGAAATACATTCACATGGTTTATAAGTGGTCATCATTAATATAAAGTAAGAAATTGTACGTGCATAAACGTAAGCCCATGTCGTGACGCAAGTGGCCACCGCCAATAATCAAGCACACGCCCTCAACAGTCACCTGCAAACCAAACCCACGCTGAGACGCACCTGGGCATGTTCATCCACCGGGTCCAGCTGGCCATCCGGATGTCCTCTCCGTCCAACACAAAGAGGCCATGTGTGCCCGCTACAGACGATAGTCCGAGGGAATCAGTGCAAACAACAATGAAATACATGTATGTTGGAATGGAAGTTGGAGTAATTTTTGTAACCGACCACTCTAGTCTTCCTAAATCTATATTGGCATTACTTATAGCATAGTGTTATTCTAGGTTGAAGCTGTCTCACCACTAGAGTCACCGCAGTGATCTTTGTTTTTGTAAATACTAATAAATGAAAACGTCATTCAATGACTTACAGACAGCCATGGTGTATGGTGATAGCCGTGTCTCCATCAGTCGTTCTCCCTCGTACTCGCCGAGCCACGTGAAGGCCGGCAGGAAGGTGCGTGCGAACACGCCCAGACCCGCGCCTGCAAAACATGCAAGTGAGGTTCAGAGGCGGCAGGCAACATCAAAACACCAAACCAATCAAATACAATGCCTGATTAAGGTTTAGTGGGGACCCGGGCTTTGAGTCAACTTGAGGCCCTTTGACCTGTGATGCAACATTTTGTAGCAAATTGCGA
The DNA here is from genome assembly GCA_019095985.1 of Streblospio benedicti. Taxonomy (NCBI): domain Eukaryota; kingdom Metazoa; phylum Annelida; class Polychaeta; order Spionida; family Spionidae; genus Streblospio; species Streblospio benedicti. The sequence goes on along the minus strand of CM032660.1, from coordinate 21,895,694 downwards.
CATTTTATGGGGCCCCTGAAAAAAAATACTTGGGGCTTCTGTTTTGGTGCTTTTGCATAAAAAAGAAATATGTGTAAAAATGTTGGCAAAGTCTGGGGCCCCATAATAATGTGTACTGGGGCCTCTTGTTATTTGAGGTTTGGGGTTGATTGACAGATTTCACATAACTTGGGGCCCCTGAAAATATACATACTTAAAGTGTCCATTCATTCGCAAAGAAGAAGTATAAGGAAAAATGTTGACTAAATCTGGGGCCCCATGGTAACTTTTATCACCGTTCCTTATTATTACCCCCCCCTTTACATAAGTGCCGCACCCACATTCTTTCCGGCGGCACCGAGGATTTGTTACTAAAAAAAGCTTTTTTTTTTTACATTTGGTCCCAGGGGGGGGGGCACAACGCCGCGGTGAGGCTAACGGCAAGGATCGGCGTGAAAAAGTCATTATACTGGGGCCGCCGGTACAAATGGGGCACCGCGGGTAGTCGTCGGCGCCAAAAAGCCAGGCCGCGGCCACTTTTCCTGCCACTTCTCCTAAAAGGTCGCATGGTGCCGTCGAAGCCCGTGCCGTCCGGTGGGGATTATTCCGTTTGATCTCGCCGCCACCGCCAGGCTTCGTCGGCGGCTTTAAATGGTTCGGCGGCGTCTTTAAAGCACCGTGGGCGGGGTTCGTCGGTGGCTTTAAAGTACCGTGGGCGGGGTTCGTCGGCAGCTTCAATGCACTGTTGGCGACATTGCCACGGCATGACTCCCGCACTTGTTGAAATTTATTTTAATTATTTAAAAAAAAAAGAAAAACAAAAGCTGTGCTGTCGGCATACCCCCACGGTATACGTGTCGCCGGCACGAATAATGTGGGGGGTAGGGGATGGGGGGTGTTAGAGGCTTTCGCGTCAAAATTTGCGTGCATTCAAATTTTGCCAAAATCTGGGAGGCCCCCTATATGATGGGGGCCCCTGGCTGCAGACCGCTCAGCCGCGCCCGCCTTAATCGGAGACTAAATTGATAATGGCAGACTCCTACTTCTGGCGATGCGAGTTATAATACACTTGCATCAAGATGATTATATGAGTTATATTGCATTATGCCATGCGGAATATGAGAGTCACCTGGAATGGAAGAGTTGCGCACTTCTAGTTCCGGAGGGATCGTTTTGTGTGCACGAAATGGAGACGGCGACTGGACCTAAAGATTACATATTCATTGTTAAAACCCGTATCGCATATAAAATATAAAACATATTTTAGCGGCATCAAAAACACTCTCTGTATGTTTTTTGTTGTGTTAGGAAGAGGGCAACTTTTATTTCAAATGTAAACTAAAAATATCCTACTTGTATTTGTGTTATCCACTGAGCCGATTCTGTGGGACAGTGTAAGAAGACACCGTTCACGTGTATCCAATACGCTGTAAACAGAAAAAAAACAGCACGCCGTTTAATTAGAATTATCTCACACTAGATCTACATCTATATTTTCCATCTCTGTCAGCTATAATTTTATATTCATGATTACATATTGGAACTGTTAACTTTTTTTAATGCACAGCTAATTGATTTTGGATTGTCAAACAATAATCACTAGTAGCCCACCGCACAATACTGCAAATATATAGTGACGTATGAAAATATCCATCACTTTCTTTAGATCTAGTATATTGTATAAACTCCAATAATGCAAAAGCAGCTTTTCTTAAATTTATGTTCATATATCTACGAGAATTTGACTCCTGTCTTTATATTCATGTTCAGCATTCGTTTGCCCCGAGGGAGTAATTCGTGGCCAATCAAGTATTCAGTCAATATTTTAATAGTTATCGCTGGACATGATACTAAATATGTTTTTGGATATCATATAATTTCTTACATGTTACACTTTAGGTGGAGAGTGCACATATGCAGGGCCGTCACACACGCTCAGGATCATGGCCTGGCCACTTTTTTCAGAAAAAATGACGAATAATCCCACATTTTAGTAATTGCTCACCGGCTAATTCACTAATTTATTAAGTCTGTACCCCTCTATGTTACATGGACTCATGAATGTATATTTCGATTCATTTAATACGTTGAATTCATGATCTAACTTCACTTTTCTGAAAAAGATGATTGCATTATGTATAAAATATTTATCTAAAAAAGGCAGCGTTTTTTTAAATGACTCATTCGATATACGATAAACATCCTTTGTACATTATTTAATTATTACAATGTATGAAAGGCTGGAGGTAGAATTTGATATGTTTGAAGAGTTATGTATCAAGATTTAATAGCTTTGTTGAAAAAAATATGGAATTTAAGTTAAGCCTCTACTTTAAATACAGCAAGCAATTATGTCAATTTATGTAGTGATGATGAATGCGTTGGCATGATTCGGGGCGAGGACAACATGGAATTTTGCAGTCAGCTGGCGTACAGTCGTGGTAATGATGAGTGTTCTCGTTGAATGATTTACTAGATTTAGTAGGCTACTTCATATTAGTACAGTCATGCATGCATGCAAAGTCATACAGTAACTGAGTGTATCACAGCTTTATTTCACCCCAAAAACTCAGGAAGAATGGACCTTCAGGAAAAACTAGCTAGATCTAGAACTGTGATTTAGTTCCTTTCACATATTGAAAACCTGCTTCATGTATGTTGACCAGTGAAAAATGGCCAAGAAATTGACTTATTTAACGCAGAAACAAGTTGAAAGAAGATATACTGAAAAGCAAGCTTCACTGGATCGGTCAAAACAGGTGACTTGCTATAGACTCTAACACAAAGATCTATTTGGTTGTTTTTTTTACTCGATTTCAACAATAATTTGGTCCCAGAAATTTGGGTCTAGATCCATCCAATCCAACGTTGTAGGGGTTTGCAATGTTGCAGATTGGTTTTCATTGATCTACGTTTTGACAGTGGATCTTGTGATTGGTTGGATTTTGATCTACATTTTTGGCAGTAGACCTTGTGATTGGCTGGATTTCAATGTCAACTTCCGCAAATATTAGGGATCGTTGAATCATGGCTATATGGGGGCCATATACATGTAAATATACTGTGTACATGTATATATCTGTGAGATATGATGATGAGTGAGCAATGGCCCGCAGTATCAGCTCAGTAACAGTGGAAAGAACCCCCATACCAGAGCGTCTAGATGGGGGGGCGTCCTGATCCCACTTACCACTTAAAATTTTTGCTCATTTCCCACTTCCCACTTAAATTTTAGCTCATTTCCCACTTCCCACTTAATATTTTCATTTCCCACTAAAATGCGTACTTTTGATGGATTGACTCATTGTTGTCCGATGAATGTCTTGTCTCCTGCACCAATGTGTTAATGTTTGTGTCTGGGATGACTGATCAGGCCAATGCTTGAAGCACACAAATGGTGAGCCTCCAATTTGTGGAACACTTGAAGCAGCAGCATGGCGGAGCCTTCGTCTTTCAATTAATCTTGCAGTTCTTTCTTCCTCGAACAGTCTGCAACCCTCACTGCATCTACTACGCCAGAGTGTGCGGTCCATGGCAATGGTCTTAAAGGATTGAGGGGCGATATCGTACCTTTTTAGGGTTGCATGAAGCACATCCTTGTATCTTTTTCGCTGTCCTCCTCGTGATCTTTTTCCTGATGACAGCTCTCCGAACATAAGGGCCTTCGGAATTCTTTCTTAGCCCATGCACACTAAATGTCCGGGTCAGCGTAATTGAGCACGCGTAATCATGGCTTGAACACTGGATATACCTCAGAGATCTAACACATCAGTATTTGCCATTCTGTCAGTCCAAGATACCTTGCATATTTTTCTAAGGCAATGTTGATGGAACTGCTCTAGAAGTTTGACGTGAGGACAGTATTGAGTCAATGTCTCACAGCCATAAAGGAGTGTACTTAAAACCACTGCTCTGTACACCTGGATTTTCGTACTGAGTCGTATGCAATGATCTGACCATAGCCCGTGCTGTAACCGACCATACGACGAACTGGCCTTGTTAATGCGTGCTGTGATTTCATCATCAATCTTGGCATTCTGTGCAAGGATACCTCCAAGATAGCGAAATTGATCTACACATTTTAGCTTCTCTCCATTTATCTTGATGGATTCTGTGCTTGGAGGTTGCCCTGGCATCAGCATACGGAAGGTCTCGGATCAGCATTGAGGATGTTTTGGTACGGGCCTGAAGATGCCTTAGATTGAATATGTTCCATCACTTCTGAACTTAATCATCACCGCTTTGTCGCAGTCCTTAAAGGCATCATGGAGCATGACAGAAAAAAACGATTGTAAACAGCAATGGAGCCATAACACAGCCTTGCTTTGTTCCATTACTAACCTCAAACAATGTTGAAAAAGAGCCCTGATCAACAACACGACAAACCATTCCATCATGAAAGGATCGTATTATGTTCACCAAACGTGGTGGACATCCAACTTTGAGGAGTATTTTCCCTAGACCTTCACAACCCACTGAGTCAAAGACCTTTGTGAGGTCAAAGAAACACCATGAAGTGGTCCATGTTCTGTTCTATGCATTTTTCTTGCACTTGTCATGCAGAAAACAGCATATCTACAGTACCACGACACACGCGGAACCCACATTGACTTTCTGTGTACACCTCATTTACAACACTGGTTGCAAGGCGGTTAATTATGATCTTGCCAAGTATTTTGCCTGCTATTACGAGGAGGGAGATGCCACGATGGTTGTCACAAACATATATATTGCCCTTGTTTTTGAAGAGGTAAGGTGGCTTAAAAGCTTTGAGAGTCTTTTGTACAGTGGGAGGTCTATCTAGATCTTCGTAGATGGGTGTCTGGGGGTGTTCATCAATAGCTTGGTCTGAGATGATTGACACATAATTTAGCACAGAGTTAAAGTGCTCTGCCCAACGGTAAAGGATGCCAGTTTAATCTTTGATGAGGGTCTGGCCATCTGTAGCATACAGAGGTGAGTTTCCATGGGATATAGGGCCATACACAGTTTTCAGAGCAGAATAGAAGGATTTGGTGTCTTCTGATCATATGCAGCTTGCAGTTCATCAGTGAGGTCCTTCCACCATCGGTTCTTCATGGCTCTTAGGCATGCCTGGACTTCCGTTTTAATGCAGATGTACGAGTCCTTCAATGATTGGGATGATTTATCTCCCACATATTTGATGTGGGCCTGGTGCAATCTGGACAGAAGGCTCTGGATATCGGGATTATTCTCGTCAAACCAATCACGATGCTTTCACTTCAGGAAACCAACTGTTTTCTCTGCAGAGCTGTGGAGTGCATTACGGAGGGCATTCCAGTGACATCAACAGATAACCCCTCTCTGTTGATTTTTCCCAAAGCCTCTTCACACTGCTGACGAAACTGAATTGCTAGTTCATCAGATGATGATAGTCTTTTCACGTCAAGTTTCTTAGCTGGGGCAGCTGATCTTGCTCTTTTTTTGGGTGCTTTGAAAGAGAATGCTGTTGTGATCCGTAGCAAGCGATGATCAGAGAAGCAGTGTGATGGTATCATAGATCTCGTGAGACAGACATCATTGATATCACGCTCACGTACCATAGCAAAGTCAATTTGGTGCCAATCTCCAGATCGAGGGTGCATCCAAGTAGTTTTCCTAGCTCTGCTTTGTTGGAACAAGGTGTTAGTAATGGCCAGTTTATTCCGTCAACATGCCGTGAGGAGAAGGAGCCCATTGGAGTTCATTTAACCAATTCCATGCCTACCTAACACTCTACCCCATGAGCTGAAAATGCGTACTTTTAATAAACATTTTGTTCACTTTTACAAAAAATGACATGATATTACATGTATAACGACCAATTTTAAATTGTTATAAATTTACGTGCATGACCCCTACTCGCGCATTTGTTTATACTTTCCCATTAAAATTAGAATTTGTTCCCACTTAATTTTGGTAATTTTCCCACTTCCCACTTAATTGTCCAAATTCCCACTAACCACTTAATTTTTGCCAATTTCCCACATCCCATTTAATTCTAAGGCCATTTTCCACTAACCACTTAAAGGGCATTGGTACCCTCATACCAATCTCAATATTTGCCATTGAAGTTGTAACTCATACTGTATCCTTGTTGACAGATTTATGATTATGCGTCTAGCCTTGCAGAGGTGATTATTAGTAGGAGAAAAACACAAGTGGAGTGGAAAGATCAAGTTGTAAGTACAAATTCCAATATAAATTTTGTTTAGTCTTTGAAACCCTGCCCACTTGCATATGATTCAGCACACCGTAACTGGGCTATGCTGATACCCCGACCTGTGACCAGAATAGAAAATTATTTTTTCCCAACATCTGAACCCCACCATATCGTGATGAATAGTACATCTTTTGTACATGTATCATTGAAATTGTAGCAAAACAGATATCACCTCATAATGAATGCAAAACTGTGTTTGAATGTCTAAAGAGCACTATATTATGTATTTTACCGTACACGATCATCCAAGCGTCCTGGTAAATTGAAATTTTCCCAAACTGGGGGATGGGCTGTTACACGAGAGTGCAGTTACTAAATACCACACATCCATTGGATTATAGCTCTGTCATTTCTTCTCATGCAATTTACCTTTACTGGAGGATGCTGCCCATGTCTCAGACCCACGAAGTACAGCACTGGGTACACAGGTGGAATACACTCTACCTCTCGAAGATAAAGTAATGTGCCTGTTGGTTAGGACTGGCAGGACTGGCAGGACCTCACAAAATTTGCCCAAAGCAGTTTTGCATCTGACATGCAGCTAATTCACAGCCTCTACCACTGGACATGTTACCTGAGTTACAAAACTCTGTCACGACCTTTAACTTGTGTTCACCTAGTCCTACTGGTACCTGAGGTCCTCCTTAGGCTTAATTGTCCTACAATTGATTGGTCTGGAAATGCCTTTATACCTTGGACATGGATCAGGTTTGGGAACACCCTCAATTCCACCATGTATACCCAGCACACAGTAAATGGAGTTTTTCGCTACCCTTTGCAGGCATATAGCACATGGGTATAATCCTCTTTTGAGAAATTTATGTAAAAGGTGTGACCCAGAGACCACTTGATTTCGTTATGTCATGACCCATGGGTAAGGCATGGTGTGTCATATTTTAAATGAAAACCATTACAGTTGGACCTGGTCATGGTAAACATAACAATATATATGCAAAACAAACCAGAAAACCACCTCGCATATACTGCCTCTTAGTGGTTGAAGCTCAACAGCTTCCTTGATCTCTGTGAACATTATGTCAGCAATCAGTGCCATCATGTGATTATCAGATACTTACAGTATTGTTCTGCATATAACAGTAATATTAATAAAACCGATAATTGCAATATATTCAAAAAGTTATTCTTATATGTTGAAGGTTTTGAAATCTTATGAGAATTTACACTTTTCAGTTAAAATTGCAGCTTCTGCTTGTATCGTTTTAATATTAGGAATGTACTGTATTTTTTACTATGCATATTTATGTTCCAGAGTTTGCTGCTGGAGAAAGGAGATTTCAAATCTACATGGAATCTCATTCTGAAGGAATTGGAAGCATGGGACAAGAGACATGTCTCACACAAATTTGGGATCCTTCTTCTAGATGGTATGTATCAAATGGGCCTTTTGAACTGATAGCAAGTTATTTTTGAAAGATTAATCGTATATATCATCAAGCAATACTCTTATGCCGTGTTATTGATGGCAGTTTATGAATATTGATGGATTTGTTATAGGATAATGTAACATGAATCACATGTAACCTAGTGCATAGTCACAACAGTGGACTACGTGCCTGGGTGAGCTTGTCACAATGATAGGTAGTGCAGTCAGCAATTAAAGTTTAGCCTTGTCAAACTTATTTGGATATAAACCTGGGTGTGATATTTTATTCTCATTTGGTTTTGTTTCTGTTGTTGGTCAGCCCTGTGGATAGATGATGTGCCTTCACTAGTCATACAAGAGATGACACCTCCTGGCATAGAGAAACTTATCAACCTTCCAACAGAAGGCAACTTTTCAACACTTCATGTTGTCACATTTAAAAAACGGTATCAATGTGATTTTGTGTTTTATAATCAAAGTGAATACAGCTACATGTATTACAATTACCTGCAATCATTTACAATATTACAACATCCACTTTTTATGTTTGAAGATGTATTCTCTCAAGAGCTTTGTCAGGCCTAATGAGAAGATCCTCTCAGTTGGTCACATGACCACCGTGTTAGAGGCGATCATGTGAGTCATTAGGGTTTAGAAGCTGTTAAGAGAAGAGCAAAAATCTTGTCAAAGACAAATATGACAGATAGCAATAGCGAACTAGTTGATCATGATATTAAGTTCTCATTTTCTTAGAATAAATTCTCATGTAATATGCATTTATTTATATTTCTGAGAATGTATTGCAGATGGGATTTGATTCCTACACTGCTTTCAAAAAGTGCTAGCCCCAACCTGGTGGATGCTGAACACAGCACCCCCTTACACCTGGCAGTTTACAAAGCTCCACCAGAAGTTGTTCAACAGCTCATAACTAAAGAAAATATCAACATGCAGGGCAAAAAAGGTCAACACCTGGTTTCTTGACTTAAAATCAATTTGACCATATCGAATTGATGTGGTACTGAGTATTTATTCAAAACCTGTATGGGTTTAAAAAACTTTTGTGGGTCATACCAATCAAGGTTAATCAAGGCTAAGTTAAAAATATTGACCTATAAGCCAATATAAGATAGCTATTGATGCATTTGTCTGAAGATGTTTGCTCATAAATCAGAAAATTTATGTTTATTTCTCACATTTAAACTTGCAGTAAAACAGAATATAAATCTTCAATCTGTCATTATATTATATGTTTAGGAGAGACGCCATTGCATTTAGCATGCCACCTGCAGAGATGGGAACTTGTGAAGCTTCTAGGAGATTCTGGTGCTAACAACGGCATAAAGGATCAAAGTGAGCAGTTGCCCATCTCTATAGCTATCAGGATTAAAGCTCCAGCAGATGTGGCCCAGAAACTCATGAACTTAGGTAAGTTTTTCAGAGCTATTTATCAGGGGTGGGGAGGCCACATGGCCTCCTCCCTTTTTTCCATGAAAATATTCATTTTCTTGTTGTTTTGCTTGCATGTTCGCTATGGATTGCTGGTACAAAACCCATGAGATGTCTTAAGTACCTCCCGCACCCCACTTTTCTGAAAACCTGGAACTGACAGTGATTTACTGATAGTCTGATACCTTGAGAAATTAAATATGTCTGTTCTACCTGCAGACAACTTGAACAGCCAGGATGACTCTGGTGACACTGTGCTGCATCTGGCCATCAAAGAGGCCCATAGCTGGGTGCCCCCCATGCTTGAGCAGGGAGCCAATGTCAATGCCATAGGTAAAATTCATAAGGCTGTGCTCCAAGTTGTGTATACATGTACAGTACTGATACCGTCAGAAGGATACAGAAGAAAAGTCTTAAGAATTATGCTACAATTCCTTAGGTTTTCCTTCTATTTCTTCCCATTGTTGCGCCTGTTACGAACGTAAAAAGTTCTGCTGCTTCCGCAAGTTACAGTTTTCTTCATAACTTCCTGAAGTTACGTTTATTCTGTTTTTTACCTTTGTATTACGATTTTTACGGAGGTTCCCGTAATAAAAAGAATATTTCTAAAAGTTAATGACCACGCCAGACATTTTGACAGATTTTAGTTTCATTGGGTGTCTGTTTGGCATCCGGACTTTTTAACCCATCGCCGATGTCGCTGACGCAGAAATAAATGAGAACGGACAAATTTTTATGAGCAAAAATGTGTCAAAGATGAACTCCAATGTAGCAGTGGTAAGGGAAAATATTCTTATTTTTACATTTTTTCTGTTTATTTCGTTAATCGTAAGTGCCATAGTTTCTACAAGTGAGTAGTTTCAAGAAATCCATGAAGGCCATAATTTGGTTTCGAAATGTTACGAATTATTATGTTTTATTGCGCTGATTCCTCTAATTTCGTTACGGTTCTGTATCCTTCTGACGTTGTCAGTACTGTATTATGAATAACAAATGGTCCTTTTTTCCCCTTGTGTTCATCTTTATCAAAACTATTCAACAACAAAAGTTTATACAGCATATTGTTTTTGTAATTGTACACACATTCAGAAACGCATTTGTGAAATTCAAATTAATAAAGAAAAAAATTCCAGTCTCATTAAACCAATATTTCAGGAACAGACAAGCAAACTCCTCTGCACCTTGCTATCCTGCATCTAATGCCTAAGGAGTTGATATGCAAGATGATCACCAAGCAAAACATCAACCATCAAGATGCATTTCAGGCCACACCACTACACTATGCCCTCTTCAAGAAAATGTGGACTGTGAGCTAAGTCAATGATTAATATTATTTTATACAAAGGTGTTGTTTGTGACATCACTATTTCAGATTATTCAGTTGTTAATACAATATTAGTAACATATTAGCAAACGATATACAGGCCTTATCAGTCGCCTTTACAAATACTGAACAAAGTCTACCATAGTCTACAAGGTAATGCAAACTTAACTAAAAATCAGGGTCAGTATTAGGTGGAAAAAATACTACTTGTCAGCAGGGTGAGTAGCACTTGAATATCTACTCGTCCTGCAAAAAATGTACTCATCCTCATGGCACAAACTCTTCACCTGTATCTCATATGAACTAGAATTTGCTTTTGCTACTTGACAAAAGGACTTCTCGCTAAAACATTTTACTCGTCCTCCACATGGTTTTACTAGTCAATATGAGCGGATGAGTGGCTAATTCTGACCCTGCTAAAAACTTGGCAATGAGCTAAATCTAGAGTAACGATCAGATTGCATCATGGAACCCCTGAAAAGAATGAGCCACAATTTTCATTCCATGGTTGTTGAATAAATTTTGGCTTGACCTATTGTATTCAAATACATGCATAATCATGGCCCCTAATTTAGATGTCTACATTGATATTTGTGATTGTTGTAGGTGGCGAAAGAGCTAATAGCCCAAGGCGCTTATATTGCCGTTACAGACTGTAAGAAACAAACTGCCCTACATACTGCACTTGAAGCAAACGCACCTGTAGATGTCATTAAATCGGTAATATACAGCATTCACTCCATCAGAAGGACACAGAAGCAAATAATAAAGAATTACATTACGATTGCTTACGTTTCCTTCCAATTTGTTTTCATTGTGACGACTTTTAGACTTCTGTTGCTTACGCAACTTATGAAATTTCTATTTGCTTTGCCCTTTTTACGGTTGAATTAAGTATTTTACAGAGGTTACCCATAATAAAAATAATTTTAAAATTTTCATGACCATGCTCGCCATTTTGACAAATTTTTCAATGGGTGTCTTAACATCGATGTCTTAATGCCCGACATGTCACAAGAATGCCCAAACAAATCTGCATATCTATGAGCAAAAAAGTATCAGAGATGTACAGCAATATGCAGAAGAAGCAGAAAATATTAGTTTTCCGTTTTTTATGTTCATATCGTTAATCGCAAGTGTCGTTAGTTTTGGCGATTGCGCAGTTCCAAGAAAACCACAGATAGCCGTAATTTATTACAACTTACTGTTATTATTTATTGCGCTGTATTGCGTGATTCCTCTAATTTTGTAACATTTCAGATTCTGTGTCCTGATTCAGTCAGTACTGTCGTGTTATTATTAAATGTACGTTCAATCTGGTGAAATACCAATACAAATGGTGTACCCTCTACCTGAATACATCATTTTCACAAACCAGTGTTCTCACTAATTCTAGGTTACGAAATAATGACAGCTTGCTGGCTCTGTCCAAGCTAACTTTAGCCAGGAGAAGCTGATTTCTAAAATTCATGCCCCAATGGGCAGGCTGCGATTAATAGATCAGCCAAATTACCGGTAACATATTAATGAAAGGGCTGAAGCTCGGTTACTTTTTCTCTCCTCCACATACTGTCCAACAGAAACCTGTCGGACTAGGCGCCAATGTGACGACACTAACACCGACTACTCACTTTAGTCAAAGGTCCCATGATGAAGACTGCAGCATTAACTCTTTGCTCACTTAACTCAGATGCAAATATTGCAAATTAGACATCTGCTGTTGCTGTTTCAGCTGGTGACGGTGACAAATGTGAACCAGCAGGATGAACAAGGAAACACGGCACTTCACCTTGCTATGGCCAGGAAGCGCTGGGAACTCATTGGCGACCTGTTCTACTCTGGTGCTTTGATCGACATTGTCAACAATGACCTGCAGACGCCTCTTCTCACCGTGCTCTATGGCTCAAGGTTTGATGACGATGTATGCATTGACCTAATGTGCAAGGAGAATATCAACATCATGGATAAGGATGGCATGACACCGCTGCATTTGGCAATCAGGCGCGAGCGTTGGGTCGTAGTCAGGCGTTTGCTTGCCATGGGTGCTAATATTGATCATGCCGAGTACAAATTTCGGCGCACACCACTTTTAGAAGCATTGCATGTAACAGAGGTGCCCATGGAAATTGTTGAATGTCTCATATCTCCCCAGATTCTGGATCTGATCGATGACACAAAAGAGGGGTATCCGTTACAGTTGGCATTCAAAAATGGCCAATGGGATTTGGTACAGTTGTTCATACAATATGGAGCAAATCCAAAGCATGTCACACCACCAGGGTATGATGAAGTTGAACCGCCAGCAGGGTATTCTGGTACACGTCTTATTGAGCCAGCGTTGCTAATTGATTCATGTACAACTACAATAAGAAACATGATTCATGTTAAATCATGTGAAAATTTTTCGAAGCTAAATCTGGATCAGGAATTACTGGACTATGTCATGTTGAGGCACATCTCTGAGCGAATCATCTATTTCGGGAATGAGCTTGACCTTGAGGATCGTAAAGATCTGATTAATGTGATTTTGGAGACACTTGGTGTAATATCAGCAGCAGATGAGGTGGATTACTGAAGGATTTGAATTTAACTTGTATGCATATATGCGGTCTTTATTGTACCACTGTGTTGAAATGTTACATTTTTTTATATACTGGTTTGTGATCGTGGAGTGTACATATTTCTATGTGGGACTAAATGATGCTTTGCTACGCTAAATGTTAAACCTCTGATAGGATTCTGTGATGTATTTTGATGATTTTTCATCAGCACTTTTTTAAATGTATTGTTAGTTGATGTTCTTTCATTATCAATGTTTAAAAAATGTGTTGTTTAATATTTGAGTTGATGCACATATGGTCACTAAGAGGTGAATGGTTTGGAATCAGAATGGATGTCATATTTTAATTTGATATGTAACATTCACTAAGAAATCACCTCAGAAATAAAAGAATATTATCCCGGGAATTATTATTTTGCATTTTATATTTAGTAGGGTTATTTTACTTCTATTCAATAATATTCTTTTGATGTTAATCATTATTTCGGATTATAGTACACAATCTATTAGTTCTGTTGATAGATGAACCTCTTGGTATAGTTTTTGAATTAGGTATATGTATTTTAAATTATTACTCAAAGGAGTGATCAAACAGGATTAGAAACTAATTTTAGGGTGGCAACTGGTAGTCAAAGATAAAAAAAAACTTAACTTGTAACCATGTTTCTCCTACTAAGTATCATTTTTTCAATCTGTACTAAATTTTGTTTAATTCTCAACTAGCAAATTATTCCCATTGTTCATCAATGCCTTGCTTAGCAATGGCTGTGGAAATTATTTGAAAAGCATTCAGTATATTTACTTTAAAAAAATCTAATTTTCCAATCGTACAGTAATGATTACTTGACATCTAGATTCATCATATGGAGAAGGTACAAACCTACTCCAATACTTCTATCCGTCATAATCACTGACGGTTCAGTAGACCTTCCACCTACTACTTCAAGCATTGATGGAAAAGTGGCAAGTTGTTGTGCACCTTGTTTTTGTATTGAATTCTTGATTGATTTTTATGTATAAATAAACTAGTTTTGATTTCTCTTAACTCTTCCACATTTCATCATCAATTTGGGCTTATTACTTATACCATGAATATCGGACTTTGAAGGCTGTGTCAATGGGAAAGGCGGGAAACAATGTCACATTTATTCTTTCATCCTTTCCTTTTCTCTTCAAACTTCACAATGACTGACACCCAACCCCCAAAACAGTATCCTAATAGCAAATCATATCACATCATATACTCTAAACCTATTTTACAATCTGCAAAAATCATCTACAAAAATCAAAATCAGACATCATGATACTCATTATATATAAAACAATAAACAGATATATATATACAAGATATATATATATATATATATATACTATATATATATATATATATATATATATATATATATATATATATATATATATATATATATATATATATATATATATATATATATATACAAAATATACAAATCAAACAAAGCTAGAATTATCAAAACACGCAACAAAATAATATACTATCCTTGTTAGGTTTAGGTTTTAATAAGTTTATTTTCGTGACATTGCCATATACAATCTATACAATTAAGTATTATATACATATTATACTATGGCCCAGCCCAGTGGGCTTATAATGTCACCATTTAAATAAAACATAACTTGTAGGTAACATATATGACAAAATAAAGGTAAAACAATACACGTATATGCACACACAAAAAATCTATACAAAACATATCACACTCAACTATTAAATAATTTTTCTTTTCTTAAGTTGAAACAATCAAGAATAAATTTTGATAAACTTCTACATTTTTGATCAAACAAAATACATAACCTGTTTTCATATGAAAGTGCATTAAAGTTTGGGTAATAAGTGTAAATATTTTCTAAAAATTTCCTGTGTAAATTTTCATAACAACGACAATCAAATAAAAAATGGGGTTCACTTTCTACTGCCTTTAGGTTACATAATGTACAGAGTCTATCTTCCAGCTTTATATTTCTGAATCGCCCAGTTTCAATATTAAGGGGCAAAATACCTGCTCTAAGTTGTGCAGTAACCGAACGTTGGTTTGCAGTTAAATTAAATTTGACATAATTTTCAACTTCAAGGGTTTCCTTAAACAATTTATAAAATCTTAATTTAGGTTTTCTCAATATGTTTGCCTTCCATTCATTTTCTTGTTTTTTCAAAAGCTGTTATCTACAATATCTACAATGTTACAAGTGCTCCTTGTAAAAAATAAATCTTCTTCGCCTACAGAATTAAGAATTGACCATATTTGTTTACACCAATTATCAAAGTTAGACATTGCTAGATAATAATCATTAATAAAAACATGTTTGCTGAGTCTGTTCTCAGGGAGTATAACAAGTCTATTCCATAATCTTAACATACATAACCACCTTTTATACCTTGGATTTAACCATCCAATATCCCCTTCGATTGCTGCAATAGGTGTGAACCTGTACTCCCATAACACACCTTGCCGCCCTATGTTGTA
>CM032660.1:21869267-21880171 GCA_019095985.1 Streblospio benedicti | reverse complement strand
TTTGATCTTTTCCAGTACATCGTCTACATATCTTTTTTCCACAACTGCGGTCTGCATGTGATTGGTGAAGTGGCAATAGCTTCTTGTTCCAGCCACTCCATTAACAGGTTAGCGACAATGGGTGACACTGGACTCCCATAGCTGTGCCAAACTTTTGTTGGTAGATAGTGCCCCTAAACTGAAAATATGTGGTGGTCAAAATGAACTCGCATAGTTCCATAACATCATTTGTGTCAAACGTGAGTAGTATGGAAGGAGTATAAGGGACATGTCGTTAATCAATTAAATCGCCTTTGACAGGTCCCTATACGGTAGAAGTCGTAAATCTCCCCCTTGACCCCCCCCCACCGTCAATCACGCCCCCGCCAGCAGCGCCACCGCTGCTTCGCCGCCGCCATCGCGTGGAGAAGTGGTTAATCAAACGAATTGCCTTTTTGTCAGCACCACGATACGGTAGAAGTCGAAATCCCCCCAGGTTACAGCCGCCGCTAGCCGCCACTGACGAGCAAAGACTCATCACGCTGGCGTCCCCCAGACAAAACGTCAAGGCGAAAGTGTACGATACCGCTGACTGGATGAAAGTCCCGCCACTGACTTGATACGCGGTAGAGGGGGGTGAAATGGTGGACCCGATGAAGATCGCATCGGCTATAAACGTTTAAACCTTTTTATCCCCCCTGAGAACATTAGCGTATCACTCTCCCCCCGCCATAACGTCCCTACATTACTTACAATAGCGTCTATCGTTTTTTAATAATCAATAAAAAGCAAAAAAAATATCCGAGAGAGAGATCAAAAAAATCTGAGGAATAATAAAAAAAAAAAAAAAAAGCCGCCCTCTCGCTGGTTTACGCTGCACCAGTTTCCCCCACTCAACGGATTAGACTGTCCGCTCAGCTCATCTCGCCTGCACCACCACGGCTCACCCGGATTAGCCAGGCCGCCAACTCGGCCGCCACACACTGACCATGGCCGCCAGCTTCGCCAAAACCAACCATGATCGAAGACCCCCACAGAGCCATCTTGCTAAGAGTTCTAGCCAGTATTTACCGGGCGTTATAAAAATCTCACTCGACAAAACGCAATCGAAGTCTTGCCGATTTGGACAGCGCAATGATCCCATACCCGAATCCGCCCGCGGAGCCGCTACAGATGTTTTCGATAATCTTGTTAGAGATTTCACCAAGACGACTCTGATATTTTAATGGTCCCTTGTATACCATATAGTACGATGTCTAGAGCGATAATGGCCAAAAAAAAAAACAACACCCTCTTCAGAGAGGTAATATTAACATCCCCCCTTCCAACGGGTCTACCACAGCACGGTGGCCCCGCATTTCTCTATCCAGAGAGGCCCCCCTTCAACGCATCCCAACGGGGTCTTACGGAGTAGGGGTGGTCACGTATTTATGTACCCAAAGAGAGATAAGGGTTGATGGGGTGGTCTAAAGTTTCTTTTTTCGCCTTAATCGCCCAATACAGAGCTTTCTTTTTTCAACACTTCTATAAGACGAGTTCAGTCCAGAAACCTCGCCCGAAATTGCGCCATGGATTTTATTTCTAGTTGATGACAAATTCAGTCTACGGGGTAATCAACAAATTTCGAAACTGTGATAATAGTCCAGCTTTTTAAAACGTATTGCAGTAACTTTTATCGTTGTCAGCGCATCGTATAGGAAGAGTATTTATAAGAAAATGTGCATACAACAATGTATTTAGAGCTCTTTTTTTTAAACTAGATAGAAGATGTCTCTCAGAATTTTTTAGATAAGAATATCGATCGTTTTAATATACTTATGAGCGATATATAGTTTTAGAAGTCGCCTATATCGTAGTAATAATAGTCCAAGCTCGCTTATCATCTCAATTCTTTATTTACACCGGTAAAATTGCCGGTAAATGCGGTTGTATTAAGGCTGATCAAGTTTTTTTTATCTGCATATATTGTATTTATCTACTTTATTAATTCTACGGACTGGTTTCCGAAATAAAATACTTACGACTTATGACTAATCAGCGACACATCTTCTAACAACGATACTCTAAAAAATTTAACCACCATCGCCCCACCTCGCAACACACTCCCATCACGGGAGAAGTCGTTAATCAAACGAATCGCCAGCTCCACGATACGGAAGAAGTCGTTAATCAACCCCCCTCCCATTAAGACCCCCGCCGCGCCTGTCTAAATAGAACTAATCTAGCCACGCGACGGTCTCAGATTGTCAAACGCCTGTCCCACTCTATCATCGCTCACCTTTAAACTCCAAATCGATACCCCGCCAGTCTAAGAAACTCTCTGAGCCGTGACGAGTAATATCTCGCTTTACCTCAGTCCCTTTAAACTCGGCTCATCAAAGGCATAGCTGTTGTGAAATTAGCGTCCCTTCCCCCTAAACAAAGAACAAGACAAAAGCTCTCTACATTTTTTATTAGAAAACTCTTAACTAATCGCGCGATCGAGACGCTTAAAATCTAAATATATACATAAAATACTCCTTTAATCAAGGGGACACCCCTTCTTATATAATACTTAACAAAAATCTCTACTCGTTTAACGTTTAAAATCTAAAAATGTATAAAATACGTCTTCTATCAAGGGCACGCTCCTTTTTAAAAAAAACGAGTATATATATAAGTCTAACAAACAAAATCTAGATATAAAAAAAAATATGCCTTTAATCAAGGGGACACCCCTTCTTATATAATACTTAACAAACAAAAAAAATATTTAATCGAGAGAGAGATGTTTAAAATCTAAATATACATAACAAAAAAAATACGTTTAAAATATATATGAAACGCTTCTTCAATCGAGGGGACACCCCTTCTTATATACAGACCTAACAAAATCTCTACGCGATCCAGAGGCGTTTAAATCTAAATTTATATAAAAAAAGAATACTTCTATCAAGGGGGACACCCCCGAGTACGTATATAAACTTAACAAAAAATCTCTCTATATATATAAATCACACGACATCATCTATCGTCGTTTACCCAGCATATATATAAACTTAACAACGACGTTTACGGTGGGAAAAAAAAGCTGTCAAAAATAAGCTACATAACTTTACAAAAACGCCGGATACAATTTTACGCATCAAAAAAACCAAACCCAGACCCCCGCCACGCCAATGGATCACACACTGACAACGTTGACACGCCTCTATATATGACACGCCTCTGAAAACGGGAGGGGGCTAGATCACCTTTTCGCGACAGAACATTCAAATGGATGATAAGTAAAACCCTTGTCTCTTTCTCGAATTAAAACTTCGATCTCCGTTTTAAAGGGACATTTCATACCTGGGGGATGTCATCAAAGGCATTATAACTTTATATCGACTGCTATTCAAACTGTAATATTATTCGGGTACTATACTATCACAGGCAATTATAAAGTAGACCTCTTTAATTTTCAGATCGTTAAATCACCACGTTCGTTTCATTAGCTAACTACCCATGTTTCATATAAAATCCAACTCGCTTGAACTTATACGATTCTCATTCGAATCACTGAAAACCTATACTACGTATATAATACTTATAAAAAATATTTCCAATACTTAATTAAGTATATTGAAGATATTGAGATCTCCGTTTTGGTAAAATATTAACTTAAGAACGTTATAAATGACAAAAAAATGGTAAAGAAAATTTAAATACAAACATATAGATAAATGACACAGTAGGATACTTATTCTAAATACTGGAAATTCAACCCCACTGGACACCCCAAGTTTTTTCTGCTCAATTTTTTGTCCTTTTAAATCCGTAAAGAAGAGTTCACCTATCAAAGACAAGCCATGACAGTTCATTCCCAAATCACAAGGTGAAAATTGTGTAAATGCAAAAAACTTTTACGTTTTTTCAGGTCATTTGAAGATTTCTCTCGCCCTCTGGATAAAAAAAAAATACATTGTCCGTTCACAGTTAAGCAAACTTCCTTAAAGACAGTTTATGTTTTAAAGTCTATAAATGACAAGGTGGTAAAGAAAAATCAGCTATCGAAACTGATAGGGCTTACACACGTACATCTTTGAAAAGTACAGGGGAATTTAAAACTTGTATCCTCATTCGAATCATAATCTGGTGTGTATTGGTTAAAAAAACACAAAAAAATAGCACGTATTATGACACCATTGAATTTGGGGATTTTCCATCAGAATATTAGCGGATAAAGTCACTCATCCTCACCACCCTCCACTTCGCCTTGTACAAAGTTTTCATCATGCGTTAGCTTTTTGATCGACCGTCGACGCCTCCGCCCCCTCCGCCTCGGCACCCTCCGGCCCGTCCCTCTTCGCCCACCTCGGCCTCCCCCCCTCCTCCTTAGCCTGACTTCCCTCCTCAGCCTCAGTCGGCCTCCTCTCTCCGTTCCTCCTTCCGCCTCGCCTCCTCCGTTCTTCCGCCTCACGCCTCTGTCGCCATGGCTTCCTCCTCTCTTCGCTCTTCTCCTCCGTTCGCTCCTTCCCATCCCCGTCTCCTCCCGTTGGCGCCTGCGCACCTATATTTTTCCCTCCAGCTCTGTTCTCTTTTCGGACGCCGCCTCATCTTCAGTCGTCGCTTTTCGGCCGCCTCCTCCGTTACCTCCGCCTTTCCCGCCTCAGCCTCGCGGCGTCTTTCTCCTCCTCCGCCTGGCCTCTCCGTCTCCGCCTTTCAGCTTCCGCCACGTCTCTCTCTCCTCCTCTTCCTCCTCCTCGTCAGGGTGGGAACACTGCCGGACTGGTGGGTGTCAGGGGAATGTAGCCCCCTCGGGATCTGTTTCCCGCCCCGCCACCTCCGCCACAGGCACGCTAGCGCCGCCAGCGATCAGGAGAGGCGCAGCCCCCCACCGCGCTGACGGCGATGGCAACCAAGTCGTCGTAACTGAGTCACTGGGGTGGCGAGGGTGGGTGGTACTGGGGGCTGTGGGGTGGACGGGGTGACTGGGGCGGTGGCGGTGGTGGGGTACTGGGGACTGGGTGGACTGGGGTACTGACGGTGACGGGGTACTGGTGGTGGTGGGGCACTGACGGTGACGGTGGTGGTGGTGGTGGCCGGGGTACTGACGGTGGTGGTGCTGGTGGTGGTGGCGGTCGTGACGCCGGATGTCGTCGCGTCTACCTGAAGCGCGACAAAAAAAACAAACTCATAATAGTAACCGTCTCTCTCGAAAACGACAAAAAAAATCTCAACATGGAGCCCACCCTTAATGCGACTGAGAGCCTTCTAAAAATTATAGAAAATACGCGGGGTGACCAGCCGTCTTCTCAGACGGCTAACTTCCTCTCGGCGATCATACTGTTTCTACTACTCATCATCAAAAGTTTAAACCACTACCGTAGAATCGTACGTATACAGGGTGTTTATATATATATATATATATATATGTATACTAACGGCGTATTACGTCTTACAACCCTCTTAAAAAAAAATGTAACCCCCCTTTTTTTCAGACCAACCCGAGAAACTAGGGAGGCGTTTCAATAAAAAAAAGAAGAATATACGGTCAGCCGAAAAATAAAAAAAAGACGCGAAAAAAACGGCGTCACAGTCCCTCCCCAATCTCGATCAACCGGCCCCGGGGCGCTCGATCAGTCTACTCCTAGACGCTCAATAAATCGTGTCTCTGGCGGCGCTAGCATAAAAGGCCGGCAGCGTCGCTAGCTAGCGTCACTAAAGCGCTCGCGAACGACTCGTCAACGCTTACTGGAAGGATACACGATAAAAGAGAAAAGACATGGACAGTCAACCAAGGTAGGCGAGCCCGTTATGTTACCTTTTTACATTATTTATAGAACCCCAAAATCTTTCGCTAACCTATAGGGCTTAATTATACGCTTCTCATTTCATATTTTTTTAAGTCTTTATAAGGCGCTCTCTACGGCCGTTCGGTCGACATAGGGGGGGGGGGGGCTTTTAAACGAGACTGTCGACGTAAGTAAAAAAAACGCCCTGTCTCTTTCAGAAACACGGTAACGGCTTATTTTCGCTGTTTTTTTTCTTTTTTTTAAAAAAACCAAACCCCTCTGACGCTCTATTTATTCCCCCGTTTTTTTTTTTTAAAAAAAGAACTAAAAAAATATAGACTTTTTTTTTTTTTAAAAAAAAAAACGTATAAAAAACTCACGGGGCATAGGCCTAGAAGTCGTACAGCGGGCCAGAGTCTCCTCCTAGCGTCGATCACGCAAGGGGCGCCTCGTTGGTCCGAGAGGTCTAGCACGACGACGCTCGTAGCCAGTCTCTCCATATCCCTGTCGTTCACGATCCTCATTAAACATCCTCGTAGCGTGACGATGAGAACGTCCTCCTCCACGCGCGGTACTCTTCTAAGGCCGCAGTCCACGCATGACCATTTCTGATAGCCATACTGGCATTCGGAAGGACAGTCGGACTGCCCCAACACTAGAACGATCAGCACAATCCACAACGATGCTAGCCTCATGACTCAGCACTTTTTAACACAAAACGTCCTAAATAGCGACGTCCGACGCTATCCCCTTTAAACAAACGCGATGAAAATATCCACTCAAAAACGATAAAGTCAAGTCTCTATTAAAAACGTCGCTAAAAACACTGCTAAAACGCGATATCCGTTAAAAACTCAATGAAAATGCTCAGTCCTCGTGGTGTGAAAATCTGTCTGTTCGTCTCTCTCTTAGTCTCGCTATGGAGCAAGCTACAAGGGGTCAAACGACCCGTTAACAACCCATTGTCTATTTCGTTTGTTCGCTAGTTATACACTTAAGGCGTTTAAAGCGAATCCAGATGGATGACCAGAGGCGTTATGACCAAAGAAAAACTGTCCGCATGTCGTCCCCACGAGCGCCTCTTTAGAAGCCATAACGCAACCCCCCCAAAAAAAGTTAAGCTATTTCTTACAACCCCCCTTCTACTAAAAGAATACCGAATTAAAAAAAAAGTGAGAAGGTTTTTTTTTTTAAAAAAAAAGGCGATCCGTATATATATATATATATATATTACTCCGAATAAAGAGCGACGGACGGGTGAGAAGCCTTATCGATGTCGCGTATTACTCCGGATTAAAAATGTGAGAGGTTTTTTTTAAAAAAAAAATGCTCTGTATATACGTATTACCACGAATAAAAAAAAGGTGAGAAGTCTCGGAGACTGTAGGGAAGGAAAACCCTCTTTTTTTTGCGCTTTCTGCCATGCGGGATGCGGTTTTTGCCCCGGTGAACGAGAAACGGGAGGCCTTTTACCCACCGATCCCTCAAAACGGGCGTCTATCGCGTACGCCCGTGCCTCAAAAACGTGTCGCTCCAATAGTAATTTATACTCAACTTTTTGCGCGTCCTCCCGAGAAGAAGACGTCAAAAAATGACCGGCTTTTCCGCGTCAATACCCGGAAACGGTGAGCCCGTTTTCGGACAAGTGACGCCAGTTTTCGGAAAAGGCGCGCCATTTTTCGCCCCTCCTCAGGAAAAACCCGCGCAAAAAAATAGTATAAATTAGTATTGGGGCGAGGACGTTTGGGGTTTCGGCGCCGGAAAAACCGGTCGCTTTTTTTCCGTAAGACCGCGTAAAAAAACCCCTAACGCCTCACCCAAAAAACGCCTCCCGAAAAACGAAAGGTTTACGTCGGCGATTGACTTTAAGATTTTTTTTTTCTTTTTACATATCCTTCAGAATGGAAGATAAATCACGTCATGCGGCGCTATCCATCGATCACCTAACTCACAACGCTGACTTGTGCCAGAAATTCTACATCAACCGACAGAACTCCGAGTTCACCGACTTCGTAATTGTGGTGGAGGGAGCTTCCCTGCCGTGTCACAGGATGGTGCTGGCGGCCGGGAGCCCCTACTTCAAGGCTGTGCTTAGTAATAATATGATCGAACGTCAGCGCGGCACGGTCACCCTGGAGGGCGTAACCTCGCGCTCAATGCGGCTTGTTTTGGACTACATGTATACGGGTAGATTAACTGTTGACTACTGTCATATTGAGGACGTCCTCCACACGGCCGACTATCTGCAGATACCGGCTATCAAGCAATGGTGCGAGCGATACGTCGTCAACGAACTTAATCCCAATAATTGTTTAGGATGGCTGCAAGTTGGAACCTTGTATAATTTAGGGTTTTTGGTAGAACGAGCCAGAGAGGTGATTTACAAGTTTACCCATCGGGTTGTAGAATCCCCAGAATTCATGCGGCTTTCATTAGCTGAAATTTTAGACTATTTCTCTTACAAGAGTTTTAAAGTAAGAAACGAAGACCTTCTGCTCCAGGCGTGCATCGACTGGATTAGATTTGACAAAGAGAACAGGTTGGGGAAAGCTAGTGATTTGCTGAAGTGTACAAACCCGGCAAAGTGCTCTGACGAGTTCCTAAAACAGCTGACTAAGATAAACACGGATATCGTTAGCGGTGAAGTACAGCAAATTATCGGTAATGTCATGTTTGAAAGAAGCACACGAGAAGATAGTTCACGATCACCTCTCACGGGCGAAAGTAATTGTATCATTCTCATCGGCGTATATTCCAATCATGGCGGTATCCGTAGGCATTTTAAACCCAGAATATGCGACAATAAGCACCAGTGGAAGAGGTTGACGCCTCTGCCAAAGTACAGGAGATACGCCAGCATCTGCACTGTTAACGATGGTCTGCTGTTAACTGGAGGTGTAGATGACGAAATTGATTCCAGGGAATCCTATTTATACTGGATAAAGTACAACGCTTGGAACAGGGTGGCCGATATGCAGCGACAGCACAGCAAACATTCTTCTTTAGCATTCGGTAAAATGGTGTATATATTCGGCGGACGCTGTTGGGAAGAAACAGTTCCAGCTTTTGATGTTGAGAAGAACGAGTGGGACGCTGTGAGCCCTATCCCGCGCGCTCCGGGTAATTCGTCCATTGTGGTCAAGAACGGTATACGCGCTTACGTCATTTCGAGCACTTCAAGCGTTAACGAGCCAGCCGTGCCCAACCACGGTTTTTATATGCACGTATACAACGTAGTAAAAGATTCTTGGACTCAAGGACCGTGCCCTCCCGGGACTGTTAACCACGCGTACGGATCGACCGCCGTGAGCTATAAAGATTCTATATACCTCGTTGGCGGCGAGTCAAAATTGTGTCTCGCCTACGATACTCACGCCCATAGCTGGACCAACTTGAGCCCACCACCGCGAGTTCACCAATTTGGAGCCACTGTCCTGATAGATAGAAACATCAGGATTTACGGGGGATCGAAGGATCGTACGGATCTCGCCATGCAGTACGATATCGACAGAGACCAGTGGGAAATCTTAAGTAACGTTGTGTTTGGCGAAAATATTACCATCAGCCGCACGTCCGCTTTTCTCACAACGCAGAGTAAAGCTTTTCCCACTCGTCGTGATTGACTAACGAGGGAAATAAGCGTGAAATGTCTGTTTTTTAAACGAGAGACAGAGCTTTGCTCTTTTTTTCTTCCTAGACGTGTATTTTTGTGATAATCCAATGTCAACGCGTAGTCTCAAGTCATAATTGTACTGATATTCCCGATGTTTTTTAGGTTAGAGACAGTTGTTAGACGCGTTGACGGTCTTAATGTTTTAAATGGTTACGACGTGTATCTTTATTTTTTACCATTTTGTTGCTCGATAAACGCCTGTTTACGATTTTCTAACTGTAATTATGGTTTATTATGTATTATAAATGCTTTGTTATAGATACGATTATCGTATGTTGACTATGTATAATTATGGTTTATTATGTATTATAAACGCTTTGTTATAGATGCGATTATCGTATGTTGACTATGTATAATTATGCTAGAATATTTGTAATCTTGCGGTGAATAAAACTCGATTATAGTTCGTAAAATGTATTGGGTTTACGAGTCAGTTGCTTAAAGGTCGTTATATACATGTTTCCTTACACTATAAACATTGCGTTTTAAGCCATAAAAAAATGGGGGGGCTTGATTTGCTTTTAATTTTATTATTCCGTGGGGTTTTTATCTATTACAAGTAATATTTTTTTTTACAAAAGACATTTCACCCCGTTTACCACATCGCAGTAACAATCGTGTCAGAAGAGGGACGTTATTCTTCGCACGCAGTCACCCACGCACTCGCTCACACCCCTACGTTACATATAACAACGCCCGAATGAAATAAAGCCCGTCTTAACTAACCTGAAACATCGCGTTCCCCCACGAACGCCCCCCTTCGTCTATTCTAGTGACGTCTTTTTTTTTGTGGTGTAGCCGGACGGCGGAGTCGGGCTGTGTCGGCGCGCGCTCTACCGAAGTCCGTCCGGGGTCTACGGTCCCTTCGTGGAGCGAGCTCTGGACAGCTCTTCACCTTGAAGACGAGCCAGTCCCAATACCGGTAGGATTCTTTTAACACTACAGTTTCCCGAGTCTTTTAAAGCGTAAAAATATACATATTTTTTTAATGACTCCAAGAAGAAGAAGACGGTTATACTTTTTAAAAAAAAAGGTCTTTTTTTTTTTTTACTCCAGACCCCGCCAAGCAGGTCGACTCGTGACGGGAAGTCGAGGGTGCCGTCAACGTCCGGGACCAACGACTCTGGCGCCGGACTGCAGGACAGTCAGCGGGACGGGTTTCAGTGTCCGTTCTGCGACATGACACTGTCCTTCAAGAGAGACAAAAACAGCGTGACACGCATCTAATTGTTGTCACTGGCATTCACACGGCGAGGCAGTGTTTGATACAAATGGCGTCCGTGGTGAATGTTTTTTCTGTAAATGCGGGTTAGACGGGGAGGGGAATCTATTATGGGACGACGTTTTCGCACGGAAGGCCGCAGATTCCAAATACGTAAGAAGAGAGGGGTAGGTGCGCGTACGCCGTACTACCCAAATTAAAATTACCATTAAAAGACCTAAAGAGAGAGCTACCCATAGATATATCTGAATAAAACGTTGTAAGTTTTTTTAAA
>CM032660.1:21833394-21845220 GCA_019095985.1 Streblospio benedicti | reverse complement strand
CTCGCCTCACCGCCAACAGCTCCCTCCAGGCTCCGCGACCTCCCCCGTCGTCGTCGTCGTTCCAGTCGAGGTCGGGCCAGCCTTGCCTTGACGATCGGGGACCCAGAGCCAGGTCAGACCCGGGGCGGCGTCGGCGCATCGTCATCGTCGTCGTCGCGAGGATCGGAGCCAGAGGCGCTCGTGACCTCCGCCCGCATCCCTCGCGGCCTTGGCGTCGTCAGCGCTTCTTTTGACTTGAAAGTTTCTTGGCGCCCTTTGCGATGGACTGGGCTTCGAGACCCGCTTTTCCCAGGCCAAAAGCGCTCCTGGAGAGCGTGCTCCTCAGCCACCCGTCTAGCCTCCGTTCGCCGTGCCTCGCCGCCTCTTCAAGCTCGCGGCGTAGAGCATCGACCTCCGCCCGTCTCGCCTCTAGCCTCTCCGATCTCCTCCGCCTCTTCTTCTTCAGCGGCCGTCGTCGCCTCGGACGTGTCAAAGATTTCCTCCTCCAGAGAACCGTCGTCGACCCCCGAAGAAGGGCGGCGTGCTGAGGGGCCGCATCGGATGGTACCCTCGCTCGGGGGGTCGGGGGACGCGCCTCCTCAGTCTCCCACAACAGGCAGACTACCCCCACCACGACTGGGAGGAGGAGGAGGCGGTTACACCGGCGCCGACCCAGACCGGCAGCGTCGCGCCCGTGGTATCCCTGGTGGTGTGGTGGTGTCGGCGGCGGCGGTGGTGGTGTTTCTGATCGACACGTCGTCGATAGCGGGGGGTGCTAACGATGTAACGCTAGCGGTGGCGGTGGTACCGGAGGCGGTGGTGCTGGTTGCGACGGTGGTGGTGGTGCTGGTGGCAACGGTGGCGGTCGTGGTGGTGCTGGTGGCAACGGTGGAGGTCGTGGTTGCACCGACCGTCCTGACGGTCCAGGTTGTCGTGATCGTCTCGTCCGCCTGAAGCGATAAAAAAAAACTCATAATAGTAACCGTTTTTACAACGATAGCCTCAAAACATGGACAGTCATTATAACGCGACAGAAAACCTTTTAAAATTTATAGAAAATACTCGTAACGAACGACCTTCTTCCCAGACGTCGGAATTACTCTTAGCGGTGATCTTATTCCTGCTCCTTATACTCAAAAGTTTGAATCACTACCGTAGAATGGTGAGTATATAATAAATAAACGTCGTCTCAACGAAGCGTTTTTAAAAAAAAAGCGAGGGATACGGTATATAGATAACGTTACAAGGGGTTTTTTTTACGACCAAACTCGAGCGTAGGAATATAAAAAAAAATAATATAGCTATTACGCCGCTTGATATAATAATAAATCGTGCCGTATTATAGATAATATTACGCGTCAACTTTTTTTCCGAATAGCGACGCCGAGTCGTCGCCCGCGGCCGGCGGCGGCGACGTAGAGGGAGACTGTCGATAAATCACGCCCCGTCAAAGGCTCAACGCGACAGCATAAAGGGCCGCGCTAGTCCCCCTAGCGTCATTCGCTAGCTCACTCGTCGAGAGAGATCGCGTTACCCGAGGACATGTTTTTTTATAACGGGAGGTGGACACTACTGGCATATGGACAGTCAATTTAGGTGAGTGCGTTATGTTACTACTTTACCAATTAAAAAAAAAACTCTCTCTTTACTAAGCGGATTATTTTTTTTTAAAAAACGCGGGCTTTTACCTATTTTCCCCCTTTGTTTTTACGTCATTTTTATATAAAAGAAATAATATAAACTTTTTTTTTTTTTTTTTTTTTTTAAAAAAAACAAAACACTTACGGCGCAAAGTCCAGTCACTCGTACCGTAGGCCACGCTAACGCTCTCGTGTCTCGCACGCAGTCGTACCCGCGTTGGTTAGATAGATCTAAATCGGTCACATCACCCAGTCTGGCCATATCTCCATCAGTAAGCTCGCGTAGGAGGCATCTCCGTAGCGACAAAAACAACACTCCGGCATCTTCAACACGTGGCACCCGTCTGAGTCCGGAATCATCGCAATTCCACGATTGAGCTCCACATCGGCACAGATCGACGGGGCACGTGGTCCCCCCATCGACCGAAACGCACAACAAAATCAACCCTAACGCCAACAGCGACATCGTCATGGCTTTTAAAAAAACTGTCACAGTATTCGCTACAACTTCCAATATCCTTTGTTATAGAATGTAATCCGTATATCGTCTTAAAACTAGTAACAAATCCTTTAAACCGCGGACCGATATTCCTAAACACTCGAACAAAGAAAAAATGCTGCGTCACGATGAGTCATCACTACAACTAGGGGCAAAACGATGACCATTTAATGACCCCGTTGTTTAATCCAGGGCAGGATAATTACGTATACAAGGGGAACCCAACGATTTAAAGTCATCCAGATGCGACGGCGATGCGTTATGACAGAGAGGAAAAAAAAACTGTCCAGATGAAAATCGCCAGAAATCCTTAGAAGCCATAACGCAACCTAACCAGAGCTAAACTTTACAAGACACGGTTCCGGCTTTTGACGTCGATACGAACGAGTGGGAGACCGCGAACCCTATGCCTCTAGCTCCGGGTAATTCGCCCATCGCGGTCAAGAACGGTATACGCGCCTACGTCATCTCGGACGCCTCGAGCGTCAACGGGTCGGTCGTAAACCCCGACAGCGGTTTCTATATGCACGTATACGACGCGGTAAAAGATACTTGGTCTCGAGGACCGTCACCACCGGGGACAGCTAACCGCGCGCACGGGTCGACCGGCGCGAGCTATAAAGATTGTATATACCTCGTCGGCGGCGAGTCAAAATTGTGTCTCGCCTACGATACACGCGCCCGTAGCTGGACCAACTTGACTCCACCACCGCTCGTTCACCGATTTGGCGCCACCGTCCTGATAGATGGAAATATCAGGATTTACGGCGGATCGGCGGCTTCTACAGATATCGCGGCGCAGTACGACATTGACAGAGATCGGTGGGAAATCTTAAGCGACGTCGTATTCGGCAAAAATGTCACCATCAGTCGCACGTCCGCCTTTCTCACGACGAGGGCTCGTCGTAATTGAGGTAAATGAACAATTTATACCATTTTTTTTTGCGAGTGTTTTTTTTTAAGAGAGAGAGGGAGAGAGAGAGGGAGAGAGAGAGAGAGAGAGGCGTGTACGTTAATATTTGCAATCTCGCTTTGTAGACGGACGGAGGGGGAGGAGTCGACCCGCGTCGGCGCGCTCTCCACCAAAGCCAGCCCGGTGACGACGTGCCCGTCGTGGAGCGAGCTCTGGGCGTCTCTACTTGGCGAAGACGTGCCGCTTCCAACGCGGGTAGGATTCTTTTAAACGCTACATTTTCCCCGAGTCTTTTTAAAACGCGTTTTCGTTATTTTTAAAAAAAAAAAATGACTCCGCGAAGAATAAGGTTATACTTTTTAAAAAAATGTCTTTTTTTTCGTTTATTCCAGACCCCGTCACGCCGATCGTCTCGTCGCGGGGTGCCGTCAACGTCTGGACCGGCGACTCCGCCGCCAAAGGAGGAGGAGGGGGAGGACAGCCACCGTGACGAGTTTCGGTGTCCGTACTGTACCACGACGCTGTCCTTCGTAAGGGATAGAGACTGCGTAAAACGAGCTAACTGCTGTTTTTCGGGAATTCACACGGCGAGACCGTGTTTGACGCGAATGGCGTCACGCGGGGAATGCTATTTTTGCAAATGCGGGCTGGACGGTGAGGGTAATTTACTTTGGAACGACGTGTTCAACGCCGAGGGACGCAGATTCCAGATAAGGAAAAAGAGGGGGGTAGGCGCGTACGACGTGCTACCCAAACTGAAGTTACCTCTGAAAGAACTAGCTAGCCATAGATACGCGACGTCGTAATTACGGACGCTGTAAGTTTTTTTTGTAAAGACGTCGCGTATATATATTACTGTATATTACTGGAGCGGTTTTTTTTTGTGTAAAGATGTTCCGTATATATCGCTCTGTATATTACTGAGGGTGAGACGTTTTGTAAAGATGCTGTGTATATATATATATGTGTGAAAGATGTTCGGTATTTATTACTACGAATAAAGAGTGTGAAAGACGTTCTGTATTACTCTGAGTAAAAAGTGAGAGGGTTTTAAAGATGTTCTGTATATTACTACGAAAAAAATGAGAAGTCTTGAGGATTGTCAGTATTACCGAGAATAAAAAGCGTGTTTTTGTAAAGATCTCTTATATATTAGACTGTCATATACCCCCTACTCTGTATATTACCGAGGGTGAGACGTTTTGTAAAGATGCTGTATATATATATATGTGTGTGAAAGATGTTCGGTATTTATTACTACGAATAAAGAGTGTGAAAGACGTTCTGTATTACTCTGAGTAAAAAGTGAGAGGGTTTTAAAGATGTTCTGTATATTACTACGAATAAAAAAAAAGATCTCTTGAGATTGTCCGTATTACTGAGAATAAAAAGCGTGTTTTTGTAAAGATCTCTTGTATATATTAGATTGTCCGTATTACTGAGAATAAAAAGCGTGTTTTTGTAAAGATCTCTTGTATATATTACTGGGAACGCGTGAAGTTTTTTTTTTTTTTAAAGATGGACTGTATATACGTATTACTAAGAATAAAAAAAGTGTGAAAGACGTTCGTTTTCTCTAATTTCTCGTAGAATACGCGATATTCAGTTTTAAATAGGTTTGCCGCCTAAAGTTTGGCCGTAAAAACTTGAACGATGTCTAAATTTTTTTTAATAAGAACGTTACGTATATAGAGGGATGTCTAGAATATAAAGAGCCCCCCTTTTCTTTTAAGATAGCCCCAGCGTTTAACGTAGATTTATATATGTTTCTATTAGACGGGATTTTCGAGATTTTTGTTTTTTGGTGGAAATCGTATTGAATTACACGTCAGGACCGAAAATTTGGCAGTTCTTTAATTTTACAACATTTAATCTTTATCATCACTAAGAAATAAATATAGTAATGTCGTTGTTGTGATATATGTATTTTATTCTGCATTTGTTCGTGGCCAATTCTAACTTCATAGGAGAAAATGAGACCGTGATTGCATACTTTAAACGCTGTATTTTCACTAGTAATAAAGCAACATACTGCGTTTTACCCGGAAATCAGGGTACACCAGCAGAATAAAGTTCAACTACATAAAAAAATCAAAATATATTGTTACCTGCACCAGCCGGTTGCACTTAAAAGGTTCCATTATTCAAAGTATTGATGGTGATTCTTATTATCACACTTTGAGACCATAATATTGTAAATATTTTAAGAAATCTATCGATTACTCCCCAGATCAAGACGACAAAATTGCTCTTTATTATCGCCCTACCTGTCTGCTAACATATCGTTTATCGAAAGGGCTATGTTAACAATATACAACAGCCATGCGTGATTGACTAAGGCTGATTCTCTGCAACCTGCATACATATGCATAAATTATGATAATGAGCCATTGATTAGCGTCGTCAGTCGAATGAAACGTTAAATATTATTGGTAGTTGCGCCATCTGTTAGCCAATGAGATGGCGCAATAAATTAGCGTCGTCAGTCGAATGAAACGTTAAATATTATTGGTAGTTGCGCCATCTGTTAGCCAATGAGATGGCGCAATAATTAGTTTGTTCGATGTCAGAAATACGTCATCATTTCTCGTGTTTTATTATTACTATTAGTCATTAGATTCATGTGACTGTCCTGAAGCAACATAACGCACTCGTGAAATCGTTCACCACTGACACCAGCCAACAATCAACATGGCTGAAACGTGTGGTAATTTTTTTTTGTGGTTTGACAATATTTTCTTTAATATTCAATACAGAAATGGATACACTCTTGCTTATTGCTGTTATATACTTTGTAAAGCTATAGGAAAAGTCGTGCTGCTGCTATAACGTCTATAGGATATCATTCATGTGGGATATTGTCCTGTTTTTATAGTGTTGCCACATTATCACTCACTGACCAAACTTGTGAAAATTGTGTGAACGTCTTGCATTTGCAATGTGTTTATTTTTACGACCGGAGACCATGGAATAAAAGTGACTGTTCAATATCCTTGTGAATTTAAGCTTTAATATTGCTTTTTGATTATATGTGATAATTCTATCTATTATTTTAATTAGATAATTTAAGCTTTAATATTGTTTTTGGTTATATGCAATAATTTTATCTATTATTTTGATTAGATAATTTAAAGTTATGTCATCTACTGTACATAAAGTTAAATAAATGTGATAATTTTATCTATTATTTTGATTAGATAATTTTTTAATATTGTTTTTGATTATATGCAATTTTTTATCTAATATTTTAATTAGATAATTTTAAAGTTATGTCATCTAGTGTACATAAAGTTAAATAAATTATTGACATGTAAATTGGTTAATTAGTTTATGTTACTTTTATGTATATTGTTAACAGAAATTAATAATTTTAACGATACAAATTCTCAAAGAGTAAAAATTCATACAAATACTAAAAATACGACATGAAAGAATTTAATTCAAAGAACACACTTAACCAAACAGGCCCAGGGCAATTTTGTAAATGGAAGATTTACTGTGTCCAGTATAAATTATATTTCTTTGTCTAGAAATTTGGTTATGGCTGATTAAGTTTTTTACCTTATAGAAAATGACATTCTAAGAAATTGATTATGGATTAAATCTAAATTTCGGGGGTATCTACTAGTTACAATTTTTTTAAATACGAAAAAAAACTAGTCAATCTATAGTTAAAAAAAATATATATCCAGTCTTATACAATGACGTACACAAAACTAGTCAATCTATAGTTTTATTTTTTACAATGACGCGCAAAATATCAGTTTTTCTCTCTCTCTCCGCGGGTCAGTAGTCACTGATGAGGCTTTTCGCTGAGGATCTCGCGAAGATGGGTCGTCGTGTCGAGCGATAACCTCCTCCAGCGTCGCTCTCGGGACCCTTCTCAGCACGTAGGAGCGCTCCATGGCCGCCTGAGCTAGACGAACCGCGAAGTATTCGGGCGTCACCGACACGTTACCCACCGCCTCCGCGACGGTGCCGGGGCAGCCCGTGAGGCAGGCGTGATCAAGTTGAGACGGCCAATCGTTGACGCACCCCTCGCAGAGACGTCTTATTTCCTCCGTAGCGGACTCGGTCAGGATGGCGGCGTACGTCTCGGAGCCCAGTTTAACGTCCTCATCCTCGTCGACGTCGATACCGCTATCCTTGTCGTCGTCTCCGCGTCGTAGGAGCTCTTCAAAGTCTCCCCAGGCCCACACCGTGGTGCCGTTCTTCGTGGGGAATCGACCGCTCCAGGCCTCACGTGGACGTAGGTCCTATTGTTAAAAACGCTTACGCTAGCGCGCACGTCGCCTGACGGCGTCTTCTCCAGAACCCAGTCCTTCTCATCGGCTCTCGGAAGGCTGCGTCGATCTCGTTACGGAGCCTCACCAGCTCCCTCCAGGCCGCCTCGCTCACGGTGATGGCCTTGTCCGGTTTGTAGGGGTTTCCGACGATGAGGTAGCCCTCGGCCACTTTGGTCACGGCGCGAGTGGTAGACGCCGCGGGTCTCGGTTGATGCGTGGCGGACATTTTCGCGAATGGTAGACGCTGTCGGTCTCCCTCCGTTTATATAGAGACCCGTCAAGCGGTTGATTAATGGCTTCTACCTTATAGCTCCAGCCGCTCATCGGCTGGCGGTCGACGCGTGATTAATGTCTTCTACCTTATAGCTCCAGCCGCTCATCGGCGAGCGGCCGACGCGTGATTAATGTCTTCTACCTTATAGCTCCAGCCGCGGAGCTGTCGGTGAGCGGCGGGCTTTGATTAATGGCTTCTACCTTATAGCTCCAGCTGTCGAGCGGGGTCCCTCTCAAAGAGTTAACCAGCCCGTTTTATCTTCTAATTCCCACCACGCGTCCGTCTTTTTATTTTCTATCTTTTTCCGGAGCTTTTATTTTTCTATTTTTCAAAGTCTTTTTACTTCTATTTTATTTTCTATTTTTTTTTCTTTTTTTTTCTTTCAGTCTTTTTTTTTCTCTTTTTTTTTTTTTTTTTCGAGTCTTTTTTTTCTATTTTTCTACGGGACTTTTTTTTTTTTACTTTTTTTTCTTTTTCATTCTTTTATTCTCTAGGAGCCCTCTTCTTCTTCCCGAGATCGCCTCCTCCTCCTCCTCCTCCTCCCCTCCTCCTCCCCCGATGGCTGGTAGTATGTGGGTGTCGCGAGCCACCTCGGTCACGTAAGCGTTTGGCGGGGTCGACTCTCTCATCGCCGAGGAGGTATCGGACGGGCGTTGACCACGTTGCTGCCGGGGATCGGGGCGTCCGTATAGCGGTTTACGATCTCACCGCGTCGGTTCCACTCCATCACCGTGCGGAGGAGGTGAACCAGCCGCGTCCCCCGCTCTCTAAGACTCGCGGGAAGAGCCTCGACGACGTCGTCGGCCGTCAAAGGCGACTGGTCCCGAGGCGGGGGTCGTCCCGGGGCTGGTGGTGGTGGGCGCGCTTCTCGGTCAGCTTAGCGTACATCTCCTCGGGAACCATGACGAACCCGTCTAGGTGCTTCAGAGCCATCACTCTATGAGCGATCTCGCCGCTTCGCAGAGGGCTTCGGCCAAGGTTCGCGTCAGTAGCTTTCTACGCTCGAGGTCGGGGGTGGTCTTGCCGGACAGACGTCTAAGAGCGGTCACCTTTCCGCGCAAGTAAGGCTTTAAATGAGGCGGCACCGGGAGGCGTTTAGCTAGAATGTTCAGAGCTATCTCGCACAGAGCCATGATCTCGCCTTTATGAGCGTGCTTCAGGAGAGCGTCGCGCTGCCTCTGAGCGCGAAGTCCGCTGTCCCTCGGGTCGTCTTTCAGAAACATTCTGAGAAAGCGCGCGTGGGTGGCGAGAGCCATTCTCTCTCTCTCTCTCGCTTTTTTTTTTTTTTTTTTTTATGACTTCAAGGCGTAGACCCGCGTCAGCTCGCCCGGGAAGATGTCGGTTCTCAGTCTATAGGGACGCCAGCTCGTTGCCGGGAAGATGTCGGTTCTCAGTCTTTATAGTCCGTGGTCGGAGGTGCGAGCTCAGGTCGCCGATGAGGATGACTCGAGGGGTATTGCCGGGGATGTCCTCTTGGAACTTATCCTGGTAGGCCGTGTAGCAGTCATGAGGTTCTGGCAGGAGTTGAGGTTTTACCCGGCTGGCGCCCGAAGCGTGATGAGAGCCGGCGTGCGTGAAATTTTACCCGCTCATGATCGTCGACTTCGGGGGGAGGACCGCGCCTCTTATGGGGCGTGGATCTCGATGACGATCGTTGACCTGGTGAGGCAAAGCCTTGGCGAATTTCATCTCCAGGCGCCGCGTGACCCTCTGACGGGGTCGCCAGGGTCATCGCCGCCACGGGAAAACCGAACACCGTGTTGCCTCGCTTGTAGTCGTCGAGATTCGTGCCGGCCCCCGCGTCCCTGCCGAACCGCCCGGTCGCCTTATACATGTTGACGAAGGCCTCGACGTACTGGTCCCGCTCGAAGTCCAGATACCAGGGGCGGGAGGAGGGGACGGGGACCCCGTCCACGGACAGGTTCACGTAGTTGACGTTGTAGTGGCCAAAGTTGTAGGGGTTGAGGGCGTAGTCGCCGTTGACGGCGTCGCTAGACACCAGGACGCACGTGACGGACTTGGGCACCCGTCCGTTGAAAAGATTGTCCACGCAGAAGGTGAGGTCGTTCATGGCGATGCTGTACACCTTGTACTCCGACGACTCGTAGGGGTACAGGGCGTCGTGTTTCTCCAGGATGGCCTCGTGGGATATGACCGTGTCCTTGGCGATGGTCACCATCTCGACCTTGAGGGAGCAGTCGACGAATCGCACCGTGTAGCCCTTACTCTCCGCGTCCTCGGCCATAAGTCTGAACCCGTCCTTGTTCTGCCAGAGACGTATGCCGACGCCGACCGTGCTGATCATGTAGCGCTTGCAGTTGAAAATGTCGGCGTTCAGACGACCTTCTATCTCGCAGACCTTACCCCCCGCGGTGCGCTCGTTACGCCATTTGAGGCTGGGGTTGCTGGAAGGCTTCCGCTGGTCGTCTGACGAATCGACGTAGACCCGGGGGTTGTCCATGTCGTCCCTCTCGGTCGAGAACATCATAGCCTCGCACCAGGTGTCTTTGGCGTCCCTACCGTACCCGGTGAGGGTGTCCAGGTACGATTTGTAGCTGTAGAACGGGGCGGGGAATTGGTTGCAGTCGACGCCGTTGAGGCGCACCTCCAGGTTACTGAAGAAAGAGGCTATGGGGTGGTTGGTGAGGGTCACGTTTTCCGTCTCGCCCACCGGATCGCCCTGGCGGTCGACGATCTGCAGCTGGAGGGCCAAGGTCACCGAGTCCAGACGGATGTACCTCGGGCTGGGCGGGATGTAGAATTCCAGGCACGAGTTGGTGGTCGTGATTTGAGTCGTGGGTCTAAAGACCACCTCCTCCGCGCGCTCCACCCCCGCGTTGGTGGTGGGGGGCGCGAAAAGGAGAAGACGCTCGTCGTGGGCTCTAATGGAGCTGGCCATGGTTAGGCGAATAGGTCGTCTTCGCTGGTATCGATGCGTCTCGTTCGCTTTCTCTTTGCGGCTTTCTGTTCGGCGAGCGCGTCTTTCGTTTGCTCCAACACCGCGGCGGCCTGCGTCACCGCTTTTATGGAATGCTCGGGCTTCTTCCTAAGCGTCGTCGGCGCTTGGTTTTCACGGGCGTTCTCTTACCGATCATCGACCCCTCCGCCATGCGGCGGTAGTGATCGGTCCAATCGTCGACCGTGGGGGCATCGCGCAGTCTGTCGACGCTACTCATCGCTCCGGGAGAGTCGTAGAACGCAGCGGAATCCTTCGATTGTAGATAAATCCTCGTCGCCCGGGGAGGATAGCGAGACGCGTATGGCGCTGAGGACGGGCTGGTTGACTTTTATCGGGTAGGGGTTGACGTATTCGACGCTTCCGGTGGGTGGGACGTCTACGATTCTCAAAAGATTGGTGGTGTGATCGTTTAAGATAGCCGAGCCGATAAAGTCGGCGCTTATATGAAGTCTGAGCGGTGGTGCGTCCGACGGTCGGCGGGCGCCGTCTCCATCAGGGCGAGGTACCACGTGCCGTCGCCGAGGACGGCCGGCTTTGGGAAGGATATCGCGACCTCTAGGGGTCGGTGAGGTTGGCGTCGGCGAATATGTACATCTCAAAGAGCCTCGATTTGGTCGTAGGGGGATCCACGAGTTGAACTTTTTGGGGTAGTGCAGCCAGGATACGAAGGCCTCCTTGTTGCGACCCGCGACCTCTGGTTTTTATGACCCGATCCACTTTGAAACGACCGTCGCGGGCGGGGCCGCCGCGAAGTTCCTCTTCGTGAAAGGCGCCCTCGATGGGGTCGCCGTCCCAGTCGTTTAGTTTGTAGACGGCTTTGACGCCTCGTCTATAGCGCTGGGCCACCTTGAAGAGCTCTCCGCTAAATTTCTGATCGTACTGGCGACCGAGCGTTCTTCTCAGGGCGCCCACAGCGACGACGTCGCCCGATCTCGTGGCGATGCGAAGGGTCTTGCGAGGGTTTTTTTTGGTTTTTTCCTCCGTATATCCGCCTGGTTAACGGCGACCAGACCTTCGTTGTCCGGCGTCACGGGGGGGGCGTAGCCCGTCATTCTATGCGTCGGCGTTGTAGGCGGCCACGGCGTTGCTGAGGATGTCGACCCACCTGTGTTTCTGGGCGTGGAGGAAGGCTCTGTAAAAGCCTGGTGCGAAGGGTTTTTATGGCGCTCGGCGTGGCGGCGTGGATGTCGGATCGCGCTATGTAGCGTCCGGCGTTTATGGGAAAAATTTTCCCTACCCGTCACCACCACCTTCCCGTGAAAGGCGTTGGGGGGGG
>CM032660.1:21705885-21827281 GCA_019095985.1 Streblospio benedicti | reverse complement strand
GAGAAACTCGCCGTGGATTATTGGAATCACACGGGCATTGACCACTACGTATCCAGCCCCTGGCCCGAGGTGGTGCCGTGGCCGGCGAAGAAGAAGAGGCCGATCCGCTCCCGTCAGCAGCAGAAGAGGTGTGCGCCGCGGCCCCTGCCCTTGGCCCCAGTCTTCTGGCTCCACAGGTACAACCAGTAGGTGTGTCGGTGACGGGATGCTTGCTACGCGGATGGTTAATGCAGTATAGTTGATAATCTTATCGAGAGTTCAAGTATTGGTGTTTAAAAAGTTTCCAGTTTTCTTTTTATTTGTGTTCCATATCTTTATTATTACTGTGTGAATATGTAGCTTAAGTTTTATAATTTTTTGATTGAATTTTTTTCAGGTGTGCACATTGATTGATTGTTTGATTCACTTTAATTGTGACATTGGAATTATGATTTTTTTCAGGATTCATATGTTTACATTTAATCTAGGTTGATGAGAATATTTTTTGTGGTTCATCATCTTCTGTCTGATGGTAGCTAAGCATTTCAAGTTTATGAGAGTTGTGGTGTTTTATTCATTTTTATTAGTCCAGCTATCACGGGCACATGTACCATACAGGATGGAAACTGCAGAGACTAATGAGTGGCCATTCTTTCTTTCCCCCTTCACTGTTTACTAATATAGTTGCATCTTTTGGTTATTAAACAGGGGCAGATGTGGGCATTTGGCGTTAAGGTCACATACTTATTGTACAACGTTTTGGTGACTATCATCGTGCGTTGGCTTCTGTATTATATAGTATTAGCATACTGATAATGTGCTGCTGCCTCTAGCCTTCCCATGGATGAACGAAGAGTCTGACAATGACTGTGAATGAAGATGAAACCTCCAACGAGGGTGATAGTGAAAATGAACAGGAGAACGAGCCCTATGTTACAGAAGTGCTGCCTAGTATTCATTGTGTAAAAATTGGTGCATGTAATGTTGACATTGAGAACAACAATGATATTGTTGACATTGGAAATAATAATGAATTTGACGCTGAAAATAATGATATGGTATACAGTGTTCAAAATATTGATGTTTCTAATACTAGTCATGATAATGTTGATACTGTTGAAATGTTGATGTTCAAACTTCTAATACTGATGATGAAATAATTTCAGATTTCCAGCAGGATAATGTCCACCAGGGCAAGAGGGCCTCCAGTTTGCTATGGCGATTTTTTTGTCTTGCCAATTCAGTTCAGGGTTTGGACTGGAAACTTAAAATGTATACACTGATTGATATTTTACCATATTTTCCTTTTCCAGCATGTAGAAATATTGAATGCATTAATCTTTACTATTACTAATGTCGTGAATATGCAGTCCATGTTTTATGATTTTATGATTGAATCATTGCAGGTGTGCATATTGATGGATTTTTTCATTCACTTGAATTGTGATAATGGAATGTACACGTATAACTTATTTGCCAGAATTTATATGTTTGCATTCAATCTAGATTGATGAGAATATTCTTTGTGGTTCATCAACATATGTCTGGTGGTGGCTAACCATTTTAAGTTTATGAGGGTTGTGGTGTTTGATTTTTTTATTAGTCCAACAACTGGTACATACAATTGTAATGTGAGTGCTGTAGGAGTTTTTGTGCAACATTTATATATGTATATTACGAACTTTGATTGATGTTTCTAATACTAGTCAAGATAATGTTGATACTGTTGAAATGTTGATATTCAAGCTTCAAATACTGATGATGAAATATTTTCAGATTCCCTAAATGGAGGACCTCCAGTTCGCTTATGATTTTTATTGTCATGCCAATTCAGTTCAGGTTTTGGACTGGAAACTTAAAGTGTATACACCGATTGATATTTTACCATGTTTTCCTTTCCAGCATGTAGAAATTTTGAATGCAATAATCTTTATTATTACTAACGGTGTGAATATGTAGTTTATGTTTTATCATTTTTTGATTGAATCATTTCAGGTCTGCATATTGATTGATTTTTTATTCACTTTATTTGTGATATTGGAATGTACAATTATAAATTACTTTTCAGGATTTATATGTTTGCATTTAATCTAGGTTGCTGAGAATATTCTTTGTGGCTCATCATCTTCTGTCTGGTGGTGGCTAACCATGTCAAATTTATGGGGGTTGTGGTATTTGATTTTTTATTAGTCCAGCCACTGGTACATACAAATGTGTGTGCTGATGGATTTTTTGTTCAACAAATAATTAGATTTTTGGACAATGTCATTTAGATTTCTAAACCCCAGTATGATGAGGATAGAATAAAGATTATTTGGAGGTAAATTACGCGTTCATAACCCATCTAGTTATCCTACGAAGGCCACACATTTTTGCTTCTAATACAAGGTGTTGGTACAGAACAGATTGTTTGGGTTGTTGCTATTGAGACTAGTTCTAGCGTGTTACGTCATCATTTGGGAGTTTCCTATTGGCGGAAGTCAAAGCAAATGGATAATGTTCCACTAAAATTTGTTTTTCCTCGTTTAATATCAGAGTATACCTTTATGAAAAGTTATTGCATAATGTTCACGGGATACAAGTTATTGAAATGGCAAACCTGACGCCCGATCCCGCGGTTTGATCTTTAAGTACTTGTGATGTAGCAAATCCAAGATATACAAAGCTTTGGCAAAACTGTCCTTACAAAGATGTTTCAGATTTTTTTACTTTATAAAATATGTACGTGGGTGTGATAGATACATCCACTTACACATTAGTAAAGTAGGTGATAATGGAATTTTTAAACGTAGATCTAGAAACTGTGATTCAGTTCAGGTTTTGGACTGGAAACTTAAAGTTTATACACTGATTGGTATTTTACAATATGTTCCTTTACAGCATGTAGAAACTTTGAATGCAATAATCTTTCTTATTACTAATGGTGTGAATATGTAGTTTATGTTTTATCATTTTTTAATTGAATCATTTCAGATGTGCATATTGATTCACTTGAATTGTGATATTGGAATGTATAATATATTTTTCAGGATTTATATGTTTGCATTTAATCTAGGTTGCTGAGAATATTTTATTTTATTTGATAGGAGTGATATGATATGACTTGTGTGAAGTCACACCCTCTAACACCCGGGTACGAATGGGTAACTCCCAAGTTACGCTAACAAAGATGGAGGTTGAGTCTCTCGATTCAAATGTTGCCGTTTTTTCTGTTGACCATTACAATTTAAGTAATTAAGTAAGTAATTAAGTAGGTAATTGAGTAAGTAATTAATTAAGTAAGTAAGTACATGAAACTTGTTTTGTGACATATTGCAATAGACAAAGACTATGTAGACAGGCTGCAATGGATATTCTTACAATATAGACAAATAAGTGAACCTTGTGTTTTTATGTACATACATCAACATACACTAATACGCGTGTATAAATGTATTACACACTTTGATGTAGTAAACGTGTCAATCTTTATCATGTTTCCTGCAATTTTTTTGCGAATGAAGCGAACACAGTCGAGAGTTACTGAGTACATTCCAATTTATTTCATCTTTAATTAATTAGACCAAATCATGAATTATATACTGATTGTTGAAGTAGCTCGGGTCATATAGATTGCCAAATGAGTAATCATAATAGAATTTTTAGAATTTGGATTTGAATAGAATTTGTATAGACAAATGCGGATTGATTGCTTAGAATATGCGCAAACACATTTGTACGGAGAGACTCAACCATCATCTTTGTCGGGTAACGTCGAAGTTCGGCCCTATGGGTTTACCCTGGTATCTATACAGAGTAAAACCCTTAGCCGGGTCTCTTGCTTGACTCACTGGTCATTGCAACGTCCAGCAAACAAGGGGACACTGCCATATGCCTATGTATTACTAGACACTGATCGTAGCTGTCCCTATATTAAGTTGCAGAACCACCGAGCGCCACGAGGATTGTCGTGAGTAGGCCACCAGACAGCGCGTCCTACTACAAATATAAACACATTAAGATCAACATAGCAACACGTCCATCAACCTTGCTATTAATTTGCGTGTCTAGTATTTTCATCAGATAACCAATCTTCGAAAAAGCTGAGCCAGCAGGGGATGTTTGCCAAACGTGTCCGCGTCCACAGCAGCGAAACACGCCCAGACGAGCTCGGTGGTTTAGCGTGCTCTGATGCGCATGCGCACACTGCATGTAAATGACTTTCATCTTCCAGACAGTCGCTTTCTTCATTCAAGGCGTATACTCCGACGACGCCTGTGGCGTCAATAACCATCGTCGTAGCACAATAGATCCTGCAAGAAACACACCATACATACAAAGACGACCTTCATGAAGTGAAATTGTTGAACCAAGATGTGTAGACATTCGCCACCTACATGTGCTTTCTGTATTAAATCCTGAAGTCGGCGTAAGTGGATCTCTATGAGATCTTAATTTAGTACTGTATAGCGCTTGTTCTATACGCGTCACAACATTTAAGTCTTCCAGGTCGATCGTATATTATGGGACGAACACTGGAGTCTTGGCCATGGCTTCCCTGCTGACATCTTAAAATGACTTCTTTTTAGGCTGGAGTAGCTTGAGAATCCAGTTCTTCTACATTATTTCATGTATTTATGATACGTCTGGGCTTAATCTTCTGGCGTACACGATATAGTACTCTATAGTACTACTGAAGGTTTCTGTTCCAGGTGATGGCTTAATAGGAGGTTCAACTATTCATATTGGTCAGTATGACGTGATTTGTGATACACTCATATACGGACGTTGTGATACACTCATATACGGACGTAATTGCATCCACACTGGTGTTGAGACATGTATCCAGAAAATGGAAT
Source organism: Streblospio benedicti (assembly GCA_019095985.1). Lineage (NCBI taxonomy): Eukaryota > Metazoa > Annelida > Polychaeta > Spionida > Spionidae > Streblospio > Streblospio benedicti. The sequence continues at coordinate 21,822,464 of CM032660.1, read as the reverse complement.
TTTGAAGACCACTTCTGCATAGTCCATGAGATGTTAGTTCGGGTCGATAATGATGATGTGATTAGTGAAGTATTCAATGAAGTACTCGTGCCTCAACACAAACATAATCATTTCAATTAAACATACAATCTTTGAGGCGGCATGATGTGACAGTTTCCGGCGAAGTGTACCACTACTAATTAATTATTGAAGGCACGGGTACAACAGCAAGGCGTATATTTTAAAGTAAAAATGTTGTCATTTTTTTATCAGACTGCTGTCACAATGTATAAACTCACTAAAACAAAAATAACAAAAAATAAAATTAAAAAAAGAAAGAAGAAAATAGACAATTCAATTGAAAACATCTTCATGTTGATTGTTCTAATTTATTATTTCGTACTTTTTTTTACAGAATTAATCGAAATTGTCAAGCAACATTTTTAAAGTTATATTACACGGTCACTGATCGTGTGCGTACAATAAGCACATACGCCCTGTGTGTGCCTCGGGGCTATCTGGATATGATGGATAAATCGTCCACGTCGCGTAACACACACTTACCAAGTTTCTGACACGTCTATACACTCGTGGGATGATTAAAAAAAAATCCCTGGCCAGCGCATCAATGATATTTCATTCTATGCTAATATCTTTACACTGGTAATGTTTTGCATCACTCTTAGGGACGGTGCAATATTTAACAGGCGGGGGGGACCGGTGCATATCGAAAAACTTGTCTGAAAAAACGTCTTGTCCCCTGCTGATGTGATGAAAAAAAAAAAAAAAACCTGATGTCCCATGACTTCTATTCATAAGAAAAACCCCTCCCATGAAATTCCTTCGCCACGTCGAGGTGGGATTTCAGCATCAATGGTCCCATGCCCAACAGAATGAAAAAATCATCCGGTCCCTATGCCTGAAAAAGTACCTGTCCCCTACATTGTCCCCCTTCCTGGTTTGCATTGCACCGTACCACCATCTGAATCGTCTGCCAACATGTTGCTGACTATATAAGCAGGTGCGCTCGACCAGCAGCATCATCTCTCCCTCCCGGCAGACGACATCACGCAGCATGTGTCGTGCACACTCCTCGTCATCGCGCTCCTGGTGGCCGTGGCCGCCGCCTCCGTCTACCGCGGGCACCGAGGCTATGGCGGGTACGACGAGAATCGCGACGGAGTCGCTGACCGGCGAGTGGACAGTGTTTCTAGTTGCAACAGGGGTGTAAACGTTGGGATTGCTCTATGAAATGAAAATTCTCTGATGATTAACATTTGTAGCTCGTTTGATTCATGCCTTCCGTGTCCTACCCAATACTCATATACTAAAAAGTATTTCGGGCTTAGTCAATCAATGCGCAAGTTATAGGGTATTATTGTAAATACTAGATCTAGTAACCCGTATTGATATTGTAAGGCTGCTTATAGGCAGTGTGAAAAAAAAAAAGATTCTCATGAACTGAAGATAGCCCTACATTGTAGTAAGTTGGCAATTTACTCATGGCCATTTTCTACCAATTGAAAAAGTTTCTTGAACATTATTTAAGCTGGACCTGAACAGAGATGGCAAGGTTGACTATGGTTAGGGACGGTGCAATATTTAACAGGCGGGGGGACCGGTGCGTATCGAAAAACTTGTCTGAAAAAAGGTCTTGTCCCCTGCTGATGTGATGAAAAAAAACCCTGATGTCCCATGACCTCTATTCATAAAAAAGTCTGCGTCCCCTCCCATGAATATTCGCGTGATTAATTTGTACTGATTCGCTTACGTCGAGGTGGGATTTTAGCAGCTGAAAAAAAGTACATGTCCCATGCCCAACAAGCTGGTAAATATTGCACCGTCCCTTACGGGTACGGCCGTGGCTACAGCTACGGCAGCTATGGACGCGGCTACGGGCGCCGCTTCGGCGGTGACTGGCGGCCGTAGAACCGGGTAGAGGCCTGGAGGCTTCTAGAACCTTTAGCGCATAAGGTCGAAGATACAACTATGATGGATATTACTAAATGTATCTTGTAAATGTCATACAAATAAAACTTGCAAACTCCCGCACTCTGTGTTTGTCTTTTAACATCAAACTAACCAAACTATGGGCACGACATCCTTCTGTGGCTCAGAATACCTCAGCCTGATGCTGAATGGAACCCGCCTCGGGGGGGGGGCCTATAAAAATTGCATGGTCTTTCAAATCTGTTGGCAGGTTTTTGGAAAAAGCGGTCGCATTGAAGGGATCTCATGGGTCTCTTGGGTTTCATACACACAGATCGTGGACATGCCAAAAATGCTATGAAAAAAATAAATAAATAAATAAATAAATATATATATATATATATATATATATATATATATATATATATATATATATATATATATATATATATATATATATATTTTTTTTTGGGGGTGGGTGGGGGGTGGAGGGGGGTTACGTCCGAGATGACGTAGACCATATCTAAAAACAAAACGTGTCTCTCTTAATGTTCTCATTTATACACAATGTAATAATTACAATGTAATTCTGTTACCGAATATTTACATTGAAACTATAAAAATAGGAAAGGGAAAAGGGACAATATTCAGAAATAAATAAAGTAACATTATCAAAGTACCCTATCTGTAATATAAGTATATAACGCACTACACTTCCATTTTGTTGCTATTCTTCTGAAAACACTCTAGACAGAATTTTAAAACTTAAAAGTTGTCTGCCTGATCCGTGATGACATAACTTTCCAGCGTCGGATTAGCATAGGTTTTTAACCTATCAGCGACGAACGTCACAGATTAGTTAAACACTTTAACTAATCTGTGATCATATATTTTACATTTACATAGTATGCGTTAGAATCGTCATCAAAATTCTATTTTACACAACATTTTAGGGGTCCCTTTTTATGTTTAACATCAAGCACATCTTTATGTTACATTTGACTGTTTATGTGATGAAAACACAACAGTGGAAAACTACAAAAATATGATAACTGAATGTATGTTTGATTCATCCTGGGTTTCTTTATTCATGATTTAAAGAATTTATTGGATACCAACAGAAACCAAAGTTAACCATTTTTGGCGAGACTTTCGTTGTTATCGCACCAACTTCATCACATGACTGCCGCCACCTTGGTGGTCATGTGACCCTCTGAGATTTTGCACTCGGGCCGATGAAGTTGGTGCGATAACAGCGAAAGTTTCGCCAAAAATGGTTAACTTTGGTTTCTATTGGTATCCAATAAATTCTTTAAATACAAAAATATGATTTCTTAAGTCCGGGTTCTGACTTGATAGCAAATCCTTAAAATTTACCCCCGTTCTGTTTTGATCCTACACATTACACATATATTTTCTATTAAAACTATCACACCAGAACATCTTATGCAGGGAGACCTCCTCCCCAGTGAAATGCAGATGTGGTGAGGGGGGCAAACAGCTTTGATGAGGTCTTTGCACTTTCTCACAGGTGCCATTGAGTCCACAAGCGGAGTTGGGTGTCCTCCCAGTCCTCAAATTGCCACGCACACCCCACAGATATTACATTGTTGAGATACACCAACCACTTATACAAACATGCATGGATATGATAAAACAGAAGAATAAATAACATGGACAGACAGACGACTGATGAAAGGTGACCACAATAGCTCACTTTGTGACTGAAAGGTGAGCTAAAAAGAGATGACTTGAGCCATTCTTATCTTTTCGAGTTCAGGTGGAAAAAGCAGTTACACAGGGTGCTTGAACCATTGTCCGTTGATTTTCACCAGGACACAATAATAAAGCTATGCTTTTAGTTGCAATCTAGGGGATATACAGATGTAATCAGGAATTTATAAGTTCAACTGCTTGATGCACCGACGTCATTTTTAACATTGCGCCTTCGTAGACTTTTCTGGCACATCTGACATGTTGATTCTTTGTAAATTCTTGATGTAATTTAAAGTTGATTTTTGCTACCCACCAGCCCCTTTCTTACATTTCACAGCAATTGAGTGACCTGACCTTTCTCTCCTGCTGCCGGCCCCCCCACCCCCCCCTCCAATTACACAATCAACCGCCCACATATACAAGTACAATGTACATTGCACATACAATATATATATCCTTTCGGAAAGTTTTTGGGCAAAATTAGGAAGGATAAGGAATTTCTGACATGTCTATTCTAGTCAAAGTGTTCATGAAAAGATGCGGTGTTCAAAGATCAGAATTTCCATTTACAAATAATTAAAGGTTCACGTTTTTGCTTTCAATATGTAGATTTTTTTAATTCATATTGTCTGAAAAAGGATTCATCTATGCAATTTAAAAGCCTACCAGCGCTGATGGTTGTATATATGCAATGGTAATAAATCTGTTTATTACCATAACTACACTTGGATAAATATATACTTATTCAATTAACTTTTACTTAAATAAAACTATCTTATGGTAAAATCATAAAAATCACAACACATTAATTTTCACATTGTTGACATCGTGTCAAACCTTAGATAATTTGAAAAAATGAATAAAAACATTTTGTGTAAAAAAAAACACTATAGGGCAATATGCTACATTTGTTAAGTTGTATATGCTAAAAATTATGATATTTATTAAATCCTCAATCTAGACATGAATACTTATTTAAATTAATGCCTATTTAGAAAATAAAACAATCTAATGGTAAAATCATACTAATCACAACACATTAATTTTCACAGGATATTAAATCTTAGATAATTTGAAAAAATAAATAAAAAACATTATGAGTAAAAAAACACATAATGGGGCAATATTCTTACATAGTTGTACATAGCGAAGAGAGAATATCCAAATATTCATAACAATTGTGCACTTGGTGACAGGGTTTTAAAATTTGGCACAGTGGAAATAAGGTTGTTAAAAACACTGGCAACAAGTTGTGACACCACTGTGTATGATTCAGTGCGTGAAATTCAAAATGGCATGCAATTCTAGGGATGCACTACTCAGCACTGTCTGTGTTCTTCTCTCAGTTTTTCCTCACCACAGCCCGTCGAGGATCCTGTAGTAAGTATTCCTCTAGATGCTCTTTGTGATGCTTCTCCACATGCTGTTTCAGAGGGTAGCTCTGTTTGAACCCTGCAGAAGATATATATTTCATCAAATTAGATCATCAATATTGTCAATTGGTTCAACTTGATATGACTATAAAAACATGTTAAATCAAATTTTGTAAAGATACACTTTCTATCACAGGCGAATAGGAAAGCTTTAAAAAAAAAGAAAAAAAGTCAACCAGATATGTATGTTGCATCCGATTAAAACATAACCGGTACATTTATAACAGTATTACCAAATCTGATTGACTTGTTATCATTAAATTGAATTAATTTTCGTTTCTTATGTATAATTGTTGGACTTCACATCAGATAAAGAGAGTAAACTCATATCTTAGATGAATATTTTGAATTTTGAAAATCTTTTTAAAAGATGCAGACTGATTATTGATGGTGACTTCAAAAATGTATGCATTTGCTGATCTTTGCTTACAGGGCGTATACTTTTGCTATCCCCTGATAAGTTAAATGTTAGAGGTGGTATTGTGAGATATACACATGCAGTAATAAATGCCATTGAAAATGATCACCAGCATTTACAAAATGTTGCTTAGGGGCTTAAGTAATGTGACGGTGGATTCAGTATCGATTTGCAAAGTTGGACGTATCATGTCGTCCTGCAAAATCTACCAGAATTCTCTGTGAAATCCTGTCCTCCAAGCATACCAAAACATTAATCTACTCCCGAAAACCAATGAAATTATCTTGACTATATTACAGCAAGTTTTATGTACATGTAATGTGCTAGTATGGATCAGCGTACTTACTCTTGCCACACCACTGGCACAAGTATGGCGTTTCATTCGTGTGTGTGAGCATGTGTCTTTTGAGAGAACATGTCTGCGTGAACGCAAGCCCACAGCCGTCCACATCACACTTGTACCTGGGACTCTCTTCCAGGTGGATGCGCTTATGTCTTGCCAATGCAGCGAATCTGTTAAATTTCTTCTTGCACAATGGACAAGTATATAGCTTCTCTCCGGTGTGTACTGTCATATGCTCCCTCAGCAGGCGCTTACTATTGGTGCTATATGCAGTCACAGTCCAGTCACAAATAGAACATTTGCGTGTGTATTTCTTTGGTTTTATCCCTTGATGCATACGCCTGATGTGCTTTTGTAAATACCGTTTGGCCCTAAAAGTCTCTTTACAATCAGGACATTTGTACTCTTGTGAACATTGCGAAGGATGCACACATTCCTGATGTCTTTTCAAATTGGAATTATTCGTACACATTTTGCCACACATTTCGCAAATGATTGTTAGATCTAACTTGCCATGCTGAGTTTTTAAGTGAAATGGAAGCGACTCTACAAGCATACTCTTGTTGCATTTAGGGCATTGAACTGGCTTTTTATGATAAGTCATGTGTTTTTTTAAATTGCGCTTAACACTTTTTTGGCAGATTGGGCACGTTGATTCCTTGTATACTGGTAGCCAGATTGCAACTTGTGCCAAGATTTGAGTTTCACTGTAATGCAGCTCTACATGATATGTGGCCATGTGTACACGCTGCCAGAAAAATGACGCAAATGACACATCACACACCACACATTCTAACCTTTTCTTGCTGGTCAGCAAATTGGTTCTTTCTAAAGTCCTGCATAAGTGACGAGTTGAATCAAACATAAGGACTTCTTTTCTTTTTTCACTTGTCACATGAGACACATGATTACAAAGTGAGCATTTTGAATGTGTCAGCATTGTTCGATAATCCTTTGGTATGGTATCGTATATGTAATTGTTGTCATCTTGCTGTGCTGTCGAGGGCAAATACTCAGCATGAGCCTTGAGGAGGTGTGTTCCGAGAAACTTTGAGAATAGCTGACCACATACTGGGCAAGGGTATGCATCCTCTCTCTTGTGAGTGCTCCAGAGATGTTCACATAAAGCCAACTGTGTGGTAAAAATGGGACCACTGGGGCAGTCAGTGCATTGCAAGCCTGTGAGCAGATTAGTTAGTAGTGAGGAGTCCGTCTTTTTCAAGCCATTTGCTTGTGAGGCAATTCGCTCGCAGCCAAGGTGGGAGAGAACAGTAGAGTGCTGGCTGAGGGAGCCAGGCACGCGTGCCTGCTTGGCTTCAGACCCTTTGAGATCTTGCTCACAAACAGTGTCTTTGCAGTTTAATGCATTACGTCCATTGTGTTCAGATAGTCTATATGATTTTTTCCAGGTATCCTCTGACACTGAATCTTCATTGACAGTTGTGATTCGATCTCCACTAGTATTACTTTCTTGGTGTGTCGCTTGCGCATACTTTTCATTTACCCTTACACTACAGTCACGTTGAGAGTTGATAACTTGAGCTTGGCTTTCTATTTGCTGGCTGAACGTATTAATGTGGTAAGCCCGTAAATGCCGATCGTGACTGTACTGATCCATTAGGACCACTCCACAACCAGCTTCACAGTATAAGTATGCACTATGGTTGAGATGAAAGTGCCCCATGTGCACCACAGCTTCCTGTAGCGTACGGAACATTCTAGAGCACAGCATACACGAAAATTCACCATCCGCACCAGTGTCGTGGCCATCAGTACAGTCAGCAAGTGGCTCTCTTTCGTCTCTAGCATTTTCTGTATGATAATAGTAAGTAAATACATTATCAAAGAGTCACACATTATAATAACTTGTAATCAATAATGTCCAGTTGACATCAGCCTATGAGACACTGCATTGTACATTTTAAGGGCTTTGATGGGACTACTCAAATTGTGGTAAACATTTTCAAAAAAAAATTCAAGGAGTAGGATTTATATATCTTGCATCACATAGAAAAAAATAACAAGATGATTCCTATCTGTCTCTAAATATTTTTGTTTACCAACACACAAGTGACAACGTCAGTGTAAATAGTGATTATGTTCATCCCTTCACAAAAATAACAAAAAATAACAAAAAATACTAATGAAAAAATCTAACCTGGTCAAAGGTCTTGACCGCTTTCAGCATAAAATTATATAGATATAATATCATCATGTTTAATAAAATAGAAATAAGTTTCCTTTTTCTACCATAGAAAATTGCTTTTGATCCAGAAAGCACTTAGCCCAACACAATGCAACTACAAATTGAGTCCCATCACTGTCCATCAAATTTGAGTCATTAGTCATAATACATTAAACATATTAGTCTTCTTTTTTCTCAAACATTTTGAAAATTGTTTTTTGCTAACAGAGAATGGATAAAATTCCTTTCCATTGAAATAAAAAATAATTAAGAGAATTAAAGTTGAGAAAATCTACATGGCACCTAAATATTTCATTAAAAAAGATCAAACTGCATGCAAATCATTATGCTGCGTACATTCAATTGGTAATGTGATAATAGACCAAGCATGAGATGATATAACAAATCTCATTAAAATTATAATTCTTGGAAAATAAGATACATAAATGAATGAATAGAACTACAGTACATAGAAGCAAACTTTATATGCAATTATAATTGTATATATATTAGGGCTGTGACAGTTACGGTTCGGTTCGGATTTTTACACAGTATAACCGATTCGACCTCGGTTAACTGACTTGGTGTTGACTCTGAACCTTTCCTATAATTTATACATTGAACAATTTGTTGAGTACTCCATTCTAGCATCTAGTACCCTAAGAATTAATAATATGCCCCATAAAACTGATAAACCCCCACAAATAATTACTACAAAATAATGAAACTTCTATTTGAAACACGTTGAATTTGTACCGGTTTGTGTGGATCATTCGGAAGTCGTTTGCTATTTAAATGTGTGAAATGTGATGCAACTTATTCAATTACAAATCTTGATTATTGGTGAAAGACAATAAAATGTATTGGTGACTTGTGATTTAGGAAAAAAATGTTGGTGAATAGAATTCATCCAGGCTATATTATATACCCCCTCACTAAACGGCTGACGTGATGGGAAATTGTCAAATCCGACACTTCCATACAACCTTATAGATTTTAGCGTGTAACACATAGGCTAGTAAGTGTCATGGTCGATCGCTGATATTAGCTCAGCTTATTAGTTGTATTCCTGATTGAAATAAATCACAAACAACATTAGATATTTGATTTTTTATTATCATAAGTCATGACCAATGCAGATAAAACGTGATGACTGAAGTCATACGACAATTCGGTTAATCGACGTTCCATTTTGTAACCGGCACTTGTGCAAAACCTACCCGACCTCGGTTATTTGTCTAACCGTCACAGCCCTAATATATATATAGTGTATGATTTAAATATCAAACCTGGTTCTTTTTGTGTTGTACGGCACTGGTTATCTTTGTTGCATGATGTAGTACCATTAGCCATGCCCAGAATATTCTGATTAATTGAAACAAGAGGAGAAGTGACCTGCAATGAACAAAGTATACATCATTATATTCACATGGCACTCGATCCATCCAAGAAGTGACTCTTGGTCTAATGTACCTATGAAATTTTAAAAACATTTTGGTCGTTTTTTTCTATTTATCACGGATCAGTTGAAGATGTAAATCACAAAAACTTGTTCTAAACATACTTGTAAGATAAACACATAAAAATCAATTTGAAACAAAGATTGTCTGTACAATTTTACACTATAGTCTATCTATCATTTAATCCATAAAACCAGGAATTTTTAAGATAATGTGAACTTATAACTCTGTGTATTAAGATATACATTATGTTTGACGATTAATCCCTTTAGAATATATTATGTGAAATACTTCAATAGGATATGTATGGCGTACCAAAAAGTAATAGAAAATTTGCTGTTAACACTTTATACAGCTAAATCTGAGCAATTATGTAATAATTTCTATCAACCCTCACCAATTCTGCACCCAACGATGTCACCTATATAGAAATACGTTATGATCAAAGTAAGTTATGGGACAAAAGGTGAGTTTGGTTTATTACAGTAAGTCCCAAATACACGCACATGTACAATGAAATTTATATACAGTGGAAGAGTGTCTTATAATGCGATGTTCTTTGTATCATTTAATGTCCTCCCACACACTAATGACAAATTGTCAGGAATAAAGAAACTATACACATTTACTCCTTCGTAACGAATCTGTACCATACTTGTTTCGTTTTTCTAAAATGATAGGGGTTTTTCGTAAAAATGATGAGGAGGTTTGCTTGGTTTCGTTATGAGGATAGTCCCCGTTTCAGTTACACTTCCACCCCCAAAAAATATTTAGATGGTCATACCTGTTTTCCGTTTTGTTGTATGAAATGAAACACAACTTGAGGATGTTGAAGGCACTTGTAATCGAGAGTTTCTTTTACTTTCTTTTGCAGCTTCAAGTGGTGACTACAAAGTGGAAGTGCCAAAGTTGGCTATATGATTTACATTAAGACATAAAAGTACCTGAACAACACCACACACCATAACCACATATTGCAAGTCTTGAAGAGATATCTAACAGCAGATGGCCATGCCCAATTGTCAGTGTGACAAGTATCCCAACTGGCAGATCCAGATTTTTGGAAAGGGGGTGGGGGATGGGGGTGCACACTAAAGGGATCTCATAGGCTTCATATGTGCAATCTACGTATGGACACAGTAAAATAGACCCCCTGTCCTCCTCTACCGGATCTGCCAATGAATTCCAGGTTACCTGGAAATAATCTGGTGTTTTTTAAAAGTAGGCAGGGGCAATTTCTTGGTCAATTATTGTATCTTTAAAACATAATAATAGAAGGATTGTCTGTACAAAAAGCAAAGAAAGGGAAAGATGGGAAAACAGAGGAATATGAACTTATTCTTGTTCATGCTCATTAATTTCTGAGACCTACAGAATATAAATACTTTCACGATATAGAAAGTTGGCATCTTGAAACTACAGGAACAGCAGTCAAATGCTCGAGATGGCCAATATTCGAGATAACCAACTGAGAAACATGCATGTTCTTGGTTTTAGCTAGACTGGACTTATTCCAGTTTCCAGCAGTGTGTAAAGGGAAATGAGACTTATCTTAAGACAAATTAAAATTTGTAATAAGTTATCATATGGAGATAACAAGGTTCTACTGCATATGAATATCACTTACACATACAGCAGAAGCCCGTCATCATGAATCTGCGGGGATAAAAGTAAAATGCTCGAGATAAGCAATATTTGAGATAACCAAAGATATATATTCACAATGTAGTTGAATGGGCAATGAAATTAACTTCAAGTTAAGGGAACATTTGAAACAAGCAAAATCAAGATTACAAGCTTCTACTGTATAAACCAACCTGAATCTGTCATCATTGGCAAAAGCACAGCCACACACGTCACAGACAACTGGTGCCCCAGTCCCTGCCATCAAGTTTTGCTTTAGTAGCTCGGCAAATCTACGCTGGTCTGCATCAAACCGAAATCCAGGATGCACTGCGTGATATTCCAAGCTTTGGCTATCGATTGTGTTTTCTTGTTTCTTCTTTGCTGCCTTGATCTGTAGCATTTTGGAAGTCTCTCCATCTTGCGATAATTGAGATTTGTTATGCCACCATTTAGACGCATCTGAAAAAAATTATTGATCGATTTGAATTATTTAATTCATCACTTCTATACTGGAGAGTTGCTAAATTGGAAGAATAAAAAAATGAAAATGGTTCTTTGAAGATAAGAGCCAACAGGCCCTTATAATAGACTTTTTGACAGCACAATTCTGTGAATCTTATTGAAGCAATTGAAGATAGATTTCAAGTACCATCACTTTGCATGATTTCAATCCGTAAGTCAGGGTGCCCTGCATGATATTCTAAGCTTTGGCTAATGATCGTGTTTTCTACCGGTAATTTGTTGATTGATGTCTTCATCTTTAGCATGCTGGAAGTCTCCTGCTCCATTTGCTTGGGTAAGATTGAACGCAGCTTCCCTTGCCATTTCTGTACCTTTGTTACATTTTGTGACAATCGAGTTTGGTCATATGATTTAGACGTGTCTGAAAACAAATATTCAAATGATCAACTTTAAGTATTTCATTCTTGACTGAGCTCACACAGGCAGGTTATAAGGAACAATTCTTAAAGAGTAGCAGTCAATGTAAATAAGTAAATTTGATCAAACATGAGTTTTTTTAGGGTCGTCTGAGGTCACCGGGAGGTGACTTCCTGTGACCTCACAACAACATATCGCATTGTGGAGGCGATTTCAGTTGGTGTTGATCATGTGAAAGCATTTCCGATGATACACAAAATGGTAATACCACTTGGGTTACAATGTATGAGTTATGAGTTAATAAGCAATAATTAAATTGCATTGCAGCCCGGTCTACTTGGACACTGATGTCCCAATATATGTTCGCTATGCTACATGTATTATTGCTTATCACTACTGGACAGCTGCTACTGGAAGAATAAAAAACAATGAAAATAGTTCCTTGAAGCTTAGAGCTAATATTGACAGCACTACTTTGTAAATCTAATTGAGTCCATTGAAGATGAATGTCTGACGAAAGCTGATAAGGGCGGGAGGGTGTGTTTCAGCACTGGCTGACGTCAGCTTTCAGCTTTCATCCCAGTTTTAGACGATTGAGATATTTTACTAGTCAGATATATTCCAGATCTTGCTTAACTATAATTTAACAATATGAATAACTGTATATAAGTTTTCCCCAAGTTTGCTTGTGAATTCAATTCTTCTCTCACTGTTCTGCCAAGCAAGGTCCTACCACTGTATTGACATAGCTGAAGAGATATCTTCCATTTCACTATATCAAGTGGCCCTGACGGGACTCGAACTCACGACCCCAAGGTTGTGAGACCATCGAAAGCTGAGAAAAGGTGAGAGAGGGGGTGGGGGTTGGTCAAAAATAGCCAAAGTTTGGCTGACATAATTTGTGAACGATCCTTTACTTGTATTGAAGTTTTTGAAAATTTTACCGACGGATAAGATTCAGATGTTCTTTGCCCATACGGACCAGTGTGAAATTTGACTAAGCGTTACGTCTGCATAGATTTTCTAGTAATATATCAAAGAGATTCAAATAAATCTTACCTTTACCATTTTCATTGCTACTATCTTTCAAAGGTCTTTTACATGCACCCCTTTTCTCCTTTCTATCCATATCACCATAATCATCAGTTTTGATTACAACTTGTGACTCTCTATCAATAGTTGCCTTTGTTTCTGTCTGGCTGTCTACATGAACATCCTTTTCTTCTTTTGTGTTAAACTCTGTTTGCACAACTTTTTCTTGCCTGTTTAACATCATTTGTAACACCCTTAGGGGATCTTGTGTCTCACCAGTAAGACTATTGCATCTCTTTTGATTGCTTTTGTCCCCATTACCCAATGTTTGCCTGCTATCACTAGTTTTCTTTGTTTGAACTTGACTGCCACTTTGCATGATTTCAATCCAGTCAGGGTGCCCTGCATGATATTTTAAGCATTGGCTAATGATCGTGTTTTCTATAGGTAATTTGTTGTTTGATTTCTTCATCTTTAGCATGTTGGAAGTCTCCTGCTCCGTTTGCTTGGGTAAAATTGAACGCACCTTCCTTTGGCATATCTGTACGTTTGTTAGATTTTGCGACAATCGAGTTTGGTCATATGATTTAGACACATCTGAAAACAAATATTCAAATGATCAACTTTAAGTATTTCATTCTTGATTGAGCTCATGCAGGGAGGTTATGAGGAACAATTCTTCAAGTGTAGCAGTCATTATAAGTATGTACATTTGATCAAACAAGTTTGGTCAGGGTCTTCTGAGGTCACAGGGAGGTGAATTCCTTTGACGTCACAACAGCATATCGCATTGTGGAGGCGATTTCAGTTGGTGTTGATCATGTGGGATTAAATTGTAATTTAAAAAACAAACAAAAAAACAAAACAAACAATATATATTCTACATAAGAGAACATGCATTACTTGAATAGTCGGCGTCAGTAGACGTTTGAAACATCTACACATAATTATCAAATTTTTCATTGATTATGTGGAAAACATAGTTATGTAAGGTGGGGTTTTGGACATTTCTTTTCAAGGAAAATTACAAAATTACCGATGATCTGAAAGCATTTCAGATAATACAAAAAATTGTAATATAATACCATTTGGGTTACAATGTATGAATTATGAGTTAATAAGTAATAGTTAAATTGCTTTGCAGCCCGGTTTAGTTGGACACTGATGTCCCTATATATGTTCGCTATGCTACATGTATTCTTGTTAATCACTACTGGACAGCTGCTACTGGAAGAATAAACAAGAGGGCCATAAGGGTCCTAATATCGCTCACCTGCATGTGTAAATTTGGCTTTGAAATTCAGTGAGAGGTGCCCTGTTGAATAGACCTCTTTTAGTGTTTGTAAACACGGGCACCTGTCGGCATATGTGCGCGCAACATAGACCCAAAACATTGAGCATGTGGCGTGATTTGCCTTATAATTGTACAGAAACCGAACCAGAAAGTCAGACTTTTGAGGTGTATTTCTCTGTAAGAAATACTCATCCATGTTATACCAAACCGTGGTGTATTAATAACAAAGGCATAAGGTCTCTATCCATCTAATCATTCTTTCTAAAATACATGTCATAAATGGAATAATTTAGTTTAAATAACAGACTAATCTGACCTGCCAGTGGGCTTTTAGCTAGATTTATAATGCCCACGTACGAATATTACGTTCGACGTTTGAAAAAATATAATACCTACTTAGATGATCTAGACTTGTACTTCTGATGACGAAACGGAGTGTTTTATACATCAAAATTGTGGCAAAATATGGACTTTATCAATGGAATATATACGTGAAAGACATGTATATATCAAGGATAACATATGCATTGTATATAGTTAGAAAAGTTTCAGGGTCAGGATTAGTTGGAAAAGTCCTACTCGTCAGCAGGACGAGTAACCCTTAAATATCTACTCGTCCTGCAAAAAAATTTACGCGTCCTCCTTAAACGAAGCTCTATATTTGTATGGCAAATTGACCAGAATTGCTACTCATGAAAAGGACGAGTTGCTAAAACATTCTACTCGTCCTCTACAAGCTTTTACTAGTCAATACGGGCGGACGAGGGGCTAATCCTGACCCTGGAAAAGACAAGCAAGATTAATGGATATTCTTGTCAAACGCACTGACTGTCAAAATCGGCCTTTTAAGCTTGGCTTGAGCTTGAGACAAAAACACAACTTAGAAATCTGGACAAAGCTCATTAAATACAATTCCAAATGAAATGTGAGTTTCATATATTAAAACTAGAGAAGCATGCAAACATTTCATAATTATGAACATAGAGCACAATAATACCATCTTCAAAATGACTAATATGCACAAAGTTTTGTGACACTGGTATATTTTCTGGGTCCATGTTGCGCGCGCATATAGCGTGTGACGTCAATTGAAATTGGTCAATAATGAAACAATGCTGGGCACCAAGGGGAATGATTCAAATAACATATCATAATTTTACAGCCAAATAAGTTGTGTTAAATGATATATGAAGAAGCATTTATTCCAATTTTTTTGGGAGGTGGGTCAATTTGCCACCAAGGGGCACGATGATTCAAATATAGTTCTGGGGTCACATGCTGTTTTATAGCTAAATTTAGAACACATGTGCAAGTTTTGGTGAAACAGTTTTATTTAATTAGATTCATCATTTATTGCATTTTTTTTTTTTTTTTTGGGGGGGTTCGTTGTCACCCAGGGGGTTGGTGATTCAAATATAAATCTGGGATAACATGCTGTTTCACATCTAAGCAAATGAAAAAAAATAAAGAAATTATTTAGAAAATATGTGCAAGTTTGGTGAAACCGTTTCATTTAATCAGATTATTTTTTCATATGGACCCTGGGAAGCCAATTTTACACCCAGAGGAATGATTCAAATATGATATCATGATGAGGCAGGCAAATAAGTTGTGTTCAAGTTTGGTCAAAATCAAATGAAAAATGAAGAAGTTATTTAGAAAAATATGAATTGTTGACGGACGGGCAGACGACAGACAAAAGGTGATCACAAAAGCTCACATGCTGTTTCACAGCAGGTGAGCTAAAAACAATGAAAATAGTTCCTTGAAGCTTAGAGCTAATTTTGACAGCACTATTTTGTAAATCTAATTGAGTCCATTGAAGATGAATTTCAATTACCATCATTTTGCCTGATTTCATCCTCGCTGCTACTGTTTTGAACCTCGTCCTCTCTCTCCATAAGCCAAGCAGGATCATGCACGCTGTCATCACTATCTGAACTACACATTTCATTATAAGAAATGTTCTTTGTTGTTGCTCTTCTTCTTTTGGTTTCATAGTCTGTTAGTAAAAACATGGCTTATAGAAGATTTATCTATCACATACAATGGTATAACAAGATTAGCTACACAATTGTTCTAGCAGACTCACACAGAGAATGTTACTCAATTTTGGATTCGTGTGATTATTTAGTCTGCCTCTTGTGTAAGATTACATGTTAAAAGTTCAGATTGTTACACTGTCTCTGATATGTTTTAACATTTAAAGTTCATACATGTATGTCATCCATATGCTTAATTCAACATTTTTCACCAGTTCGAGTGATATAGTTTTAGGAGCCAGTTATTAGATATTCAGGTTGGAGAACTTGTTTTTTTTTCTTTCACCTGTATATATTGTTTTTGAAATATTCCATAAAAGCACAAATTGAGTCTAAACTATCTATTGTAACTATATGAGAAGGTAAGAGGTTCCAAATTCTTATTGTTCTAATGAAAAAGTGATATTTATGGGCATCAGAGTGAAGTGATGGTATTTGTTGGAAGTAAATGTTATTTCTGAATGATGGTAGAACTGTCGGAGGAAAGGATATATTAACAAGGTTATTTTATCAATATGAGAAGATAGAAGCTGCGATAATGTTATTAGTAGGAAGATTCAAGACCATCACAGTTAATTAGCGAAGATCTTCATTAACTACAACTATTCTCTCAAACTTGATGGCAATAAAATTTCTGACTCCTGATGTTTCTGAATAGAACTGAGACCCAGACATCGAAAAAAGAGGCCTGTTAGAGAAAATTTTACAGGAGCTGAGCCAACAAGCAGGTCATTGAGCTAAATAAACCAGGAATATGAGGATGAGTAGGAGGTGTCATGAATGTCTGACGAAAGCTGACAGGGGAGGTGATGGGGCGGGTTCGGCACTAGCTGACGTCAGCTTTCAGCTTTCATCCCAGTTTTAAAGACGATTGAGATATTTTACCAGTCAGAGATATTCCAGATCTTGCTTAACTACAATTTAATAATATGAATAACTATATGTATGTTTTTCCCAAGCTTGCATGTGAATTCAATTCTTCTTTCATTGTTCTGCCAAGCAAGCTCCTACCACTGTATTGACATAGCTGAAGAGATATCTTCCATTTGACTGTATCAAGTGGCCCTGACGGGACTCGAACTTATGACCCCAAGGTTGTCAGACCATCGAAAGATGACAAAAACTGAGAGAGGGGGGTGGGGGTCAAAAATAGCCAAATTTTGGCTGACGTAATTTGTGAACGATCCTTTACTTGTATGAAGTTTTTGAAAATTTTACCGACGGATAAGATTCAGATGTTCTTTGCCCATACGGACCAGTGTGAAATTTGACTTAGCGCTACGTCTCCATAGATTTTTTAGTAATATATCAAAGACATTCAAATAAATCTTACCTTTACCATTTTTGTTGCTACTATCCTTCAAAGTTCTTTTACGTGTACCCTTTTTTCTCCTTTCTCTTCATATCATCATAATCATCAGTTTTGATTACAACTTGTATCTCTCTATCAATAGTTGCCTTTCTTTCTGTCTGGCTGTCTATATGAACACCCTTTTCTTCTTTTGTGTTTAACTTTGTTTGCACAACTTTTTCTTGCCTGTTTAACATCATTTGTAACATCCATAGGGGGTCTTGTTTCTCACCAGTAAGACTACTGTCTCTCGTCTGATTGCTTTTGTCCCCATTACCCAATGTTTGCCTGCTATCACTAATTTTCTTTGTCTGAACGTCACTGTCATTCTTATTGTTGTCACTGATTGGGTCAAAAGTCGAATTATCATCACAACTACTGTGTGATGCATTGATTTCTATATCATTGCAAGAAGATTGATTATCCCTGTCAGCTGATAGATTAGACCTATCCCCATGAAAGTCATGATCTATCTTACAACGGACTTTTGCACTGTCACTAACTTTCTTTGTCTGAACGTCACTGTTTTCACTGATTGGGTCAAAAATTGAATTGCTATCACAACTACTCTGTGATCCATCGGCATAAAAGTCAGATTCATTATTAGAGCCACCAATTGCTTTATCATCTACATCTTTCTTACAGTGGACTTTCCTGGGGTCCAATCTCACTAACCTAACTTCACATTCTTTAATGCTTACTGCGTCTAACATTTTATTGGATCCTTGCTTTGCACTTTTCTTTTCAATCCTGCAGTTGTCACTATTGTCGTTGTCATCATTAACAGTCGAATTCTGATTCTCAGTGCAATCTCTAAAACTAATATTTCTAATGGGTAAAAACGTAGGAAATGGTGATGATGTATCGCTGCAATTTCCTGAGGATGGTTCACTCTCTACATCATCAGGTGGGTTTTCATGGCTATGGTCTTTGGGGATAACTATCCATTTTTTGCAATCAGTTTGAGCAGAACCGTCTAGCGGTGGCACACGAGCTTCAACAGTCTGGTGAAAGTCATGTGCCATGTGACTGGTTCCATCATAGCTTATTTGGATCTTCGAATCAGGTCCAGATAATGGACATGTTTGCTGCGTCTGTTGTTGCTGCTGCTTATTGGCATGATCTTTCCGGAGTCTGATCAAGCTCTTATGCAATACAGATGTTGGGACGGATGTGGAGAATAGGCACCTCAACAGTGGATGGTCTTGTGTCTCAGGTATATGCATGGGCTGGTTAATTGATCGTTCTTTTCCTGATTGCATGGGTTGGTTAGTAGATATTGATTTCACATCATGTTGCATAGGTGTTTCAATGCATGTGTTCATAGCTGATTTTGTTGTGGTTGTTTGTGTGCATGTTGATGTGATGGGTGCAGTTCAATGTAGCATCTGGTGTGGATTTAATGGATTAGTAGATACTGACTTCACTAATTGTGTTAGTTTTTGAATGACTGGATTAATACTGAGTTGTTGTGATGTTTGTTGCTTGTCCTGACTATTTGTTTTCGGTGCTATGCTACGCACACATTGCTGTTGGGCAGGAGGCTGCTTGGAAGTTGACTGCGTAAAGGATGAACTATTGGTTTTACTTTTTTTGCTATGTTGTCCAAATGGTTTACTATGTGACCGCTGCCTTAGATTTGTTGTTTCCACATGAGGACCATTGATGGCTGCTGGTCCATATGGTGCTTGGAAAGTACTTATGTGATTTGTTGTTTGCTGACCAGTTTCATGTCTTGGCGCTGGCACTGCACAGGCACTAACAGCTTGGTTCCCGACAGACACGTGTGATGGGATGGTCTGGGCCATTACATGTGGAGCTTCTTGTGAACAGCTATTTGAAATAGCGATGTGCTCTAAGATTGAGTCATCATTTTCCTCAGTTTTGATTTTATCATCATTGTAATCAAAGTCATCTAAAATATTCAATACACGAAAGCGTACATGACCATTTTCGCCATTATCTTCACTACAGTTATCTGGCTTTTTACCATTTTTCCTGTTATCTTTACAATCTACACCATCTGAACTATTGAACACATTCAAGATTGCATCTCCATGTTCACCACGCTCTTCACTACAGTTGTCCGGCTCATCGTCAATGACAATAATATCATCCACAACATGATTTATATTCACATTTTGCAGCTCTCCATATTTTGCATACTTGTCTCTCAGGTGTTGTTCTGTTCTTGGGTCCAATCTTGTCTGCCTAACATTACATTCGCGAACCTCATTTGTATTCAACAGCTTGCTGTTTCCGTCATATGCAGCTTCATAGTGTTCTGAGAGGTTGGCATTTAGACATTCTTTAGTTCTTGAGATAGGTCTTAAACCATTGAAAGTTTCAATGTTTTGCCAATTGTGTTTTGACATTATTGTTTCTTGCATTAAATTTTATTCAATTAATTTCAAATTTGTTTTGATTTTTGGCCTGAATAATTTACCAGTGTCAATCTCTGCATACGATTTCATTTCAATTATTTTTTCTTGGACTTTTCCTTTCCTTGTAATCCAAATTACTGCCTTGAACACAGCACGGTCTTTACTTTTTGATGTGAGGCTGGGCTGCAGCTGTTTAGGCCCAGGAAAATGCTGAGTGCTTGTATTGTGATTTCTGCAGTGCTATTGGGTACTGTAGCTGTGTCTAGCTCTCCAAAATTTTCTGATCTGAGCCTCAATATGCTCTTTCTGTCAACTGTAAGAAAATGCAAATTATGAGATCATGATAAGAAACAGTTTATGACATGTTAATATATTATATTGTCTTCATCATGCATGCATTTTAAGTATTTATCTTATTGTTAGAGAATTTTGAACCACATTTTGCAGCCACCATATTTTACCATCATGCATTTTAAGTCTTTATCTTATTGTTAGAGAATTTTGAATCACATTTTGCAACCACCATATTTTACCAACACATAGAAGAGATCATACATTATGTAATAAATATACCCCAATCAATGTTTTTTGATGTTTTTTTTGTTTTACCATGTAAATACACATGTATACAAAATTAGTTTACTTTCCGAATCCCTAGACTATAACCATACTTGCACCTGTCTTAGGCATTGCCTGTTCATATTATTTGTATACTAACTTTTTTGTGAATGTCATAGCTGTTTAATTCGAAATGTAATCAATTGCAAAACGCAGCTCAACAAGGGCCCTTTCCAAGGAGAAATCTTTCGGCAATAAATAACAAAGAAATAAAATTCAGTGTCCTCTTCCCACGTGTGTATTGTAAATAGTGTGTATTATAGGTTGTAAACCTTATTTATTCGTTGTCTATAGATTGCCCTTGTGGCTATAAGTTACATCAACTCTAATCTATTAGATATATCTATTATAAAGTAGGATAAAAATAATTGATAAATATATAAAAAAACTTAGTTTTGTTTTAACTCCTTGAGTTAACAAAGGCTTCACTTCGTAAAATAAAATCTCAGTCGAACTGAATCAATCGTATAGATAGAACATTGTATTACTAGTGATCATTGTCTTACACATGCACCAACACCGTGTCGTAGACTAGCATATACAGGATAATAACATACTTAAATTCCACTGTTCCCTTAATTGAGTAATTTATGTCTTTGTGTACACAGAGCCAACTGTTTCCATTAGACGACCTTGACACTTGTGCAGATATTTGAAGCAAGCTGATTCCATTGTGAAATCTACAGGCAAGTCTGGACAGTCATTTTGAGGGCCTGCTTTAATTATGTGATTAGATTTATGTGACAATTAGTCAGAATAGGCACTATTTTGATACTACGCAGACTGGCATTATTTTTCATTAGGATTTGTATCACCAATGTATAACCATGTGGATAATGTGGATTCTCTTGACATTGTTTGTAAGTATGTTTTCTTCTTGAGCTTATTTGGATTTATTAATGGATTGTACGTAAAGTAGTCTGAAAGTCTGAAAATAGTGTAACATTGTATATTGTGCAATTAATTATTTCAGAATAAGTCAATCATCTTGGAATAAAAGAATATACCAAAGGGGAGATTTTCTTCACTCTAGTCTACTTTAATTAACTTTTATTTGTCATAACACATACTTTACATGAGACGACATATATAGAGCTAGTCCTCTTTCATCAAATTATCCAATTGTCATATTATGCATATATTTTATACTTCTATATTCTCTGATTTTATCTGATTGTGGCTAAATTTTGAAAATTCTATTTTTGCCATGGACCCAAAACCGCGAGCATGCCAGCTAAGTTATTGACAAATAAGGACAAATAAAAGAAATAGGTTGTACTCACTTTTCCACACGTGCTATTCTACCAGCAGGAGCAGTAGGCACATAACGTCCTCTTTTTACGAGACTGACTAGCCCTTTCCGAAGCCTTTGTGAAGGGCCTTGTGAAGGGCCTTTGCATGCAGGTTTTGGAGGTTGCATCAAACTGTCACTTCTTTCGGTAGGATAGAAAAAATATGAACGCCTTAACTTAACTTATAGTAATCTCAATTCATATTTTTTTCTTTATTCCCCCCCCCCTTTTTTCTATGTTGTTTGGAAAGGAACCTGCGGGTTTAAAAACATGTTAGCAATAAAATAAAATTTTGGATCACGTTTTTGGACTATATTTTGGACATTTTTTTTATTATGCATGGTAAGACAAACTGAAGGAATATGAGATCACATTCTATATACCTCATAAATTCTATAATAAGTACCGCTACTACATTCAAGGGTTTATATGTCACCTGAAGTGGGTCTCCCATTGTTGCATATGTCGGTACCATTTGATACGTCGAGAGCGCAGTTTGGATACACCTCCACAAGCCCTAACATTTTGTGGAGCATAGTGGAAGAGGTGTCATCATCAGGTTATACTCCGCAAACCCAACGTATTTGCGATGCACCTACTGAAGGTCTGCAACAGATGGTGCTCAGGTTTCACTACCGTGAAGCAAGACAGAATGGACATTCCCCATAGGTTTTTAAAGATACATGTTCGGATGTCAGTATAGGGAGCAGCAGTCTTGAACTTTCCCCATTCATCTGGTGCTGAATGCCAGTTTCATCCTCCTCCTGAGCATAATATATCTCCAAGATAGCATAGATTGGGCTCTACATCAAGCATAGACCCATCCCCTTCAACCAGGATATCTGCTATACCATCCATCGAACAAGCTTCACTGTCTTTGCACCGAAAGCTTGCACTGTGAGCAGGCGATGGTGTTAACACCTACACCACTGCAGCATACGGCACATGGGCCCTTTCCAGAGAACTTGAGAACATGAAGACCAACATCAGGCCCCATTATCTTCAGGGCCGTAGCCAGGATTGCTAAACAGAGGAGGCAAATACGTTGGGCGAGGGTGCAGGCGAGTGCCTTAGTCGATTTAGATATCTACAAACCAATAGCCATTCAGCAACTCCATGCAAGTCCTTATGCCTTGCACAGTACCTCTGCACCCTGTAATCCATCTACCCATAAAAGAGTTTAACCATAAAAAGATCTTCCAAAAAACAGAGGAGGCAGTTGCCTTCCCTGCCTCATATGTAGCTACGGCCCTGATCTTAGACACCATGCGACTGTTAAGACCTTTTTACTTCATGGTGTCCTTTCAGGGTTTCAGCCTTGCAATACACCCATCCTTTGACTCAGCTATGACCACCAGGTAATCTGCGTATACAGTGAGTAGCTCGCAAGGTACACCAGAAAGGAACTCACATGGTAAGGCCTCTAGCACGCTGCTAGATAGTAGAGGGTTAAGGACAGAGCCCTGATTCACACCGACCCCCACTCCTAACTTCTCACTGTGCTGCAGCTGTTCATTAGCCCCCTCTCGACTTTTGGCATTGGAAAACATGCCCCGAATTACACAAACTGTCTATTCCTTCACCCTACACCCAGCAGTGCCTACCACAGGACATCTCTTGGTACACGGACAAAAGCTTTCTCCAGATCGACAAGATCGAGTGGTTTTCTGTGGTTATCATTATTATGGGAGAGAGGCAATTATCATTTATTGTGGTTCATTGGCAACACGTTACTTCTCTTTTACATGGCGCACTGTGAAGATGGCATCAGTCGTGCTTTGATCCGGGACTTGGTCGGTGAGCTTGAGTCCTTGGTTGTTGTCACAGTCAAGAGCTTCTCCCTCACCTTTGTAGAGATTCAGGATGAAACTCTCCTCTCAATCCCAAGGAATTGAACCGTAACATAAAAGACATGTTCAGCCAGATCCCTTATCAGTGCAACACCCTCCTCCCCTGTAGCGTTTAGCATTTCCGCGTTGATGCCCGAAGGACCAGCAGCTCTACAAGATTTCATCTTCCTGAGAGCCTTGCGAATTCGTTCTACAGTAACTGGAAAAGGTGGGCTATTACTAGGGGGGCCACGGGAAGCAGATCACAAGGCAAACTCAACATTGAGCAATTTTGCAAGTGCTCAGCCCATGTCTTCATCTTTTCCGCATCACTGAGTGAGAGTTCTCTTAAACACTTTAGTGTCGTTGAGAGAGATGTTATGGAACACAGCCTTTTCAGCTTCCAACGTAGCACCCCAAACAACCCATTATGCCTTATGCTTTGCTTCAGTGAATCGATATTGGCTTCATCTGACTTGCCAGCTTTGATCAGGGGCTGGAAAGTTTTTAATCGAACTCTCTTCTCATTGACAGCATCATCCACTCTTACGTCCCACCACCAGGTCTCATACTTGCAGTTTTTAAAGAGACACCACCCTTCAGAATACAAGATTATTCAAACTAAGCTTTGCTGTGCATGTTAACGTTTAAGACAATACCTTACTAAAACCAATGGGTTGTGTTGATTTGAGAAAAATGAAGGTTGTAACTGTCATATTCTTTCGGAAGCGTGCCATGTCTCCGAGAGAAGGAGAACGAGCAGGCAATCAAGATTGATATAGCCATAGTAATGGTTAAATGATGCTGCTGTAATATTTGTCTTTTTACTTCATGGTTGATATTTTTGACATGACAAGAAAAGTCAATATAGCAATGTGTGTGTGTGTGTTGAATCTGCGAGGGTGTGACAAATAGCATTGAACGTGGGAGATGGCTGAAAATAGTGGGAGATGGGAGAGAGGCAGAATAAATCTTGGGAGATGGGAGAACAAGGCAAAAAATATTGGGAGGTGGGAGATTGGCAACCCAGATACCCCCACACACACTTTAAGGTAGTATCCACTTTTAGACCTGCAGGGTGTGCCTTTCTGAAGTTAGTGTCTTGCTTCTGGATTCTAGGTGTAAGTCTCACAACGAGCTCCTCAAAAAGTTGTAGTGAAACCCCCAGGGAATTGAAGTAGCTTTGAGATAATTAATGCGCAGTTGATCCATGAGATTGTCATAATGTCCATATTGAAGCCGTCGCTCAACCGTGGACCAAGGGCGCACATTCCATCTTTTCCGCTTTCTCTGCGTGCCACGTTTTCTCACGTGTCTGCCCACTCTTCGCAGTGGCTGCTCGCTGTTGGCTGTGATGTTGGCTACTTCTTCGTCTGCAGTCTGTGTTGAGATATGCCATATTTACAGTCTATACATATTTTTATATGTTCTATACATACATTGAAATGCATGTTCACATATTCCACAATCGCAGTCTATAGATATTTTTTATTCACTCGTAGTACTCGCAATGTTGTAAATGAAGAAATGGGCATTGGTACCACGGCTCCTGGGGTATTTATACTGATTTATTCGCGGCATGGGCGTGTACTACGCTGTGGTGCCACAAGAGCAGCCAACAACACCGAAATGTCCACCACAGCATACCCCAGCACGCCGCAGTGGCATGGCTCGCGGCAGGAAACGTAACCCCGCCACTTCACGTACCGCAACATGAAGCCGCGACAGCGCAACATGAAGCCGCGACAACATATGGTACCTCAAGATGGTACCGCAACAGTATAAGATACATGTATATAGTGTTGGAGGTACCGCAACGCAGTCACGAGGTATCGGGACGGCATCAAAGTCTGGGATGGTCTTGCGGCACCACGAGAAGCCACAGCGGTACAGAATACATCACATTTCATACAGTGAGGTGTCAAATAATAACGCACCGTCACATCGACACACACCGCACTGGCACAAAACATCAAAGAGAATTCGATCAATACCGATCAATAATTTCCACAATGTCGCTGTGGGGGTCTCAGCGGCACCATGCGCCTTCTCCAGAGAAGTATGCACCGTACAATGACATTTTTGGACACGGTCCCATCACGGCACCGAAAATTAGGAATTTTGTACTGCACTTGGTGTAATCGCGCCTGCATGTGCTGTTGCGGTGTTGGTATATACCATGCGGCATGGGCACCATTTCTAGGAATTTTTGCCCTTTTTAGCATAAAAACCGCGTACTGCTGCGGCATATCTCTTGGTATAGTGTAGGGGTAACGGCGGCAGCAGTGCTTCGGGTCAGCTACCTCAGTATTGTGGTCACTCACCTCAAGAAACACAAGCGTGATAGGATTACTCAGCAAACTGTGAATAAGTCAGACACCCACACGCAGCCGTGCTCAGTTGATTTTAGCATTTGTATGCGTTTGTGCGCGCGCGTGTGTAGAGAACATTAACAGAATACTATCAGGAAGTTTTTATGAAAGCACAAATGCATGTACCATTTTGCTATGAAAATACGAATCTGACTCTGCTAAATATACTCATATATGCTAACTATAAAAAGCCACAGCCAGACGACCATGCTATGCATACTTCCAGTATTAGATCACACAATGCAATTTACAAAAACAAAAAACAAAAAACAACAACAAACAAACAAAAAACAAACCCCAAAACAACTACATTATCAGGGGCCTTATTCGCACATCCTCCAACAACGCACCTATAAACGGCCAAGAAACATGAGATCGTCACGCGACACGTGCTGACATTAGCGACACGGGCGTTTTTTGCTCCAGCAGCCTGCGTAAACCCACCGTTGCTGCTGTGGGGCGGCCTTGGCGTGACACACGGACACGGAGAGTCGCGTGGCAGGACGCGTGGATGACCGCGTGTTCCCCTATTCTATAACTCATTGTAAACGGAATGCCCTTTTATACGTTAAGGTCGACTTACTATATACAGTGGATCCTAAAATATTTTGAGGTTATCATTCAATTTTCAAGGCATTGGGAATTAAAGAAGTTCATAAGACATTTCTTTTTGCATTGTGATTCACTATTGTGAAAGAGATAGTTTCAATACTATGCTTTTAGAAAGCTCAGCGACTTTTAACTTGTGAAACTGTTTGAATAACTTGTGAAAATGATTTATGGCTGTTAGAAAGCCATTAAAGTATTAAAAAATTCTACAATAGTTTGAATACTGCTTCAAACAAAACATTCAAATTTGGTAAAAAGATTCCATATCTGGTGCCAATCACTTGTGTTCAGTGTTTCCAATTTTCCAAAGATAGCGTGTCTTCCAGAAAGCATTTTTGACTCAATAATAATAAACAATATTTGATTTGACTTGCAAAGGCGTCAACCCTGTGCCAGTGACGCTGTACTCTGAGTACCTTTGATCAAATGTTTAGCTTGAAACTTGTATTAGTTGATCTATTAGTAGTGTTTTATTCACTATATATGATATACTATATATCATACACTATATATTTATATATTTCACCTTGTTACACATTGTTAGATGTTACAACCCAGGATAATTAATATAATTACTTATGCAATTGCTCAATGACTAATTATTTGCAACGACGTTGGGTGGCTTATATGTTACTGTGAATACTGTTTACATAACTGCAGGCATTTATGTTCATTGTCCACACCCAACTGTATACGACTACCGTATGGCTTTGAATCTTCATACCAATAAATGTGAGTTTTTGTAAAAAAAAAATAAAGTTCTAACGTCAAACTCATAAGCAGATTCAAAATTTGCATTGGGGGGAGGGTGTGGGGCGGACGGGCGCGTCCCAAATATATCATTTTCATGGTATATGGTATCTCCCCGAGCCTTCGCCTGTACGAAACGTATGAACCTACGTGGGTGTCCCCGGCCACTACCACACTTCACCCAGAAAACCTGCATCTGCCAGTGAAATCTAACACTATAGACTATAAACTGCACTCATTTCTGGTTATGCACTATAACGTGTTTACTTACCATTTTATACAATCGCCTTTCTAGCAAATTCGTCCCTTGATATCCAGGTAGACGACATACGACGGGTGACACTAACAACATTTATAAAGCCGAGAGGATCCTATTGCCAAGCTTAAGCCGTCCACTGCGAAGGACACATCAGGTCGATGGTCAATTACATACAGACGCCTCCCGCGACCACTTATAAATGCTATAAAACAAACCCACGAAGCCCTTTTATTTACACATCCTATTATATTCTGTTTTTCTGTTGCAAAAATGTTAGATAATCACCACTTTCCGTTGCTGAAACTAATCTGCAACCTGTCTGACATTATAGTTGAGTCAAATGCGTTCGTGTCATGTCAGGATGAATTACTTTTAGATGCGACCATGAGATAGAGTATAAAATGTACAGTATTTAATATATCAAACACCAGGATGAACGATAAAATAAGTTTAAACCAATCCTTATCAACCAGCTTGCCAACGCCTCCAAGGTCTATATCCCAAGGTCCGTGGCCCAGCACAATAAAAAGGTATGATGAGTAAATACAAGCATGGGCCGTAGCATCATGAGAGCTGGGCTGAATTCATTAACTCAAAGGGGGGTGGTGGGGGTGGGGGTGGGGTGGGGAGGAGTTTATTAGGGGTCATGAAATCCCACACCCCTAATTCCTTTGGCCTTTTAACCCACATCCCTATTAAAAAAAACTTTTTTCCAACATTCTACAAATTTAAGGCAATTTTCCTACATTCCACATCCTTGAAATTCAACATCACCCTTTCTCTTTTTTGGCCTCCCCCCACCACCATCCCTTTTTTTGGAGCTGGTCATTCCCCCCCCATCCCACTTCCTCATAGTTCTTCCCCTTATAGACAATGATAGACTTTGTTTAGTATTTGTAAAGGTGATTGATAATGCCTGTATATCATTTAATGATTTGTTGATCATATTGTAAACTAGTCCATGTCACAATGATAAAATTGATCAAATTTAATCTTATAAAATATCAACCATCATACAAACTTAACTAAATCTAGCTAATGAAAAACAACTTCATTGCTATATTACTAACACATGAGACTATGGAAATATTTCAATCGTGATTGCATAGGATTGTGTCATCACAGATCTTTAAGTGATAAATTATTTACAAGAGCACAAATCCAGGCTGAAACTGATGCCCTAGTTCCCGTGTCTTTGTGCTTTTCACTACCCTTATCTACTATGTATGGTAATGTGTAAGGTATAATATTTGTAAATCATATTTAACATACAATCTCACTCCCCCTCTCATGATGCTGGGACTCGTGAATACAAGACATGAAATCTTCACCAGCTTGGTAAACTTGCGATTATTTTCCTAACCACTTCAGTTTAAAATAAACTTGGTTATTTTTCTCAGGCAGCAATTTTCATAGTTTTCCCCAATACATTGTATATCACAAATCCTCACAAGTTAGGAGTTGTGAGGACATTACTGGATAGAGCAGAGGTCATAGTATCCGAGGAAAAGGATAGGGAAACTGAGGTGAATACCATCACAGATGCTCCCAGCATCTGTAACTACCCCAAGTGGACGTTTCAGGAGGTAAAACGCATGAAGGCGTCAAGTCAGAAGGATACAAGGAAGAAAACGTGTAGTGAGGTTAATCGAGTCAAATCCAGAGGTATGGTAGTCATCCCGTATATCAAAGGACTATCAGGGAGGATGGCTAGAACACTCAGAGACCACAACATCAGTACTGCCTTTAAACCATTCAAGACCCTGAGAAACATTTGATCCACCCAAAGGACAAAATCAAGCCGAAAGAGATCTGTGGTTGTGTCTACAAGATAGGGTGCAGAAACTGTGACAGTGTGTACAATGGCGAAACAGGGAGGAAACTAGGTACTCGTGTGGCAGAACACCAAAAGGATGTCGAAGAACATACCAACAGTGGAGTATGCACCAGAGCCACCCGTTTGTCATCTGCAAGTGACTTGCACAAATCCGCCATCACAGATCACATGGCCAATTTGAACCATGTCCCTGACTGGGACAACACGAAGAGAGATCCGGGAAGCGATTGCTATAAGGAAAACTCACAAGACAACGAACCGCGATGAAGGTGCATACACCTTATCACACGCATATGACACCCTACTGAAGCCATGAGCTGCTCGCAGGGACAGCCCCCCGCCCCCCCAACACTGACCTACATCCTGACGTCACATCCTGTCATCCTGTGTGACGTCAGCTTGAAAAAGACTGTCTCACAGACAAGGTAGAAAATATTTCGCAAGGTATAAAATGTTTGGGTATATCAAAGATCAATGTTGTCATATCACAAATCCACCATAGTGGGTCTAAGCAATTATCTTTTACACTGTTGATATAGATTCAGTGCTACAATATCTACAATGTTACTTGTGATTTGAATAATAAGCCCAAAATAAATGAGGATGCAAATCCATCATCACAGTGAAAAATACAATTAAAAAACTATTTTCTTTATGCAGAAATCATTTATTGAAAATGTCTCGCTCGGGAATGTTGGCAAAATATATATCTTGGTACTCAAATAAACATGCTACAAAGGTACAAATGTAATTGTTAATTACAACTTTGAAATCATTTCTACTATATGCACAATGTATCTAAATATATATCAGTCATTCAAAATATATAACAGCAAAGATTTACAAATATTTCTCTGAATTGGCAGTGTAAAATAATGTTTAAAAAATCAAACAATCATGGCATAGTGCATTGTTATTTTGAAAATTATAAACTCAAAGTAACAAATGTCATACAGCAAATGACCCTTTTGTGTTATTGAATAGATTAAAACAATAAAAGCTATTGATTATATCAACTCTAAACTATTATCACATGATAGTGTTGAATATTCCACAGATGAAGGCAGAGAAATTGAGATCACAGACAAATGATCAGAATAGAGGGCACTGATAATTTTTCAATATTATTGTCATTATTTATATTCATAGACAAAATGCAGACACTGAGAAAAAACATTGTAGTAATAGTATATTGACATTTTAATACAAGTGATAAAGACTCTCGGTGTTTGATGATACTGAATACTGATGCTTATATATACTCCTTCCGACTGGTTTGCCATATACATATCAAAAAAATTGTAAAAAAAAAAAAAAAAATCACACAAACAAAAATATATGTAAATATTACATAAAACTTACTCTGTCAGTCTCCGGTATGATTACAGTGAGTAGCTATAGTGTCATACCCAAAAATTGGAACTCAGTTTACGAAAACGTTTCCTTTTTAAGTTTAGTGATTGATACTCAATATTGTATTGTTACATTTTATGCAATTTAAAACAGATAATGATAATAGACCAAGTAACCCCTATACGGCAATTGTAATTAATTCACTTTTAAACTTATAATCTAGTACAAATAAAAAATATAGTATTGACTTCAATTAAATGACATCATTTCAAAATAAAAGACAAATATTCATCATGTTTTTACTCCTTACACTGTTTAACGGATTCTCTCCAAAGAATAAGGACAATCAACTATCACCCAGCACCTTGCAGAGCAATAGTGCACACAATGATCTAACTTAATCAACAAGTAGCATCATATCATGACCAAGACACTCCACGTCAAGCAGTGACAGTATCCGCAGACACACCCACCTTGATATGCTCTGATATTTACCACAGGCCTCACCATATCTGCCCGCATCAACACATCGACAACTCACATTCCACAAACAAATGGCATCTCTCAGTTAGTGTGAGATAACTATATAGAAAATATGCAATATGTATACATAAATAAATACACAAAGAAAGCCACATCACTAACAACATTCATTCTCCTACGTCAAAATTTGATGTTTTGTTCTTCTTCTTGGTAACAAATCTCCCCAATAAAACCTCATTACTGATGGATTGTGAGAAAAGGGCACCTGCCATTGTGTCAAAATAGGCTCATGTCAAATGGCCAACGTAAATAGTAGACCAAAGTGCCAAGGTGAGATTTCTCCGTACCTTTGTGTCAATTAATATGATGTGGTTCTCAAGTAATTGACAGATACATGACCGGTTCAGGATATTTTTGCCAGATCAACGGCCAACCTTTGTTATGCACTGCTATGAAATATAAAACTCTTGTACACATTTTAAGAAAAGGTTGATTACTATACAAACTTGTTTTCTATAAAGAATTGTCACAACCACTCTTATATTGCCGAGTAAAATAACTACATTATAAACAAGTCTAGATGGCAATGGTGTAGCATAGAGTCATAGTCTGCCTGATCATAACATCATGGACGCTATAGAGGGGTCAGTCTCCTGTTCAGTTCAAGTACTAGCTCGATGTTGCCTCACCAGACAAACTAGATCCTCTACATATGTTGCGCCTTTTAAACCTATACTTCTTTGCTGACCAGCAACTAAGAGGCAGCTGACATGACGTATGACTATCCAACCTTTTCAGAATGCTCCAAATTTCACATTCAAGTAGCCCAGTATCACTAACCAGTGCTCTTAAACACTTTCAAGCGGAATTCTTAACTAGAAAATCTGTTTGTTTACTATCTAGCCTCCACTGGTCTAGCACATTAAAAGCTTCCACCCCAGTATTGGTATCAAAGCTTTGTTTAAAGCATGTATAGTCTGTGAGATCATGTGTCTGGCCCAGGTGAGCTGTCGAAGGAGTTGTGAGCGCTGGCCCTGGCGCCTCCGGCACCTCCCCCGGTACTGCTGGTGGTGCTCTCAAACGAGCTGCCGGGGGTGCCCGCAGAATGGCCTGAAACAGGTGAACAATGTGGGTCACAGTTTGTGTGCTTGTGCAAATGCACGTAATTAAAATACATTTTTATCCCCCCAAAAGTGCTTGTTCAGCTCCCTGTACGGTAAAATAGTGAGATATAGATAACCGAATATGATACATGTTATGATGCATAAGGATATTATTTTCTTTCTTGTATTTTTTTCGTAACATTAGGACTTCATCAGACCACAGCTGTACAATACACATAATACTTTCGGCCAATTCTATTTAAACATAGTGAAGTATCAGATATGTAATACTAGCACCTCCCAAACAATGTTTGTTGCTGTGATATGTGTCAGTGGTATGTAGATGTAAATGTAAATATCGGAGTTTATAGTCTACTATCCAGGAGTACTGCTCAGTCGACTCATTTACACCAGGTCATCGGCGAGTTTGGCACTCAATGTTTACCTTTCTCTTCTCCCCGGGTAGCATACAACACTAGCTGAATACAGCATTTGCTGATGTAGCACACACGTGCTAACTACTCGACTGACATGTACCCATTTCACGTGTAGGTACCACGGAACAGTGTGCAACCTGTTAGAGGTAAGTTTGCTAAACAACACCCACCGCCAGACCGGACCGGGAATCGAACCCACGACCTTCTGGTCACGAGTTCATTCAACTCACTATCAATTCGGCCACAACTATGGCACGTGTACGCATATAACACGTCTGTGTGATGTGACACGCCTGTGTGTAACAACCTACCCAGCTTGAGTCTCTGCGTCACCCTGCCGCTGTCCATGGACATCTGGCGCTGCAGCTTGTGCCGCTGTCGGCTGCTGCTGCCCGGCGCCCCGCTCGCCGCCGACACGGAGCGGCTGAGGTGCGCGGCCGCCACGGAGACGGAGGCGGGGCCGAGGTCATCCTCGTCGTCGCTCGAGTCGAGGGTCTCGTGCAGGTGGTACAGCAGCCAGTCCCGCATGTGAGCCCAGTCGGCGCCGTGCTCCTGCAGTAACATGCCGCTTGTGAGAAGGTGATCGCACCATATCAATGTTCTGACATTGGCATAAGACATGTCAATGTCAATATCTTAATACAGCAGTCAGTTAATTTCCAATGTATCTACACATGTTTGTTGACACATCTAGGTCTATATTGTTATCATTGAATACGCAATTGAAGCATGCACGCAGTACAGCTTATGTATATACACAAACTGGAAACCATTAATATACACACAGATATATTTCTAACATAACATATATTCTAACAAAACATCCTGTTTGTGTCATATGTTTCAGATAATAGATTTATGATTATAAAATTGCTAAAGATTAACCCACGAGGCCTAAATCATCAGCATAATAAATGTTGTATGTGGATTATTTGCGAAGGAATTCCTTTTTTATAAAACTAATTAGCCCAACATAAAGACGGCACGTGGGAATCCTTACTAAATTATGCTACCGAACCGCACTACACCGCATCTATCAAGTCCTCCACAAACCTGATTAAATTATCACCCACTAATAGCATAGAATCGATTGATGGCAATACCACTATCACAACACTTGTTCCCACTCAACCTGTTAGCTCGCTTCTCACCTGCTCCTCTAGCCCGTCTAGCAGCGCTAGCTGGCGGTTCACCTGGTCTGAGGTGGTCTGGTCGTGGCCGTCTGAGCTGCCGGAAGACAGCTGCTTCTGCATCTTACTGCGCAGCTTGCCCGGCTTACCTACAAACACGGGGATCAGCATGTGCAAGTGTATTCTTGTGGATTTAGGCATGGACGGGCGACCTCCACTAGCAAACACATAGATTACACTATTTACGGCCCCAGAATTTTGTAGGTTCAATTATTTCATATGGAGAAAAAAATAACATTTTAAGCTGACAGCATATGTGTTTCTCATAAAAGTCCAGTCCTATTCCAGGGTGGCAGGAGTCCCTTTTTGGACCTGTGAATTATCACAAACAAGTAGAATTGGAATGCAATGACATGATCATGTTTCCATAAAAAAGAAAAAAAGAAGAAAAAAAAGAAAAGAAAGACACTTGATTCAAAGCAATAGACAAAAATAACCTAGATTCCCAATAAAAGCCAACTATCTTTCTGAATGCAGCCAAGTTATGATCCGGAGGCAAGTCGTCCTGACTAACATGTTATGAAGGCTACCATAAAATCTCACAAATCCCCAGTTAGTGCTCAATGCTTGCAGCACGGACCTACTAATGCACTGGGCGAGCTGGGATGGATAGCACGAGGATTTTTAGAAGCGATGTAGATTACTATATTGTATTCTGTTGCAAGAATTATGATTGGCGAGAGCAATGTGACAGCAACGTGTCAATGATAACGACTGTAATCTGATCTGTAATTACGTTTGTCCCCTCTAGGGTAATATTCACGTTCAATGTTTTGTCTCTGCTTGCAAGGACAAACTATGAGATCTGACACTTTCACCTTATCATCATTCCAGAAAACATATTAATCAACTGTTAATACCACTTGCCCGCCAACCAGAGACTAAGTGGCATTGGTGTGGTTGATTCAGTTCTCGGGAGTGTAAACAAAACTCACCTTGAAGTGTAGCCAAGCATCAGAATACTATGTGATTTGTGCATTTTCCCCACAATCCTTGATTTTTTAACATTGCTCACTTCAGCATAGAACTATTTGTCAATGTCATTTGGTTGGAATTCAAGACATATGAACCTTTCAATAATGTTTAGCAGTGAGCTATGTAGCGAGGGTAATAAAGGAAAGGGTTTCATGCATCTGGAAGGTAGTCCATATGGGCACCACCATATGTTACTCTTCAATCTAGATGATCCCCAGGGGATTATCACCGTACTAAAATGAAACTTGAAAAATCCCCACACACCTAATTATATTATGACATTCAATGATAAACATTTTATATGTGCTATGCATCATGGGCCCCAGCATCGTGAGGAGGTATACACACTTAATGTCAGTTGGATAAAATATGCATCAGATATTGTAGCTGTATCGCTCAGTTAAAGCATCCAAAACGCAACTATTTCACTAAGATTGAATCATTTTGTTGAAATCTAGATGTATTTAATCAAGTCAAAATTTTTGCTCACTATACAAGTGTGTGGGATTACAAAATGTCAATGTTGTATTGTTTTGAAACATTGTTTCTCTCTAACAGATTGATCCAGTTTATGGACCAACAGTACTGATGCAGGCCACTGCCAGCAGAAGTGTAAGAACTGTCAGAGTTATTAGTACAGTAGCCAGCAAGCTGTCAGAACTCTATGAGGCGTGATGGCATAAATCATAAGCTTTCAGGGCTGCCACAGTCAATTGACCGGTTTATGATCTTGTGGTGCTATATGCCAGGGACCCTCCTAAAACATGGCCTCTATCAACACAGACCACTGACCAGATGTTTGTGATATGTTTACAATGTCAATAGCATCTTTAGATGTCAAAATAATTGAGACGCTGGAAGGACTCACAGGCATCGTGGACATACTACACGTAAACAAGTACAGAGAGTTTACAGAACGGGCTAGACTTGTACTTGTTTAGAGAAACTTAACAGTACCTTCTACACGGCGACAATCCGAAGACGGCATTTACACTGAAGACT
The DNA here is from genome assembly GCA_019095985.1 of Streblospio benedicti. Classification (NCBI taxonomy): domain Eukaryota; kingdom Metazoa; phylum Annelida; class Polychaeta; order Spionida; family Spionidae; genus Streblospio; species Streblospio benedicti. Next base: position 21,786,284 of record CM032660.1, on the reverse strand, counting down.
GACAATCACATTTAACTTTTAGGCCCTATCGTGTAATCAGGTTGCTAAATCACTGTTATTGACCATCAGCACGTGATCTAATCACGTGATCGATCACGTGACTGTGACAAGAAGCCAGGTTCCCCTATGAGACAGACGACTATTTTTGCTATTGCCAAAATAAAATTACCTGGATTCTGTGATGCCAATGGCCAAGCTAATGAGCTCCAGGGCGGCGGTCATCTATTACTGGTCAGTGATGACTACAATGACTAACGAAGCGTCATATTTTGCTATTGTTATCCATCAAATTCATGTGCTAGACCAGAAGATTTTCTTCCACAGGAAATCTTCTAATACACAAGACGCCACTCAAACTTTGCAACAGTTTCTCACCAGTAACTTCGGAATATGATTTTTTGGGGACTTTAACATTATTCTCACGACATTAAAAACAAGTTACTTCCAAACCTATAATGTCTATGCAACCTATATTACAGACTACTCGATGTAGTCTACTACGATGCGCACAGCAGACTCCTCAGATATTTATGAGACAAAACAATCGCGACTGGAAGCTGTACGCCACACCGTGGGCTAGGACAATTTGTCAACCTGCCATTGTCTAACCCAGATTCATATAGCTTATAAGTGTCCTAGATATTGTGTATACTATGTTGCTGGTATCTGTACAATGTCATGGAATCAAAGTGCAAATGTGTACGTTTACAGGCTTAATCATAGGCAGATCCAGGTTTTTGGAAACAGGGGGGGGGGAGGCACACTTAAGGAAAAAGGGGGGATTTCATAAAAAAACATACAAAAATTAAGTATTTTGGTGGGAAAGGGGGTGGGGGTGGGGGGGGGGGGGGGGGGGCGGGGCTCCTCCTGCGCCCCCCGGACCTGCATATGCATAATGATGTTTTTACAGCGGTTCATTGTTTTACAGACTAACATACACATAGATGTTATATGATATGAGGCTTTCCATCATGACAAAGGTTCACTCTCCATAATTCCCCGCTGACTTCCTACGCAGCTGGTTTTGTTTGCCAAGTTCGATTGTCATCCGTGGATCTGGTTTGTCCTACGATTAGAGTGCCCTTGAATATTGTGTACCTATAAGATTATCTTTCAAACCAAGGTTATTTACCTCCATACCCGCCCAACCCACACAAACCCTGACACTTTACACAACAAACACAGACACTTCACCGGGCTGCCTCACTTTCCAACCAGTTAGTGATTCATACAGAATCACGCGTTCACATTCAGCTTTAAAATTCACTGATTCAATATATTCATATCAGTATAACATCCTCCCTGAGCCAACACCCCCCCCCCCCTGAAAACATCAGCGCAGAGAAATATAAACCGCAGTACACTAAAACTGTATAACGACCAGTCCCATAACTAACCATCACTACCTGCTTCCAATGTACAGTAAAACCTCCAATTAAGACCACCTCTACAATAGGACCACCATTCTCGGTCCCAATCTATCAAAGTGATTCCAATGAGAACCTCTATAATTATAAAGACCACATATCCATTGAAACCACTTTAAGTTAGTCCCACACGTACTCATGTCATAATAGAGATGTTCTACTGTTCCAGAACATTCCATCCACCCTGACACCCCCTCCCCCTATCACACCCGCACTCACCGGAGGGCTTGTTGACGGGCTGGTTGTTGACCCTGATCTCGGGCACGCCGCCCCCGCCATGGCTCGAGCAGGAGGAGGACGCCTTCTTGGCTGTTGGGGCCGGTGGTGGTGCCAGCTCGCGGCCCACGTGGGTGGACAGATAGGCGCGCAGCTCGTCCCGCGACATGCCCGCCGCCTTCAGGTCTGAGGTAACAGCACCAAGGATGTGTTTGTGTCATTAGAGTGATGGATCTACGTTTTGGTAACAATGCATGTTACATTGATTCACCTTTGTTGCATGATACGAATAAAGTGACTCAATTTATTAGACGGTGGGTGATTTGTATTCTATTGGTGATGCAGAGTTAAGTATTGAGGTTGTGGTTTATACTGAGCTTTTATTTTATACGTGGTAGAAACAGTATGACTGTTTTTAATTATTAATGAAATGTGTCGGGTTTACCTTCCAGAGAAGGCAGCTGGGAACCCTTGCTGCCTTTGCCGCCCATTATAAATCTGAAAAACAAGACAGAGTTATACATGAAATAACAGAGGAACATAACCCATTACACATTTCAAATCAGGGATTTTGTAACCTATATGTTGTAATTATATATACATAATATTCATACAAATTCATTTGTCAAACCAAAATATGACATTTACTATGGAATATTTTGGGAGTATTTTGGGAGTTGAACTTTATCTTGATATTCAGAGAATAGAAAGTATGTCAGGTTTATATAACAACTAGGAAGAGCAGTATGACTGAAAGGAACAGTGGGAATTGAATCATTTAATATGTTCATCATCTACTCAGGAGCCAGTATGCTGTCGAGCAACTAAATGTTTTCATAAAATTGTTATCACCTGCTGTGAAATAGGCATATCATTAATCAATAACACCATACTAACTAGATACAAAGGCTAAACATACACGCCGTTTTTATAAAATCAAATTAGATGCTACCCAGAATGTGAAGAGAAATGTCAAAAATTGTGACTTTACCTTTAATATCGGCAGCGAGTTCTCGATGAGGGCTCAGGTGTCACTTGAAATGCTGCAAAGAGAAGAGAAAAACGTGTAATGATGACAGAGGATGATGATGTCATCACGATGGCGGCACAGCACTCTTTATCACAAATGTCAATGTGTCAATTTGGGACTCAAACGAGGTGTCCTATACTCTGAAGTTCTCGAGCTGTAGCTTTTGTTTCAAGCAAAAAGGATGACAGAATTAATAGCCAATGGGTGCAAAAAATTAGATTTCAGTTGCAGTTTGGTCTTTTATAATTCACAACACCCCAACTTGTATCATGTAAACACTACAATCATTATTTTACAATACAAAACTATTGATGGCTTGGATATAAAATGCACTAGTGACGTCATTGACACGAGAATAATAAATGTTATGCAACCTGTTATATATATATTATCATGGTGGCACACCTAATATTATACAAGTATTATTGCAACAATACCCATTGGGGCGGGCGCGCCTTTGGTGACATTGAAAAACAATATCACTCAAAATAGGGCTTATGAGTGTGACAGTACATGTATATTCGTTTTATAGAATTGCTACCTTGCTTTATTTCACAAAGCACACCACAGCATAACAATCACACCCTAGAGCAACATCCACAATAGAGATGGTTTCCAAAATCAGAAATTCCCATTTAGGGACAATATTCTCATTGAGACAGCCACACATTTTTTATTCTCTGCGACTCCCGATATAGCCCCCTTATTGGCCCGGCCTCCTTCCCTTGATGCAATAAGCTGTAATAGCAGACGGTAAATATAGAGAGGTAAGTGTCAGTCACTGACAGCCGGGGCTACTGGCGCCGGGGTAGTGACTGATGCAGGGGCGGGGTTGGGGTTTGGGGGGGGGGTATCTTGTCTGCTGAGTGTAACTTCAATGTCTAGGCCTTCATTCAATTACTGTAGTGTAATTTGTAACAACTGTATTTTCAACATCGTCTTATGCATCCTCTTGTGTGACGTGTGATTCGAGGTGTAAACGAAGTCTTTGAAAGGTATACTATGATTGAGTTATCTCTGTGATGTTAGTGTACACGAAGCGTACGAGGATTTCTGGGGATGTTATATGTGATACAGGTAGATTAGCAATATTCATGGACATCAATAATACCCTAATCAGATGTCGTCTGAAGCGTAACGTAGCATTTTCAGAAATACCGCAAGAGTGTAGAAAGACAGAGTAGAGTAATATCACTATGTAAAGAAACTTTAGAGAAGCACACAAGAATACACTACTTGACTGAACTTCCGACCACCTGAGACATAAAGCCGCGCAACACGAACAGTTCCTATACACAGTCAGAAACTCGTCACTACTCATCTGCCCAACATGCTCTCTGACCCCAAATACATCAACAGGAAATAGTTCTACAGCAGATCCATGAACTTCCCGCACCTACAAAGTCCCCGTGACTGAGATCATAACACACGTTCCCGGCACCTGCCGCTCATCATGGCACACCTGTTAGAGTAACCCAGTTCACTACCACGAGACACGTGTGTTCATTTTACAGCAGCCGACATCACCTTTATTGCATGTAAATTATGACAAAACGTACACATGCAATAACATTGTTGGCATCGACTTACAGGTTGTTAGTGTTGTTTTGGGGACTTTGAATCAGGGAGCAGTTAGCAGTTGCAAACAATATTGTTACAATTTGTATAAAGCAAGTTTTGCCCAAGGTACTTCTTGTATATATAGTGGCTGCACGCTTTTGCCTAGTGTTGTGACCATCTTCACAGGGGTTTATGGAAGCCACTGTGTTTTAGTCTAATAATTTTATTTTGCCACAATTTATATAAAAATCTAAACTGAATAATCCAGTGTACAATTTTATAATTCTTTGTTTCGAGCAAATAGAGTTGAATTTATCTAATGGTATTAGTTTTCCAAATAGCAGACGATCAAAATTTCTCGTACTTTCCCATCATATTAAATTCATATTAGGCCCCAATTGTTACTGGTAATGTCTATAAGGAAAGTACAAGAAATATAATGTAAGAATATTCAACAATTACATATCCTCATCTATTGCCAGCACATCATACAGACGATGTGATGTAAGTAAAGATCAACACACTCTTCGTAAAAGTCATATGAAAAGGCGTGCCCGGCAGTGTATATTTAGTTTTTGATTAGCCCACTTTACCCGTGACGCGATCACTGCACACCGTGACGTCACATCCGTGTCGTCAACAGCTCATGCCATTACGTCACTGCAAATTTCGTGAAACTAAATGTACATGTAACATGTATCATGTTTCAACGAGACTTCGTACTAGCATGAGATAGTTAGGGTGAAAGCGTAAGAGGGTTCACAGGAAACGCATATTGCTGCCGTTAAAAGCAAACATGCCCACTCACTCAATTTAAAGTAGCCTATATTTGGACTGGATATAGCGGGTGTGTGACGAAAAGAGCTTGTACACTGCATAATGCAAGGTGATGGAATGATTTCCTCACCACTGTAGCATACTACTTCTGTTTGTGCGTCGGTAGCGGTGCATACGTTTATTTCAGACGTCATAGCTGTGATGAAGGGTTGTAATATTGCTTGATTGAGAAGATTGGCAATGGCCGTGCCTTTATAGCATTGGGGTGTAAGAATGGTGTTCGATGTGATGACGGGTGAGATGCTTACTTTATGTGTGTTTGTAAACAAGCCAGATGAGAATCGCTTACATCTGATAGACTGTTGGCAGGCTACCTTGATTGCTACTCTTCAGGAGACTTCCCAAGTGTTTATTGTTACACTTCAGCACGTAACTATGATATGCGTACATTGTTGTTTCATACATTGTGGTACGTGTTATGTAAAAATAGATTTTTCTAACAACACACATGCCTAAAAGTAGATGGTAGATGACACGATGATGGTTGATAAGTGTGAACAATTTCTATAATTCAGAACACAATTTGTGTCAAGGGTAAGATTTCCCATCCAAAATCTAACTCTACATTTCACGTTTTTCCTATAATCAGTACCATCACCAATAGCACATCTCGTCTGCATTCGAGTAGTAATCAATGAAACCCAAACCGCGAACGACTTCCCTCACACTATAAAGCACATAAATTGAGCAAACAAACTAGATCTATGGCCGTAAAACAAGCGTTATGTGCAGCCATCCGCCCCCGCATCAGGTCAATGTCAGACGTGATTTACGAGGTGTCTGCCCGTCACGTTTACGAGTCTCTATCCACAGACGCGTGCTATTTGATGGGGCTGTAAAACCCGCTCCCTGTGACAAGACGTCCTCGTAGATCGTGGCTGGTTCTGACAAGGTAATGTTTGTGTATTGCTCTATATTGTCATGTGGACGGTCACTGGTGATGGCATTTCAAAGATTTTTAAAGGTATAGGGCTACAATGGATGTTGACTCTCTTAGAATTAAGCGGGCAAAACATTTATCATTACTGTGTATGTGTTGTTAAAATAAGCCTATTTTATCATCCCTCCTACTTATTAATAACAACAATTGTGTGACAAAATATATGCATGTAACTGTAGAGTAACATATGAAACGTGTGCTCAGTATTTCAGAATTGTCATTCATAAATGTGTTGCACAGTACAAACTGCGTGCTTGATGAGCTGATATGTGGGAGAGAAAGTTTAAGATGCATCCATAAATTGTACTGCCTGTGCAATATCCGTGGTCATTATGGTGCTTTATGAGTTGCAAGAATGTGAAGTTAGTGTTAGATATAGGATAATATTCGACCTGAGCTACCTCGGCTATGCACAGGTCCATAAATGACAGACCATGGGCAGTATGACATCTGCAGAGCTGAGGGCTATTACAATCTACATATGAATTATAGATGGGTGGCATTGGATGCTTCCGGGCAGTTCTCTCGGGGAGAAGGTTAGCACACAGACCTAATTTTATACATCAGGCGGCCTTGTATGCATATGGAATAGGTCTTCTGTGTCATAGAAGACAGTCTAGATTCCATTGAAAGGTCTCTGCTTTGTCATGGTGCTGTCTTCTAAAGATGTTAAAATTTGATTGTGACATTGACAGACCATTGGCATGATACCTGTAAGACGAGACTTCATTATTGTGATATACTATACCAGCGAAAATATTCTCACAAGAATTATATAGTTATTGTACGAGTTATGATAATTATATAATATTCGAGATGATAGAGCATGCAAACGCAACACAACCGTATTTATTCACAAAATCTCTTCATCAAATCTATCAAATAGGAGATTTGATATAATATATGTTTTAACTGAATGACAGAATCTGATGGCAAAATAAAATCCTGAAATGTCTACATATGAACACTCCAGATACGAAGTTCACACCCGAAAACCCTCCGCCTCTTTTGATTGCAGTCTACACTGGTTTGCGGTCTGTTATTAGAAACACAATTTGTTTGATTATACCACACGAACCCCACACCATATTCACATATAGAAGAAGTGCAACTGAGCAGAATGATAATGTAATTATCGCTATTGCTTGCCTAATCGTACGAACTGATGTGCCGCCGCATAGGACACGGAGCACTTTTAGTCGCTCTTCCATTTTCAGTATCTACTTTTACCTTTGTTTCCCACTTATTGCACAATTGCTTCCCACATCTAATGTAACAGTGAAATATTGTAACTATGCCGTAGCTTTGTGGACGAGGGTGGTATATCATGACTGTAATGGAGATGGGTTGCCCAAACAATCCAAGAGGTATGAACAACTGTATCTATTCTGTATGCATCATGCAATGCGCCAAAAAGAAGCGATAATCTTGGAGGTGATCACTTCCAACTAAAGTGACCAATCTTGCAAACTGAATATTTCTGGAACAAGTTTGTCGATTGTACTGACTGAAGAGAATTAAAAGACAATTTCAAGTGACCATACCACTGGTCTAGCAAGATTAATTGTCAGATCACCAATAGTTTCTGTAGGTGCATGCACAAAGCGGCCCAGAAACATGAATACATGTATATATATTCATTCATACATATCTAAAGACCGTGCACGTAAAAAAGTCGATGGTTTGTACTCGTAAAAGACCGTCATAGGCGGAGCATTCGCGAAAGTAAAATACTGGACAAACACAAACAAGGAGTGAATGAATAGTCACAGCGAGCAGCACTCGGAATACAAACAGTACTATGTACGTTTGTACACGCGAACTTCACACGGACAATCTGTGGCTCGAGTCCACGAGGATTACCGAAGTGCGCATGCTACATGCACGTTGGTGTGAGAGAGAGCCGCCTGCTAGCACTGGCGTATGTAGCTATTTTGTACCCACTGGCACCTGCATTTATGACCAAGGTTGGTGTGTTTGCTGATAGGTCTTCAACTGATACACCTATTATACAAATAGCACACCAACAACCCATCTACGAGTACATACATGTATGTACACGAAGGCGAGATTAGATGAACAGTGGTTGGCAGTGAAGGAAAGTCTAGCCATACCGAGTGGTATGAGAAAAATATTATCTATTAGTTTATGTTAACAAATAATATGCCCAGTGCCAATAAATCACACACGTGTATTTGACATATGGATGGTCTCCATGGAATGAAAGTGTCCTTGTTTGAGTTCCACTGCCACAACATTTAGTTTGCCACCCTTCCTACTTGCTGCTTGTAGACAATCCTCATTAGTCAATACACGAGTCCTTTGAGATTACTTCACAATGCATTATCGTGTTTGCTTGCGTCTTCCCTTCCAAGAATCTAGCCTAATGTACTGTGTGTCCTTCTTGTATTAACATGGGAGTGGCGAGGGTTTTCTTAGTGTATGACCACACCGAACCCTAATTTACTAGACCATAATCGATCGTGACTCTTTGTGCCATGAGTTTCAATATTATAGTAGTTCTATGTAGTTTATATGAGTCAACACATGTTACTGTCACTGTAAAAAAACCAACAAAAACAATAAAAGAAAAAAAAAATACACAAAACCCCCACACAAACAAACAAATAAAATCCAAGTGCATACAGTTCATGGCTCATGATCTCAAGTGTACGTTCTCTGACGTCTGCAAATGGCAGTTAGGAGCCCCTGCCCATAGTCCATTACTTGCCTGCCTTGTTTCATCGTCGGCGAGGGCGTAATGCTATTAGGTCGCTTTCATTTATTTTTCTGATAAATAGGTTTGTTGGAATGAGTTCATGCTCTACACTCAACATGAGATTTGCTTACAGGATGTATGTCACTAACTTCATGCTATATGATTTATTTATCTTACAAAAAATGTCAATAGTTTGTTTAATATCCAGTTATCCATGACCAATAAGTGTTTCTGTTGAAGGATGACTTGCACATATAATTTTTTACCGAGCAATTTTCTTCTTGTATGTTTTTGTATGTTGCACGTCACATTGTTGGTTTGTAGCTAACCATATCGTTGTAAAGAATCCCAGACACTTAACATTACGTCCATTTGCCAAATAGGCAGCTCACGAAACTGTTTTTTATGCTGCATTTCTTATGATGGAAGCCCCGGGCGGCAGGTCTACACCAGAAATAGCCCGTTCCAAGAACTTCATGATAATTGTGCCTTGTAGAGATGGACGTGTTTAACATTTAACAGAACTGCATGCACACATGTGTCATGTTCTGCAATTAAATGTCATTTTCTACAAACCGACTCTAGTACGACTCTGTGGTCTATCATGAGGTGAGAGTGTTGCATGTAATTGGTATATCGAGAATAACACAGGCTGTGATAACACTATATTCTCACAAGCTGGTCAAACAAGACTGCACATATCTCTCACTGATAGTTGTTCTATAGTATCCTGATGATTGTGTGTGCACCAGTGGTGTGCACACACGACAGCAGCCACAACTCACAGTTACTCGTGTTACTACCGACATACGCTGTACACGTCTTTTCTGGTGTACAATTGGGTGAGACTTGTTAGATTTCATGTGGTTATCGTAATGCAGAACGCATTTCGGCCTCGACCCCTTCGTTTGCAGAATATTGACACATTACACACTGAAAAAAACATGCATTCGCCATGCACTTGGACTATGTACTATCCACCAACCAACCTGTTCTCCCTTTCACACGGTAAATCTAGTGCATTTAATTGGATTACTGCCTCACCAATTTCCCCCTGGGAACACAGCACGTGGTTCTCACGGCCATGTTGTCACGCACCCACTGACCCCGCACACAAGATACATGGACTGACCCACATCCCAACCAATTCGGTACAGAGGAATACGCCTGTGGCATTATCGGTGTATTGGAGACTCAAATGCAAGTCAGTTTTTAAAGGTAGTGCAAGACTTGTGTATGCGCACGTGCATAAGAATATGTCGCTTGACTCTTACATGATCTGAAATTAGCATTTCAACAAGAGCCTCTATCCGCCTGCACGTTTCAGTGTTTCAATGAAGGCTGCAATATTTGACCAAAGAGGGTAGTTCTTGATTTGACCTGGATATCTGAAGCACAGACTTATCAGGGAACCTGTCGTGGCGCCTGCAGCCTCGAATTAGATGCTGATTCATGTGGCTGGCTGCTGATTGGCCTTGCTATTATAATCTCAGCTGCAGTGGAGAAATGACTGGCTCAAATCTGATTCACTTCAGGTGGCTATGACCTTACTCCGAGACGCATGTTCAGAGAAGCATCTTATACTATTGGTAATACGAAACCAGGTCACGAGTTTTGATTGCGGCTCATTCAACTACTATCATGCCAGGGTAGTCTACCAGATCTATATGGTAGTGATCTACTGTTCACTGACTAAATGGCCATTTATGACGGTCTGCACATTATCTGATTATCGATACATGAAACTCATTTCCGGGGCATGTTTACACCAATCATTATCTACTAATGCTGTAACGACACAGTCTTGGCGTAAGCACAGTTTACGGCAATGTAGTCAGCTCATCAGTCTCGCTACAACACCATTAGTTCTCTTCTTATTAAAAACTTATGAGGTGTTTAAAATTTGTTGAATACCTAGAACATGACAGCTCGGGGAATCATGCTGAATATGATAATTGGGATATAATTCCATGACAAGTCATGCAGATATGCGATAATGTAACCACATATTTAATAATTGAGCTTCATTTGAAAAGACTATGTACATGTAGTGGTGTGGCGACATTGTGCGTACAATACGTGAGTTGCCATAATGACATAATTTAGGCCTTACAATAACGTTTTGTAGTTTTTAAATGTGCAAATTGTCTGTATGTTAATTACCTCTAGAATAACATAATAATGCTGTATAATGCACATAAGTCACAGTCTTAATTTAAAACTGTAGCATCATCATCCCAAGACCAATCAAACATTTCTTGTACTTTCCCTTTGATTCCCAGTAATCCGTTGGCATACATGTAATGCCAATACCAGCTGTATCAATGATATGAAATGATGATAATGCAGGCACAGGCAAGATAGAAATGTATTGTAATACGATGTTAAAATGCATATTAAAAATTACAATGGTGTAAAATCAACAGCAATATGATACGCGAACGGACACTAATCTACATTATCCACTGGCCTGAAAGGCCAGTAACATTTCATGACTCGTACCTTGGTAGCTTGACGTCCATTACAAACATTGATGTTTTTAAGGACGGCCAGTTTTTAATGTGTTCTCTTTCTCACATAAAAGAGCTTTCGGATTGTACATAAGTTGTAAACCAACAATGTATTTCTCTTTATCGCCAAAATGAATCAAGCAAAAACTGGCTTATCCTCTGGTCATCTTATCTTTGAGTAAACACGAGTAATCATCAAAATTGGGTAAATATTAAGCACACGTGCATCCTATTATCTCTGTTTGTTTTTCTCTCCGTGGTTACATGCTCCCCCATGAACATAGTCTTTAGCATATTTGTAGATTCTTATTAACAAATGAACAACCAATCAGTACAACAGGCTTTTCATTTAAAAGTGCAAACACTGTTCACCATCTGAGAGTCATTAACCTCCTCCAGTCAGTGTGTTGTCAAACAGGAGCCACAGCAGTACTCGCTTTGTTCAGCCACTCACAACAGAACATGAGACCAGAGAAAATCTTATTTCATTTTACAGACATTCTAAATAGTGTTTGTAATTGCGGTTTGTGGACGCGAGAAGGTGATTATAAAATGATGTACATGCAATGTACTAAGTTAACAGAAGCTGCTTGTGGTAGCATTCTCATCAATTTTGGGCTTTTTACTCAGATACATTCTAAAGCCTATCCGATAGAAAATATCCAATACTTACTCATACATCTATTAACTATTTCATTGCCAAGAAATTTAGTCCTGGCAAATAGCCCACGGATACGCGTTCCTTCTCATTCGTATGTGGTCCTTTTCATCTCTTTCATGCACCGTTTCGTCTATCAGATTGACGGATGTAAACATTACAAGGATAACACCAAGTAGACCTTTATCATTAAATCCACACTCCTCCCGCTCATGCCTTCAATACGTCGAAGGTCGTTGCAATAAGATATTGCACCTGTGTGCGGCGTCCTCTCTAAAACTCTATAGGGTTTCCACTACACGTACATTATTACGCGAGAGGTCATTATATCATACCAAAGGTCATTCAATCACATCAATCACTAGATGTTATTATTTCCCACAATGTACTGGAAATTTTAACAGACACGTACAAACATAACCCCTTTTATTTAACATCGTCGGTTCCATTGAAGTTCAAAAAATCAATAGCTCGTGGTTTGACTAACAGTCATTCACTGCCCGATCTGCTGCTATCTGGAGAGGGATTTTGTTTTATCACGAATTCTCTTTCAAGCTCTCTTCATATCAGGCGAAACATCCACATAAACAATCAGGTCTGACCTACCAACGAACACAGGCTCAGTCCACGCGTGTTACAGTCCCTGCTGCCTATGATCATCATTTGTAACCACGATTCCTTGGAATAATCTGGACTTTGCTTATGCAAAGTGGCTGTATTTGGCCAGTGTAATAAACCCGAGTTGACAATGGCAACCACCCGCCTATCACTCGTGCTAACAGTTTAAAAGTTTGTGTTTGCTTTCATCTCCGATAGACATAATGTTTTTTTCTTCATCTCAGCTATGTCAAACAGTCCATATTATGTAGCATTATCACGTGTTACGCGTCTTACACACTGGCGTGACACTTCAATTACTTACACAAGCACGGACAAGCAGGTACAATATTGATAATATATGAAACAAAGAACTAGTTTGAAGAAAGCCAATGTACAGCAGAACCCAAAAGAAGAAATAGTTCGTCACGTGATGTAAACCAACGCTCTGGGATACCACGTGCTCTTTGATCATTCTGGGTTTTGCTTTGGGCTAACAATGCCTTATTGTAGTACACAAGGAAGTAGAATCACACCCAACACATACAATTTTATGAAACACAGACTTAAAACAAGATCGCGCCTCCTTGTATAATAGAGTATTTTTGGAATGAAACCCGAGAGAAAATCTATACATTATGGCACGCGCGTTGCCTGTCTTCTGACATTGCTCCTGAATTGAGATGGTAGCTCATGAATGAGTGATGAGGCCATAATTGGGTGTCGATCCGCCTGTAAATTGGACCCGACATCCACCGCCTGATCTCGCTAACAGACATATAAATCTCGACGGGTAGTATAATCGATTTCAATTTTGTGCGGCGCTTTCAGCAGGTCACGCAGACATTGTGAGGTGGATGGGGAAAACACACATAACACTTGTAGCGATTTGGTGAAATGAGAAAAGCTTGATATGAGATGAGGATTTATGATATGAATATAATTGAAAGTATACAGAGCATTATTGGTTAAAGCTACAGTCTGACAGGCATGAATGTTTGGCCACGTGCAGTTCTACTATAAGGCATCTGAAAAAAGCTTATTCATTCTGGCAACAATACACATTTGATGAGGAGACATTGCTCCAACAACTGACAATGACTACAATTGATACCATAAATCATTCAGATTCAATATTCGGAACTACCCCACTCTCTAGTGTATCATATACCTAAGCTACATTGCTAAATTGTTTCTTTGCTGACATTTTGAATAGCCTTGATGATAGATTACGAAACTGTATGTTCCGCAGCCATTGACCGCGTATAGCTCTGATTTATTGACACATGAGTTGCGTAAAAATGTCAACAACGCGTGGGCGACCCATGCAACAGGCCCATGCTGCCGTGGCCTGGGACGAGTCGACCTCACCAGTTTGATGGATGCTTCACACGAGACAGATCGTGAGTGTTGAGTAGATTTATGAATCATATCATTGGTGGATATGTACACTACTATACACATCGGGTGCATTTATGTAAAATTTCTACACATGATCTGAGAACACGTGCAGGGATTGAATAATGATGAGTTGCGCGCGCGCGTGCGTGCGTGCGTGCGTGCGTGCGTGTGTGTGTGTGTGTGTGTGTGTGTACCAATGACCCGGTGGTATTCAGTGTAAAATTACTAACTAAACTCGTACAGATAGCCCATCAATAGTAGAAACTTCGGTACAGATGCCGTTTCTCATACATGTCTCATAAAAACAGTCAATACAGAAAACAGCAACAACACAGGGCTGTTGATCCGGATACATCCAGTGAGCACTGTCTGGGATAATGATACGTGCATACATCTCGCTCCAGGAGCGGTGATCCCTCCACGGGCAGCAACCGACATCTCACCACTCACGGGCTAGTTTACGATGGACGGCACGCAATGCTGGTATCGGAGAGGAGCGCGTTCAGGTGATGAGAGGATCCCTGTTTTCTGGCGGGACACAGTCGGAGGCCTCGTTAATTCCACGGTGATGTGTTTGCGTGCTGCTGCATATGATGCTTGTAACCCACTTGTCCTGTCACGGATTTCGTCACGAGTGTTGTTTTAGACAAGATATGCTTTGAATGGATTGTTTTTTGAATAGCAATATGCATGCTAATGGTGACATTTAATGATTTTAATATCATCTTTTTCATTTTGCATTGTCGTGTGTGTCAGCAAGTGTCATGTCCCCGAACAAGAGAGAAGTATTGTACAGTACCTGCGAATGGCACAATAACATTTCTGACTACTAACAACATCAGTATATATACTGTAGGAACATTATATTTGTAAAATCGTCTACAAAAATACAAGAGTTTGTTAATAGATTTCTGTGGGCTTGTCACAGCCCATAATGGACATATTAAAATTATATCTATAGACAACAAGTTTCCCATATTCAGCACATACTTTTATTTTAGTTGTTTAAGAATTGTGCATAGGGTGCGATTTGGAGAATAAATAGAAGCAAGTTAATGCCTCACAAATGTTTTGTACTGGAATTACATAATCATCGTATCTGTGGGTGAAAACTAATGAAACCAGTGTTGGTATTGTTGTAACATTTATAAAGATACCAACCTTAATATATTAGACCATGAGACGTATCCGCAAATAATCACACACACACCAACTAACGTTTTTCATCCCTATCCTAGCTGTTATCAACATGTACAATTTCAGTTTGAAGGCTTGTTAACGCACACCATGATAACTATCCATGATATATTTTCGCACAGAAATAATGTATCTGCACTGTGGGAATGTCATACAAAGGTATTTGACAAGAACAAAGAGGAGAATTAAGAAAATACATCCACTGTCTTATTGTCAGTACCAATGTTCACACGAGTCATCATCTGTACAAGAGATTACAAAGCTAGTAGCTGTACGCTGTACACTAGACTAGTTCAGACTCTAGATAGCAAGAACACACATTCCAAGTGTAACTAGCAGCGGGCCGGGCCGTGTACAATTAGCGTTATGCCCTGTCGAGTGCAATGTATGTCTCGCTCCCAGCGTATCACACTCAGACCTACAAACTATTCTTTGAGACTGTTTTACTCACTTTTTAGATGCCATTATCTTAACACAGCTTGTTCCGGTAACAACAGAGCTCGCCGTGCTTTTCTTCTTGTTGTAAATTACGAGACTGAACTTTAGAATCTCGATTTCATTTAGTTTTTAATGTAAGATGTTTACGTCAATCCACATTTGAGTTGGGCTGTTTAAATTTGTTCTTTAAGTGATGCACGCACGTTTTGCGTCTTTAAATGTCTAGTTGCAATCAGTGACAATGCAACAAAAAATATGAGTAGCCATTTGTTGATATTGCACTTGCTCACATGATATCACAATAATAGGATTATGCAATCTTCCAATATAGTTTCTGCTGTATCTTCTCAGGAGAGCTTCTTCAACAAATATCCCATTGCAGCCTTCACACCAAATCTACCCTTCACACCACCCACTAACGTCCAATATCCACATCCAACTTCCTACTTTTTATACCAGTTCACAGCCTCCATACACTTGTTGTAACTTATCAAGGCAACGATTCCAACAATAATCTTATAGCACGCAAACTATAAAAAAGATCAAACCACAACTATCCCTGTTGGTCTAATATCATCAATACTCCATCAGTGCAAGAAGAAGAAGGCCATCGATGGTTACGCACCTCGCACCCCGCGCACCAAGACAACCAGACGACAGTCGCCACCTCCCCGATGCCCGGATCACTACTACTGCCTCCGCCGCTGCTGCTGCAATACACCAACTCATAGGCCAGGCTGGCGGCGGCACACAGATGTCGTCTGCTCACAGCCCCCGCCCCCAGACCGGCGGCGTGCACGTCTGCATTTGGGATGAGCGAGTGCTTAGCTGGTAGTGACGTCATCATATATGGCCGTGACGAGCGGATGACGTCATGGCGTGTTACGTAATGGCGGTTACGGGAAAGATAGAGTGGGGCTGGCTTGGTGACCCTTCCGGTGAAATTGTGCGTATATTTTGAGGAGACAACTGGGTAGCGTGGTTTTTGTTTGATTAGCTTTGAAGTTCTTGCCCATGGTATACTTCGTACAATGCCCAAGGGCAATACAAGAGATCATTGAAGGGAAAGCACAGACTTTTAGCATACGTTATTGATTCACTTTTAAGCACAGTCCAATAATTTAACGGCTCTTCATAAAGGTAAAATCAAAATGTATTTCTCTATGATCCCAATGAACTGATTATTCGTTTACACCCCAATAAACACACACACAGTATCAAATACATCCCATCGTCCATTACAGTTACTTCCTACGAAATTGCTTTACAGCTCACAGAAAATTAGCGAGGCAGTTCCCAGGGCCTTAAATTTGGTTACGTTGGTCAGATGATGAAGAGAGCACTTCAAAATGCCAAGGTTGTTCCTGGGCCAGGTGAGAGATTTAATGTGTGGGGCGGTGATTTTTTACATGCTCAGTGCAGCTTTTCTTCCTTCCCAAAAAGATAGATTGCTCCAATAACAGTACTTTGGCACCGTTTCTAGGCACATACATTCACTACCTATCGGGCTTCTGAAGTTTTAATACAGCGTTATTGGTCAGTTGGAATGATCTATTGAGGCAAGAAGGAGTGACAAAAAAATTTAAAACATTAGTTGACTGTTTGTAACTTGTAAAGATGCTTGAAATCATAGAACAGTACAGTAATAAGACTAAACAGGTAGACAGAAACAAAAGGAACAGCAAAAAAAAAAAAAAGAAAAAAAGATAGATCAGAAAATCTTTACATATGACTATGTGCATGATGTAAAAAGCACACAGAACGCCCAAAAGTCCAATACTAAAGTCGTCAGGATCATGAGAAGCAAACAGACTTGTAAACATAGCAAATCCGCGGCCAGTGAGCAGCATTCCTGTGTTATCACGTGCAAATGGCTTTATCACCCCGGCCCGGAGCCCACTCGAGGAGGAGCCGCCCGTGGCCTGATAGTGGCTCGCCACATGCTTCACGTCGGGGCGGCGGCGGGGGTGGGGTGTCAATAGCAGACATTGTTGTGATTATATGAAATATAGAGCAAGTTTTTGAGATCCGATGTGTTGTTGTAATTTAACATGACATCGGCCTACATTGTAAGGAACATATTTCGGTATAACCATGGGCCATAGCATCATGGGAGGGAGTAGGGGGTATACATACTACTATGCTTTACAAACACTATACTATACAGATTACTACTAGTATTACTAGTAGTAAGCTGTATATGGTGTTACTGTATGGTTGAAATTGTGTTTTTCGTGTTAATTACAGAGGTATTTTCTGTGGCAATCACAATGCAACATTCGTGGATTAAAAAAGTACATTTTGTAAAATGTGACAGTTGTTCACGTTACACTTTAATGAGTAATGTAACTTTTATACAGGGGTAGAATGAGGTCACGCGGACCAGTGGTCAGCCGTCCGGGAGAATTGGGTCGACATTCTGAGTATGAGAATGCTTGAAGTGTCGACCCTATATCACAGCCCACAAGCATGCAAATTGATGCTTTTATAATTTCTAGTGTACTGTCTGCATTAACCCCCCCAAAAAAAAAAAAAAAAAAAAAAAGAAAATAAATAATAAAAAGTAAAAATAAAATAAAAATAAACAAAGAAAAAAGAAAGACAGCAAAACAACAAATACATCCACACGACTCGGAATTTCACCCATCACGTGACTCAGTGCCAAACTAAAGTGCACAACAATGAAACCGGACCACTTTCACTTTGCTCGAGGCAGGTGGAACGTCCTTTGAAACGAGTTAAACATGACTAATGGAAGCATATGAGAAGTTCAGAAGTAGAATGTATTTATTGTACTAAACATGTTCATCTACTTCTACGTAGCTCTTAATGAGTCAACTCGCTGTATATATACATGTAGTATGAATACTGTGTTAGATCTAAACCTTTCTTTCTATGGACCGACTGAGATGAAATTCCATAAATGAATCACATGAGATGTCGGTCAAAATGTTGGGTCTGTAATGCCTGATCAACTAAACTATCGTTCTGTACACATATAGAAGTATAGTATTATATTATATTTCACAAACATGGGTTATCGGATGCTGTTATCGATAGCATGTCATTGTAAATATTCACATTCAATTGAGAGCCAATGATGCCGTGATCGCACATACAGCCAGTATTTCTTGTACTTTCCCATTGCAATAGACACTCTAGGTTTATACTGGGTTGCTGAACACCGTAACAAGTAGGTGTCAATTGTATGCAAATACTGTATGTTTGTTATACACTTACTGTGTTTTTTTACTCAAACATAACGATTTAAGCCACATTGGTAGAGCTCACGATGCACACGCACGCCACACTGTTGTTGTTTGTCCGTCGATTGGATGAGACACATCTATCCATCCCTCTCCTTGATGTTTGGCGCGCAGGTGGCTGATGAGTCCAAGCTACACGCGGACTGCTCTTGTACATTTGCGGCAGATGATGGTGGCGAGTGTTAGTGGTTGGTCTTCACGAAGCATCTTCGCCTACCGCTTTCTTTCAGTTCTTGTTCATAGCAAGTGACTCCGTCATGCAGCTCAAGTCTCAAGTAGCAACAATCTTGGACAGTTTACTCTCCAGTGACATGTGATTGATGTTGAAAGCTTGAAGGTATCTTTGTACAGATGTCTTGGACAACTAAGAGAGCGCCCACCTGACTCCAACTCACCAAATGGGAGTATTTTTTGAGTTTGAAGTCCCGACGTCCTCACTACATGAGCAGGGTCGGTTTTCTTTAGAAGTGCGTGAACACTGTCGACATCTGCACGGTGTCACGGTGTCAGAGATCATGCCGTGGCATTTAATGCCTAACAGCTTTGTGAGGTGGATGGTATAAAAATGGTGCAGCTTTAAAACTTCACAACGTCATACAGTCCATGTTCTGAACCATACAGGAGAGGGGTCAATACTACACAGTACGATAGACTTTGATGTTGGTCTCTATGGTGGTGGTAATCTATATGTCATAGCCGTTTTGGAAATAACTGAGGATCCAACTTTATTCCCATATAGCCAATGATTTTTAGCACGATAACTTTGTATTATCCTTTGAGGTTCTAGTGTGTTGTGTGGATACAGGTCATGTCCTAAAACTAGTTTTCCCGTCTATAGTGGCATGCCACAAGTCGGTAAAAATGCGCATGTACCTTCCCCTGCGGCCATAATGATTAATGGTCTGGACATCAAATGTTGACATCAAATGTCATACCCATATTCTGAACAAACAACGCAGATGCAGAAAAATGATATGGCAGGTAGGAAACCTGATATGACATGAGACAGAACAAGTACATTCACCGAGAATGACGACAGCGCCCCCTATCATTACGTCAACATGTAGTTCAACTAGTTACGAAATAGGCGTCTCAAAATTATATAACTGAACTGAGAAACCAAATACGTATACAAAATAACTAACATTTAGCTATTTGTGACACAATTACCTCGTGAAACCTGTACATGCATACCCCGTATATATGTTACACGAGGATGGATCAATATTATGGAAGAGAATCAAAAGATTTACACTTTTCCCACCGGGACGCTCTTTCAATCGGAACCATTTGAAATATAGGCCTATGCATAAAATGCATACATAAATGCATTTTATTGAAATTCCCTACTGGCTGACCTGAGTAAAATATGGCAAGTAAGCCTATTGACACATACAGGATAGAATGTTTAGCAGAGGGAAGTCAATACCATAAACACTCATTGTACCCCCCCCACCCCGATCACAGTTATGAGGATCCTGACGAATGACCATGGTTTAGATCGCAGGTATACCCAACAGATCTTACATATGACGTGTGTATACTCACAAACTTTATATGACATTATGAAACCCGCCCCAATAATATGACATGATGGTCCTATGTCTCAATTTGCATATTTGAGTCTCCGCTTTCATAAGCGAGATCTTCCATCAAAGTTATGAGCCCCATATGTGAGGGCCCATATTCATTTATGGTTCCTTGGCGTGCTCTTAAACTTGACATTAACATTGACTTTTAGATTGCTGTGTTCTGGGAACATGTATGTAAAGATTAGATTTTGTGTGCCGTGAACTGGGAAAAATATCAAACATATGAAAAGATATCAAATTCTGCTTTATTATATCACTCCATATTCTAAACAAAAGCGTTTAGATTCAATCGTACAGGTCAATTACACCCACATCACTAACGCTCATCAGCTTTATGATGTTAGCAGTCAGATACAATGGTCATTGAGCCGACAAGTGTTGCTGTGCGCATGCTCCTTACTGAGGCCTTATGCGCATGCGCGTTTCTATGGGCGCCCTGTTATCGTATGCAGTGTACCTGGAAAACAGAAATAAACATGTGTATAGCAGACACATTATTGTTTTCTAAAAAAGGTACCACACGTTGGAATTGAAAATGTGCTCATTTTAGATAGATGATCGCCATAACAGTACTGTTCCCGTCTGTGTTACCATGCACCTCCCGTTTCCCACTGAAATATTTCATTTTCATGGGGTTTATAGCATGGTCCCCACAAATCATGCATACGAAATCCATGAGATCCCTTAACCAGGAGATCCAATAAGCACGTCCCCTTAATACTACAAAATGTTACCTTGTATTGGCTTCAGATTGCAGATTAAGATATCTAACAAAACTCCCTCCTGTACCCTGCCCCCATCTATCAAAAGCCTGGATCTGTCAGTAGGAGCTTGCTACCACGCATTGGCAGATCCAGGTTTTTGGAAGGGATGGGGGCGCACCTTAGGGATTTCACAGGTTTTCACGAAAGCTTTTGATTTGGTCAGCAGAGATGGACTCTTCAAGATCCTTGCCAAGATTGGGTGCCCACCAAAGCTACTAAGCATCATAAAGTCCTTCCATGATGAGATGAAGGGCACTGTTGTCTTTGATGGCTCCACCTCCAAACCATTTAACATCTCAAGTGGTGTGAAGCAAGGCTGTGTCCTGGCACCGACACTCTTTGGCATATTCTTCGCCGTCATGCTGAAGTATGCTTTCGGAGACTCCACAGAAGGCATCTACCTGCGGACAAGAGCAGACGGCAAACTCTTTAACCTCGCTAGGCTGAAAGCAAAGTCCAAAACACAAGTTAAATGCCTCCGAGAATTCCTCTTGCTGATGATGCTGCAGTCACGGCACACTCAGAGGAGGACCTGCAAATAACAGCTCATGAATCGCTTCAGCCATGCTTGCCAGGAATTTGGGCTGACTATCAGCCCCTGAAAAGACCCAAGTCATGGCACAAGGTATTGATGGCCAACCCCACATCTCCCTCAAACCATGCATCGATGTCGTACATGACTTTGTGTATCTGGGAACTACCATCTCAGACTCCCCCCGGTCCCTCGAATCAGAACTGAACAAGAGGATTGGCAAAGCTGCCACCACCATGGCAAGGCTTAAAAAGAGAGTATGGGACCAACAGCAAAATCACAACTAATACCAAGATCCAGGTATACAGTGCTTGCGTTGTAAAGCACTCTCTCGTATGCCAGCGAAGCCTGGGCAACACGAGCCAGACAGGAGCACAAACTCAACGCCTTTCACATGCGATGCCTGAGACATATCCTAGGTATCAAGTGGCAAGACAAAGTCCCCAACACCACAGTTCTGGAGAGATCTGGCATGCCAAGCATGTACTGCTTGCTCAAGCAGTATTAACATAGATACATGGGAAACCCTTTCATCGGAACGCTCAGTGTGGAAACACGCAGTACACACTGGACTATCAGACTATGAGACTAGCCTTCAGGGGAAACTCGAAGAAAAGAGGCGAACCAGAAATGAGGCACGAATGAGAGACAAGTCCCCCTCCACCTTCATGTGCACACACTGCCAGAAAGACTGTCACTCCCGAATAGGGCTGCACAGCCACACCCGACGTTGCATCAGACCAACAGTATGCAGACCATAGTCTTCCGAGACTGACGGATGCCAACCAACCATAGCATGGTCCCCACAAATCATGCATACGAAATCCATGAGATCCCTTAACCAGGAGATCCAATAAGCACGTCCCCTTAATACTACAAAATGTTACCTTGTATTGGCTTCAGATTGCAGATTAAGATATCTAACAAAACTCCCTCCTGTACCCTGCCCCCATCTATCAAAAGCCTGGATCTGTCAGTAGGAGCTTGCTACCACGCACTGGCAGATCCAGGTTTTTGGAAGGGATGGGGGCGCACCTTAGGGATTTCACAGGTTTTGTGCGCGCATTCAATGATGGACATGCCAAAACCCCTTAAGAAAACGAAGTATCTTAGTGTAAAGGGGCGAGGGGGGAGGAGGCATCACATGCGCCATCCCTGGATCTGCCTGCGACCACGTACCAGCCAATGCCGTTGTCGCCGTGGAGGAAGCCGCTCTCGCGCCACGGGCCATTGAGGTCCGAGCATCCGCAGCGGTTGAACCACCAGCCGCCGCCGTGCCGCGAGGCGCAGTTGGTGTAGGCGAAGCCGTCAAAGTCGGCATCGTGCGTGCTGAAGTACGCGCCGTTACTGCAGCCACCGTTCTTGGCCATGCCGTCAGTGGCATTCCCGCTACAATGGAGAAGAAGGAGGGCGTTGTGATGAAGGGCAAGGGGAGGAAGATGGTTGATTTGATGCAAGAGTAGAAGTAGAGGATACGGTCTTAGCACAGTTATAGAGGGAATGATAGTCATTGTAAACTTTGAAGCAAGTAAGTTAACAGATTTCAAGCTTCCGTGATTGAATAAAAGTCTAATTGATGATTTACATTAAAGTATTAGTAATCAGAATTGTTTATGCTTAACCCTATAGACCCTTTAAAGTCATATTTCACTGGCGATGGAATGATATTGTTACGGCCAATACTAGAATGTGACATGCCAATAAACACACACACGCACGCACGCACACATGCAACGATACATACCACGCACAGGGCCATGCAGAGCCCCCCACCCCACCCGCGGGCCACGCCCCTCACCTGTAGCCCGAGATGTCCAGCTTGTACGCCTCCTCCTCCTCGTTGAGCTGAAAGTGGCTGTACTCGGCCACATTGACACCGCTTGACTGCTTGTAGCGCAGGAAGATCTGCATCGTGTACGGCTGGCGCTTGGTCAGTGTGTGCATCTGTGAGGGTAGCACAGGTTAGGTGCTTGTGGTGGTGGACACTGGACGGTGTTGTTGTTGTTGTTGCTGCTGCTGCTGCTGCTGCTGCTGCTGCTGCTGTTGTTGTTTGTTTGTTGTTGATGTTTGTTGTTGTTGTTGTTGTTTGTTGTTGCTATTACTGTTGCTGCTGCTGCTGCTGCTGCTGCTGCTGCTGCTGCTGCTGGTGTTGTTGTTGTTGTTGTTGTTGTTGTTGTTGTTGTTGTTGTTGTTGTTGTTGTTGTTGTATGTCTTTTCACATGTGTGTTGGGGGTGGGGGTAAGATAAGTGTTTACATTGATTTGTACACTCTAAAACAGCCAAATACTTGTAAAATCTACACAAATGACAAATGTACAGTTCTTACATTAATGTTTACTGCAACTTTTTGATACTTGCCTTGTGAAGCCCCCACCAGAAGTTATCTTCCAGGTTGCCAAAGCCGTTCTTGTAGGGGCCCCAAGCCTGGTCAAAGTCCACAGAGCCGGACACCTACAGTGATCCACACACATTACCTCACTAATGCTACTGAAAAAAATACACAGACTAGGCATTATCATAATGAATTCGCCAGCTACTGTATTATTTTTATCTAGAAAGAATTTCACCATATATGCCTTCCTTTTTAACACCCAACGACGACAAGACAAACAACAAGTCAGAGCATGATTGAGAGATTAAAAATACAATAGAGTGAGAAAATAAGCATTGCTATATGATGAATGGATGGATTGACTTCAAAGCATTAAATCTACAAGAATCCTGATACTTGCCTTCTATTGAAACATCAAAATATTTTAAACATCGTTCTAATTTGATCCACACACTAACACAACTTGTATACTCTCAATACCCAGTGTATAAATTATTCAAATGGGTCTAGATATCAAGATGATGATGCCTCAATACTAATAAGTCTGTCATGTCCCACCAACCAGGGCTCCAGGACCTTGATGCACCCACTCACCCGCCTCTGCACCACTGTCCAGCCGGGGCTGCCGTCATTGTCCCACTCACAAAAGGCGTCAGCGGCCCAGTCAATGGAGTCGCCCGGGTACACCTTGTACAAGCCGTCACCTAGCAGCACAGGAGTGCATTGTGTTCAATTTTCATTTGGCATGATTTTATTATAATGATTAAACTTACGAGTGAACGGTGCCTAGCTTATGTAGGATGCTATTCAATAAAAAGATAAGTCCCGATGCAAGTCTTACTCTGGTAATTAGGGAGACATGTATAGTTAATTAAATCCATGTTATTCTATGTAATATGTACGTGGCCGTAGGTCTCATTTTATGTACAATTGTCTTTCTCTATGGAGATGAAAAGCCTTTTGTAAAATAAAAATAAAATTATGTATATTGTGAAGAAACTGTGGTTAGGAAAGACAATTGTACACAAAATACTTAAATTCGTAAGACGCGTCCACAATTATTCAAGAAAGCGCTCACCACAAATGATAAATTCTTACAAACTGGATCATTATAAAGGTTAAACGGTATGTTTTAATGTTGAGCTCATCCTATCTAATATCTATGCACGGGTGGTATCTTTGCCTGTAAGAGTTGTTGACGTTCACTCGTGCAAGCAAAATACCACAAGTGCATAGATTATACGGATAGTTGGTCTGTTTTAGTGTGGAGATAACACTAGCTTGCACGAGTGGTGTCCTCTAAGCCTGCTCGAGTGAGCGTTAGCGAACGAGAGCAAGCTTAGACACCACAAGTGGATAGCTAGTGTTATCTCCACACGAAAACAAACCATTGCCTTTTTTATCTGCCCAGTTTAACATAATTATTTAACTTGATCGTGTTTATAGTTCACAAAGTAGGGAGATAACCTGATCCCCTACGGCTCTTAACCAATCAGAATCGAGAATGAACGGCAAACTGGGGAGAAAAGGTGATCCCAACACTAAAATATACCATTGCCATTTTTCTCGCCACTTTCTCTGGACAAAAAGTCACTCTTTCCAATGCTAATCCAAATTTGTATGTTTGTTAAAACACTGCTAAACCACATGTGGATGGGAGAGAAATACACGTTTGGTTTTTTAACAATCCACACATCGTTAATGGGGTTAGCTCCAGGTTTTTGCTATCATGCATTCTTCCCTTCTCCCAAGAGACCCTCGTCATGCATCCTTGCAATTCAGGGAGAGGGAAGTACTGAAATTGCAAGCTTTATTTTGTTTTATTTCTTAGAATGTGAACGTCATATTCTCCTATTAAAAACTCTCTTTTCTTTATGATCAGTGTATTTCTTATGAAGCTGTTTCATAAACAGATTTGCACATGATTTCGTATCACATGAAATTCCAAAGTATATACACATGTATTTATGAAGTAGAAACTCGAAGTAAGATGATATTTCCATCTACTCTACCTTTGTAAAAAGAATCTTTCATTAGAGAACATCTAAAAGGTCCAAGTGATTTTGATGAACACCTACGAGGCTTATGTATTATTAACGGTAAGTGATTATCTTGTATTAATTTAAAGAAGATAATATAAGCTGGCCATTTTATACTTATTGTTTTGTCTATAGAATCGAAATTCAAACAAACAAATGAAAATGTTGTTGTGATTAGATGTTTCATATGCAAATGTCGATGTTTATTGTCCAGGAGTACTGCTCAGTCGCCTCATTTACACCAGGTCATTGACATCTTTGGCACTAAATTTTGACCTTTTGCAACACGCTGGCTGTATACAGCATTTGCTGCTGCAGCGCACACATGCAAATTACTCACAGTAGCTGTCACCTGACCTATACCTATCATAAAGAGACCACCTTTCTATTGAGAACACTTTCCAAAATGCCATGTTATCAATGCAGTGGGATAACCTTGCTCTCAAGAGTAACACAGGTGCACAATTTAATACTGTAAACCTTGTCTGATGTGGACACGCATTAGACAGGTATGCAGTAGAATCTCTCTATTAAGACCACCCATGGTCGGATCACAAATGGTTGTAATTATTAGAGGTGGTCTCCGTATGGAGGCTGGTTGGTTTGTTACAGTCTATCGGTTTCGCCGGATCGTCGGAAAATTAAACACAATTTGATCAGATATCCTTTAGATATTCAAAGTAGAAATATTGTCAAAGTAACTAAAAGTAATGATGTTTGTGTTATCATTACCATGTTAATTTCGTTACATAGGTTTTTGCTTGGCTAAAACGAAACTCAATTGGCTAAAGAATAATTTAGTTCTTTAGCCAATTTGCTAAAAAAAATTCAATTGGCTAAAAAAAAATTTCGTTGTTTAGCCAATTGGCTAAATTTCAGATGGGTCTAGCGCTAGCCCAGTCTACTAAGGTCAAATTATAAAATACACTGAAACCTCCAACTGAGTCCAGCTCTATAAAGGGACCACCTCTCTACTGAGACCACTTGTGGTCAGTTCCATGTAGGGTATTAATAGAGTGGTTCTACTGTATATTCCCGTGGCATGCTTGCGCTATGTAAACAAACACAGGATGCGGCATGTAAGATAAAAGATTCTAAGATTGTCAGTGACCACATCACAGCTTTATAGTTTACCGTTGATAATCATGGGTGATAATCACTGCTTTTAGACATGCTACATATCATTTTCAAGAGTTGTTTATAAGGTTTTCTGAACATGAAGGACTGATTGCAACTGCATGACGGCAACACTGTGGGCTTAGAGGTTAATCCACATTGTATGATAATTGCTTATAGTTCAAAACAACAACGATTGTGATTTGAAATAGAGGTAGAAAGAGTTTCAAATACTTGTTAGTAAGACTTTTATGGCAATCTTCCCATCAAGTGCATAAGCTAAAAAGGATTTTCACATTAGGACAATCCGACATTCAAGCTATCAGTCGTAATATTTACAAAGATTGTGAAACACTTCATTAATATGCCCAACAAAAATTTCTAAACACTGTTAAATAGACTGATGAAGAAAAAACACGGCCAATGACTGGTAGACCATGATATAGCGCGATCATGCATGTGTTCAGGTTTTAAAGATAGATGTAAACTATACAAGTTAATCACACGTGAGGACCTACGTCATTACTATCAAGCATCTGCTAAAATCGATTTATTGACGGACGTGTTTTCTGTTTGACGTAACAATGCAAATATACATACATAATATACATATACAGTGTAACCTCCTGGATTAAGAACATCTCATCACCACCTGCCCCAGACGCTTGTCACCGCAAATGTAAACAACCCAAATTACCATGATCCCGGACCATGATCACAGTAATTAACACACGCACGCACCATTTAACTTATCTTTGAGGTTCTCACTAGGCACGTGTGGACATGTCATGGTGATTATGGTCTCTATGATCTGATGTTGATACAACAGATGGTGCTTGTTAGAGGGATGAAATTAAGTTTGCCAATAAACACAGAGGATCTGATGATTGTTTGGGACCATGAGAAATTGTTGTATTATAGAGGTGGTCTTTAAAGTCTTTACATGTTTAGTTTTCAAGTTGTTTTTGAAATTTCGGAATGTATTATATTATGTCCCTTCTGTTAGATACGTTTCCAGGGCTATTAATTGTTATTATCACATAGGACTAATAATTATATAGTCCTTAGCACCATAGTTCTGTCTATAATATTTTATTATTGTCATAGTGTCATATACAGTCAAACCTCCAATTAAGACCACCTCTATATTAGGGCCACTTTTTGTTGTCCCGAATTTACCCCTATATATCATTAGTAATGCAAAACTCTCAAGACCAACCTCTCCATTAAAACCACTTTTTGCAGTCCTGAGTGTCACAATCATCTCTCAATTAGAACCACACACACAGGTTTCTCTGATTATTTTACACAATGAGACAACCCCCCTTATCTGAATAGTTCCTACTGACTCCCATTGTAGTAAGAACTATACCCAAGACTGTGTTTGCTTTAGTCAGTGATAACCGTTTGGCAGCTGATCGTAAGAGGGTTTTTTTTTCGCCAAGGGATTAAATATTCAATCATTGACTAATTCATTTTTAAGTTCTGTGTATTTTGTGTTTGAAGTATCATCTAGTCTTTAGTGTATCGATTTACTATCAAAGACAGTGATGATTATTAGGGAACTTTGTGTGATGCTTTTCTAAATTCTGAAGAATGAATGATGAAGAAAGAGAAAATGCTTTTTAAGGCGACAATTAAAACTTTTCCCCATTCTTTGTCTGTAGCTCATGTGTAGTAGGTAAATCTCTTCGAGTTTATATAAAGTAATAATCAAAATGTCTAACCCGAAACGTAAATAGCTGCCACTTGATATATAAATATAAATGTACTTTGCAATCTTACACGTATGCTCGTAAAATAAAATATCAATTACACAAAATCCAACCCATACATTTCACACACTGCATTACTTGTTAGAATACGT
This sequence comes from Streblospio benedicti, assembly GCA_019095985.1. Lineage (NCBI taxonomy): Eukaryota > Metazoa > Annelida > Polychaeta > Spionida > Spionidae > Streblospio > Streblospio benedicti. The sequence goes on along the minus strand of CM032660.1, from coordinate 21,757,246 downwards.
GCATGAGAAAATTGATCTGTCATATATGGTGAACCTCTAAATTGAGACCAACTCTCTATTAGGACCAATTGTGGCTGGTCCCGGGGTTGGTTCTAATAGAGAGATTCCACTATGATACTATTGACACTTCCATTCTCAAAATAAAATAAAAGCAGAATCTAATGTACAATATACAGTACTCAATTTGCCTCCTTTTGCAAGGACGCGTGACTGGGGTCCCTAGGGAGATGGGAAGAAGCAGAAGCCTGAAGCAAATATCATTAAGAGATGTGGTTTGTTGAAAAACCACACGTTGTTTTTTGTTCAAATCCAAACGTGGTTTACCAATGTTTCATTAAAAAACCACGTTTGGATAAGCATTGGAAAGAGATGGTTTTCGTCCAGTGTTTATTAAATTTACCAGAATTATTTAACTTGATTGTGTTTACCGTTTGTACTCCTCACGATGGGCAGACAGCCGATTCGAATGTTCCTGTCGCGATGACGCCAAAAGGATTATCCAAAGTGGGCGCATTTGCAATGAGAAGGTTATCCATAAACCGATTACGGGGAATCATACGACCAAAGGGTTACTACTGCATTTTTCAAGGTGGATACGGATAGTTGGATCACACTAGTGCGGTCTGTTACCTTTTGTATTGATCACCTCGGAGCAGTCGTGGGGCGGTGATAATATCGTCTGCACCTTGGCGTCAGTCTCGTTCAGTTTCCTGCCCAGTGCGTCCAGTAGAGTTTCCACCTTCACAACAAACAGGTGGGTATTATGTCTTCTCCAAACTTAAAGTGATTTTATCCACAATTTATTACTTTCTAGGTCCTATACGAAGCGTAAGATTTGAATAATTGTGCGACGCTATGAACAAAGCATTTTAATTAATGATAGGTTAATTGGATGTGGGAGCTTTTGATTTGCTGGAAATTTCAAACTTCTTTGATGAGAATAACAGATGTCGCCGAGAAATACGTTAATAGTACTTCTTACATTTATAGGTGCTTGTATATGAAACCGCATGCTTATCTTTTAAATACATATATGGAAGAAAATGTAGGGAAAATCAGTCTGAAACCGGACATAACGTATGACCAAAATACTAGACATTATGAGCAACAAAGCTTTGATCAGCTTCCATTAGGCACGCCACACAGTCACATGAATGATTTGATAAAGGATACGGCCATTACGGCTCACCGGAATAGGTTATTACGGATAAAGTCATATGTCTAAACACAAATCATAATACATTTGCTTTGATGTAACATGAGAAATACACCACCATAACTTTACAATAGATTATAATACACCGTCTTTTGGTGGTAACAAGCCACACAAACATTTGAATCTACGAGGAATATCCATGGATGGTTAAAAGTTGTATTTAGTTTTTCTGTAGTTAGTCACTAGACAACTGTAATGACAGAGATGCTTGTACCTGCTTGTGATTGTCGTTCAGCGTCTGGTTTAGCTCGCCCACCTGATGGGCGAGCGCCTCTATCTGGAACACATGAAAAAAAAAATTAAGCTCTTTATAAAGTTGTTTCACTCTTCATCGTCATCTTCGTTGTCATCATCATCGTTGTCCCTGTCATCATCGACACCATTGCTATCATGTCTCCATAGTAAACGCCTCTCACCATTAGCTGGCCGGCGCCCACCGTCTCCTGGAGCGAGGTCACCTTCTCTGAGAGTTGCAAGACGGCCTCCGCCGCTGCTGCCGCCGCTGCTGCCGCCGCCTCCGCTGCCGCCGTCGTTTCCGAGGCGTTGACAGCTTCTGCCACCTCCAGGGGCTGTGTAGCCTCAGTACCTGTGACCACTGCGCCCAGCACCGTCACTAACAGCAGCAGGTCGGTATGTGACGTCATCATCATCTACAACATACTAGCACATGGGGTGCAGAGTGAGGGTGGGAATGCTAGTTAACGATTTATGCGTTTAACATGATATGTAATTTGAACGACATAAATGTGGTCATGATGTAAAGAGATGCCCTTCCTCCTCTGATTCATGCTCAGAGGATGAACCGGATAAGCCGGTATCTTTGTCTGTAAGACGGTGGTAGTGCTCAGGTGTACATTTATTGTGGTCAGTTAAACATGAACGATTTAGATTTATATATCTTATATCATCTAGAAGAAAAGTAATGGCGTGCTTCCCGATTGGTGTGTAACTATTCTTCTCACCGCATACCACCAATGATTATATTTATATTGGAATCCAATTTGGATCACCAAGCAAAGTACCATTAAAAATTTTATGTGAAACTAACCGGCTGAAATGTGTTGATATCTTTTTTTATTATTTTCACACAGTAAATTAATGTTCATGTACACTACACTACAAATAAGATATCCTTTTCGTGTCATAAAAATCGTCCACTATGAGCTATATTCATCCAGAATCTTGAACACAATGCAATAAAAAGATTCTGAGTCCTATCAATATTCACTTGCATCTATGCAGCATGGTAGTCACATGGACACTGAGACATTCAGAATGATATTCAGAATGAGAGTCACATCACAATTTCAGACTGAATTTAGAGCGAACCAACAGCTCTAACAATACGAATTTAAAAGCCCTTGTCAGCAATATCTGAGTGCATCATTTTAAAAGTAGAATTTGCAATATAAAGACTAGCATGTTGGCAGCCCGCTAAAGCTTATCAAATATTCTAAATACTTTGGTCTTAAATCAGTGCATGTAATGACAGAAAGTCTGGTTTATCTGATTAGAGCTACGCCCATCACAATGTGTTGTAACTTCTGGCACAACAATCCAAATGAAAACATAAACATGTCCTCCTAGTATACCCTTTGTATACTTTCTCTTTACAATTAGATAAAAAACTGTTTACTTTATACAATCTCTCTTTGTCATATAGCTATGATTAAAAATTGTGCAATTTATACATTATCAAGCTAACCTACATTGCAAGCTTGTCTCCATTCGGTGGTGTAAACTTCACAGCTTAAGATAGTCAGTAGCCTTGTATTGTGTGAAGAATCACTTGCTTCGCAAAAAATACGCATTTCTTAAGCACAAGCTCTATTATCATTCTAAAATTTTCAATATAGCGCCACACGAAAAATGTAAATGTTAAAAATGTGTTACCTTACTTTAAATACAGTGTCCGATAAATGCTCACTCGATGCAGATAGGATTTCATATGCTCTTTGCGACAGACAATTGGCAAATCACCACTGATTATATGCAACAAGCATTATGTCAATGTGACCCTTATTTTGGTGAGTGCAGTATGTCAATTTACTTGTCAAATAAACCAATACTTGCTAATTTGAATGAAATTGTTGCATTGGACAACAATAACTGCCATTTCGTTTTGCACATTTTTAGTTCATGACCATAACAATTGTGTGCATGTAGTTATGAGGTTAAACATGTAGGTTGGGGTGCGAAAATGAGACAAAGTAAAACAAATGCCATCAAAGTGTTTCTGGTGTGATTAAAGCAGCATAGAACGTTGACAAAATCCAAACCACATAAAATACAACTCAAACAACGTTGTTATTCAAATCACGCCAATTAGTCTAGTGATGAACTGTATCACTATTTCTTTGTACAAATGAGATATCCACTATCCACTACGTGACTCTGTCAGTTGCTTATATGTGAAACAAAAATAAATGAAAAATAACACCCCCCCCCAATAAAATAAGATAAATGAATAGAAAAAATAAAAAATAGAAATAAAAATCCCTAATAGATCAAAAGTGCTCAGAGAGACAAAAACTACATGTAAATCAAATTGCTCAGAGAGCACAGCGTTGCTTGAACAACGTTGACTCATTGTCAATGAAAATGTTCACTTTTATAACCCAATTTAGAAAGCACCTACATCTCAAAGTCCCAGTGTAATATTGCTATGACCTGTGCTGTAAATTCATTTGATTAAAAATTACTTTGTATGTGCAATATTAATGTTGTGCATAGACTGATATGGTAAAACTATTATGTACTATACCATAACGCCAATGAGCCAAGAGCCAATGTTGTTCTAGAAACACTGCACTCTCTGAGCACTTTTGATTTAGTTGGCAAAGTGCAAAAGTAGGCCGGAATGTTTAAATGACCTACTGGTCCAGAAACAACAATCATCAATAACGACCACCATGACATGTAAGTGGGCATAATAACGTCCAATTAATCTGTCGATGATGACAACCTTGTAAAATCTCAAGATGACCACTATGCATTCGATCAATTGAGATGGTGAATATTGAGTGAATATATGGAGTTGGACTGGTGATCTGAAGGTCGTGGGTTCTATTATGGTGCTGGATCTGGCGATGGCTGTTGAGCAAACTCATCCCCTAAACTCAGTTGCACACGGCTCCGTGGTATCGACGCATCAAATAGGTACAGGTCAGGCACATGAAGTTGTGCATAATAATAATACAAATAACTAGCACGTCTGCACTACGTTTGCGATGTGCTGTATGATTTACCCCCAACTTCACATAGACGACGGTGGTCCCAGATGCTCCAGAAAACGCCATTTTGAGGTGGATCGTGTATGATCTGGTCTCAAATTTGGAGAGAACTGGCTGGTTTTGTAGGGAATAGCGCACTTTTGGCTGATTCTGGGTCTTTCCACCTTAGCTATGACTTCGTCTGCTGCTTTTTGGAGGATGTATGGTCGACAGATAAAGCCGCAAGTGCCGACGCCGCTACCATTACAATCTGAAGCAATGGAACTATGAAATATTAGTATCACTTCCCACCGTCCGGTTGTTCACGATGCTCCATGGTTAATGCTGCTGCTGTCTTCCCGGAGAAGATGACACCCACCTACTGCTTCTGGCCCCAGAAAATGCTATCACCTCTGTGGAGAAGTGATTTCGATTGTTTCCGCCTGTGGGCTCCGGTTATGGATTATTGAGTTGTTCATCTGGATCATCGTTTTGCTCTCTGAGTTGTCTGAAGGGCCAACTCGATTATCGTACTCTCTTTCTGCATAAAGGTGGCCTTGATGACGATCTTCATAAAGACGTTCCAGTACTTTAAGTTTTCTCCACAAAATATGCAGACAAATCGCCATAAAAAGGCTGATAATATTTTGTCTCATTGTCATGCATTTTCTGGACCATCTGGAGTTATAATAGTCCATCTGAAATCGGGGGGTTACCGGGACGTTGAAAAAGATATAATGTGACAAGGATGCTGATGACTCGGTGTGAATTAAGAGTTGTCTAGCCATGGCCTACGGGTAGGCCTACTTAAAACCATAAATAAAACTTTACATTTCACATTTTATGTATGCATAACAAAGTAATAAAAACATCGCAAAAATGCCTATATGGCCAGAAAACACTTCATTATTACAATGTCATCGTATCGTATTTTTACCACTGCTGACTGATACCAAATCGCCACAGAAAAAAAGCGACAGATAACCGAACCAACCACAGAACCCTCGTTAGAAAAATATGATAAAAACAAAGATTAAAACGGGAATGGCAAGTAAATAAACCCAGCATGCACCAAGTTTTTTTTCTGTTTCTTCTGTTTGCAATCACTCAAAGCATTGATTCAAGAAGTCGTATCGGAGTATCGGGTGCTCTCAGCACGGTAAATGTTGAGTCAATTACACGTAATGCATGGGGCCGGGAGCACACCGGGGGCGGGCGCGACCACCGCATCATTCATGGAGTGTAACTGGACGTGTATAGCCCCGTGTCTGACGGGGCTTCAAACGGACCAGAGTTGGAAAGGTAGACATTCCAAAAAGATTCCAATGCACTTGGATTAGGAGGGACGAACCTGTACCAAAATGAACTCGCTGAAAATAAAAAGATTTGCTGTATATCTGCCTTGATACTTGGAATAGAAATCCACCTTAATTTATTAAAACGTTTACTGACAATTGCAAATATTTCATTTTGATAGATTTGAAGCATTCAGTAATACAGAATTGTCACACAAAAGGTCTTGCCATACGCTTGTATATTGGCTACACTCCTAAAACATACTCTAGAAGTGAGGCAGATAGTAAAAGCACACAACCGTCATGCGCATTAGCACACTGCGTAGATTGGGTTTCGAATGGCAGGAGGTCACCAAGCCAATCACCACCAATTTTGTTTTCAAGTATCTGCAAAAATAGAAACAACATTGTGTTCAGTTCAATACACAATACCTGTCCAATACAGTAATATATTGCAACACATCTTATATATTGGTTCATGCAAGCATATGAGAAATGATCAATTGATGATCAATAAGGGAACGATCATAAATAATGATACCGGGTGTGGTGTGGAGTGGGGTGTGTGTGTGTGTGGGGGGATGTTCGTCCATTTTTGGAACGCGAAGAAAAAGTTAACCGACCCCCCATCAACATTTTAAAAGGTTGGGTGTGACACCACCACCCCCCACACACACTAAAGCAAAAGTCCTCTACATAGTCATTGCATTTCTGTACAATTGCTAAAAGAAATTATTTGAAAAAATATATCATATAGAGGGATAAAAAAGTTCAGCGACACGCCCCAAAAGGAATCAGAAAAGTTGGACGACCCCCCTTTTTTTGGACGACCCCCCCCCCCCAGGATCATCATTTATGATCGTTCCCTATGTGGGCAAATGACCTGGTGTAAATGGTAAAGTCGTGAGAGGAAGACTTAGATCAGGACTATAAACCATCACATTTACGTTTACATATAATCAATGATAGAAATCATAAATGAGGTAAAAAACATCAAAGTGATAAAACTCAACTTCCACCATCTTAGTTGATAGTATAATGCACAAGTTACGACCACCAGTGTCGGCACAGCGGCGTTGTGTGACCTCATTATGCAAACTCGTGAGTTTCCATCAGCCTCTCCATACCGTGCTCCAGAGAATCTGTCACGCTGAGTGGCGCCTAATAGCACAACATCGGCATTTTCTCCTCGGCATCCGTTATGCTGACAGCAGAAAATTAGATTTGACTGTGTTGAGTGAGTGACCATTATATTTACGCATGTAATCCGCCAATGAATTTGTTTTTTTGGGGGCGAATATTTTTTTTCGCCATTGAGAAGTGGTGGCGTCGATATCAAAGTATTGCTGTTTTCGGCATCGTCGGTTTTCACGGCTTGATCACTCACACTGCCTTAAAGTCCTTGTTCATACCATGCGTATATAGTCGTGAGATATGACGATGTGTTTTCGGGTAATGGAAAGAATCGAAATTCGGGAGTCGTCTTCAAAAGTAATTATTTACTTATAGTCACTTCAATAAATATGAAAGGGTAGTTTCAAAATGACATGGTCAGTATGATACAGAAAAATTATTGTTCAGCCAAAGATAATATTATAGAGGCTAATACATGCAATATCAAAACGTCGGCTCACAAAGAGAGGTCATGACCTCACACAACCTGATATTCAAGAACTGAAGGGATACTATAGCCAGTCACATGTACTTAGTTACTGTTGTTCAAGGTAGAAGAGGTCATGACCTGACAGCGTTTGTGTTGATCTGACCAACAAGCTCTAAACCAGACATAATTAAGGACATGTTGCAGTAGCCAGGTTGTTGTTGAAAGCTACGATGAGAGCACAAAGCTGTAGTGTTTAATAACACAGAAATCAGGTATGTTTTTTGCATTACTAACCAGTTCCAATTTGAGTAGATCTAGTGAAGTATTGTTGTGGAGATTCGCATGCTTTGATATGAAAGACATGACATCAGAGCTAGTAGTGAGTATCAATACGTCATTGAAACAAAGGTTTTTAGCTTTGTGGATGTGGCGTAGTTGGTATGGCGCTGGCTTTGTTAGGCTAGTCGCTTAGGGGCGCAGTCGACCCAGAGGTCCGGGGTTCGATCCCCGCCCAGGCCAAGTCAAAGACTATATAAGTCTACTTGGTTCTGAATGTACAGAAAAGTACCATGCATGTTAAACCTCAACTATAACCCTACTAAATTCCAATTTGAGTGATTAGTCTTTGGTATATCTGCTTTGTTTTTTGTAATCATAGTACACCAATGGTACTAAGAAATATTTTATGACAAAATGTTTTTTTTATTTGAGTAAGAAGTGAAGAATCAGCAATAACTGGTCGTCAATATCCGGTGGAAGGCATATTGTGCTCACGGCGGTAATTAAATTCTTTCTGGATTCATGATGCCTCGAGAGACGGTCCAGACGATCAGTATTCAAATATTTCAAATCCAGATAATTAGACTTTTATTCTAATTTACATTACTCATTGCGTAATTATCAAAGGGTTTGAACCTGTATGACTTGTAGATAGCCAGCCCGTATGGCTTGATACCACCATACACGCGAATCTCGTAGACTGGCAAATGAAATCTCGTGTTCAGACGAGATTTACGCGGATACTAGCTTGTTCGGCACCAAACCATTACGACACGAAAATTCTCGCCTCTACGACACGAAAAGCAAGTTCATTGGAACCAAATGTCAAGCTTGTACGGCACCCTAGTGTTTGCATTGTGACTATCGACGCACACGCTCGTTTCAAACAATAAGATTATTAGGATTAGATTATCAATGATAAGACGGCCGTTGTTAGACCGCAATTTATAAACAACGCAAAATATAACCAGTTATGATTTGCGTTAGCGCAAAATATAACCACAGCATCGAAAATGGAGCTGGTGACGCAAAATATAACCAGACGCAAATTATAACCAAGGTGTATAGCCTGTCACAATTCTAATCTCGTCAAGTGGTGAGTTCAATCACCAAATTACTGACTACTCTGTTTTACAGTTTACATGGCATATACGCATATATAAGAGGGTAGACTGGTTATATTTTGCGACTGGTTATGTTTTGCGGTCTAACAGCCTTTAGGCACTTTTATACATTTTACAGAGATAGGGGCAACATATACACTAGCCAATAATTGGTGCTTTAGAAATGTGTTAGTACTTATCTTGCATTGAAACAGCAGCACCCAAAGATTCGCGGTGGTCGGCAAGAGCCACAGAATCAGGAACCTTTGTTTTTATAGCGGACCACATGACCCACACATTTAGTAAGGGTATATACATTGCCGAACCCGGCAGTAAGCGAGATATTAGTAGTTTGGTCAGAACTGCACCAACGCCAAAGCACTATAAAACTAGGGGTAGGGGAAATGAAAACTGATATAACATTATGAAGAAACAACATATGTCCCAATATTAAAAATATTTCTAAAAACAAAACAACTCTGTGCAATCAGTTCCCATACTGATTGCACAGAGTTGATGTTGTGAGACATATTTCATTGATTTCAAATGGAAAAGTTGATAGAAAATATAGGCACATGCATTGACTATGTTATGATTAAATTATATTTATATTAAACAACTCTGTGCAATCAGTTCCCATACTGATTGCACAGAGTTGATGTTGTGAGACATATTTCATTGATTTCAAATGGAAAAGTTGATAGAAAATATAGGCACATGCATTGACTATGTTATGATTAAATTATATTTATATTAAACCTCTACCAAAGTGAATGCATGCGCCTATGATAGACAATCCAAATAGCTGTTTTTTGTGGTGATAATATTTTCTTTTATGTTAACAGGAAAAGATGACAACTATGATTTCAAAATTAGATAAATCGAGGATCCACGTTTACAATGCAGCCAGGATCGGCGATCTCAATGAAGTGAGAAGGTTGTTAGAAGCACAAGAAAAAGGTGACATTGCAGAAATTGTTACTCCAAAAACTGGTAGTGCTTCACCGCTTTTAGGAGCTTGTTTTGATGGCCACACTGATGTGGTTCAGTACCTAATAGATGAATGTGCTGCAGACTTTGAACAGACAGGAACTGTCCATGCTCGACTTGATAAAGACATAACCCCACTTTGTTGTGCAGCTAAAGAAAACCATTTGAACATTGTAAAATTGCTAGTCACAAGAGGAGCTGACGTGAATGTGACAGATAAAGAAGGAATGACATGTTTAATGAGTGCATGCAGGGATGCCCACTACGATCTTGCCAAATATCTGATTGACAGAGGTGCCGATATCAATAGGAGAGAGGTTCGCGGAACTACTGCATTACACTATTGTGTGATATATTGTAGCTTGTCAAATTCCTTTACAGGCTCTATGATGGAGGTAATGAAGCTTTTGATTCAATGTAAAGCTAACATGAAAATAACAGCCGATGGTTTGACTCCTTTGCTACTTGCAGCTGACAATGGACAAGCTGACATTGTGGAGTATTTGATTGCTATTGCTGAAATTGAAAGAACACAGAAGATAGATGCACTTGAACTGCTTGGTGCAAGATATGTGGCCAAAAGCAACATGACAAAAGCTCGAAGGTACTGGAAGCTCGCTATGGAAGAGAGATTTAGAGACGGTTTTCATGTATTGCCGAAGCCAGTTAACCAACAGCCAAATGCAGCCTATGGAAATGCAGTTGAAGTAAAAAGCATGGCTGAATTGGATGAGCTTATATCTGATCAAGATGCTATGCAAATGCAGGCTTTGGTAGTTAGAGAAAGAATACTAGGTCCCGCAAGTCGCCATACTGTATCATATATAATGAAACGTGGTCATGAATATGCCGCTAGGGGTGCTTTTGAAAAATGTTTATGTCTATGGACTTATGCATTTGACTTACAACTGAAGTTCTTCAAACCATTGCATTGGCAGATGGAATACATTTTGCTAAGGTTTACAGATCTATTCTCATCTATGATGACAAACGAACCTCGAAATGTAGAGTTTGAGGTTATCATGGGTGTACTTAAAAGATCATTTATTGAATTACAAAGAGCCAAGAGTGCTGGCTTAAAGACAGAGCTTCAAATCAGGTACAACAGTGTACTAATTATAAATACACTGAATATCGTCGGCCTTATGTGTAGGATTCAGAAAAGATTTTCAGAAGAAAACGCGTATGACTTCAAAAAGACTATATATCAACTTGTCAAACTGAATCTAAAAGATATCAGAGGTTATACTCCTTTACACCTCATCTGTGAAGGGAAGGGAAGGAAGACTCTATATGTGTGGTTTAGTCAAAGGAGAGACTTTATGTTTCCTTTTGGAGACGTGGCAACGATTCTTATTGAAGTTGGAGCATCAGTCAATGAAAACGACAATGAATATGGGAACACGCCACTGCATGTGGCAGCAAAGAGTCACATGATTTTGACAGATGATCTCATCACAATTCTACTTGACAAAGGCGCAGATATTGATGCGTGTAATTTTGTCAGAGAAACGCCTATGGACGTGTTACGTAGATCTAAAACTAATGGTAGGATAGCGTCCTCCTTTGCCCTGCAGCAGAAGTATCAAACTTTACAGTGCCTGACAGCGAGAGTGATTTGTGCAAACGATATACCATATAGAGGTATTGTCAGCAAGAATTTGCAAGACATTGTAGACATGCATTAAAACTTTACCTAATGTGAGAAGATCTCTATCAGGTGTGGAACATTTTAGGTTTGCAAGAAATGATTTGTTTGTCACTTTGTTAAGAATCAAGGAGTTGTTTCTTTGGCAACTAGGCCACGCCCTCTGAATGCTGAATAGGGGCATGCTCTAATAAGCTAAAATGTTGGTTTACTTAGTGATTGATAGTTAAAAATAATCAAGACAGTATGGTTCAGAAAATGTATTGTTTGAACAAACATAATTATTGTTTGATTTGTGTCATTCCTGCCCTAGAATTAGAACTCAATGTTGCGGAATGAAATTTACAGTCATATCTATATCAATGTATGTCATGGTTTATTTTGTTCACAAACAAAGGCATGCAACCTGTTTTCTTAAACTATAAAAGTTTAGTGACATTTGATATCATCAATCAGTTACAGTACATTACTTCAATTCTATTCGATGTTGTGTGAATGTTTTTCTTCATCGTCTTTAAAATTTTCAAAAATCTGTAGTGCACTGAAATACACAGACATTTGCTAGTAATTTTATTGGTGTATGTACATGTAGGTCTGAAATGTTCAAGCAAGTTTAGGCAGGGGTCTAAAAATTATACTTTATTGGGTTATATATTTATATCCACCCTGTGCCATAACAAAAGTTAGCCCCCTACAAAAATTTTCAGTGTTGACATGAAATTCCAATTTCTTTTGGTCTGACAGCAAAATCATCGACAACAATGTTACTATGAGTTTTGTACAATATTCCCACTAACCTAGAATTATTAATAATCCTAGTCAATTAATAATCCTAGCACTAACTTATATTGGCCAGTATAAAATTTTAATATTTTGTGCAAGTTCAACCTTCCCTTATCAATGAAAAATTTGTTACACACTGGAAACTCATAAGGTTTCTCCCTTGAATGGGTTCTCAGATGACTGGTTAACCTTGCATTAAACAGAGACAAGTCTCTCGAATGTAGTAATGTCAGTCTGGTAGATAGAGACTAATGTATTGTAATATATCACACAAGCTAAGTAAAGACTCATGCCATGGATCTAAAACGTCAAAGTGGCTCACGGTAAACGTATTTCAAAGCTTTCACGATGACGTAAATCGTGTTCAGACAGTGTTACACACAACGTTCATTGCCGTACGTCATGGAGAATGTAAATAGAAAATTGTGACCATATCAACAAAATAAGCACGTAAGCTTAAGTAAAATGAAAATGCAGCTTGTTTTTATTTGTATCTCGTATATGACACTCTATGTGAATGTTTTACACGTTAATGCCAAAAGCTATGAAGATAGCGCCAAACTTTGGGAACATTTCTTTGGAGAAAAAGGCGTATACAAACGGGTATTACGGCCAGTCAACAACACCGATGAAGCTTTGATGGTCAACATTAGCCTAGGATTGAGACAAATCATTCACATGGAAGAAAAAAGTCAGGTGATGTCAGCGGCAGTGTGGGTTCGGCTTTATTGGACCGATCAAATTTTACAGTGGGACGCGGAAGATTTTAATGGTATGATACAATTTGTGGTAGAGGAAGTGCTCAAGTTATTGACAGTGCTCAAATTATTGGCACCCAAAACGTGTATTTATTTCCTGTCTGAGATAATTCTGTACACTTCCACTACGTCCTATTATAACGTAAAACGCGTGAGTTACCTTGGAGATAGACATATTTGGAAGGTTCGTACAATAGCTTACTTGAGCATTGCCAATAACTTGAACACTTTATGTATGGTAATACACCTAGAAAATACTTAGTAGTAGGTATTCATGGAGTTATTGAATGTGTTAATAAATGAAACGTAGAATGCTCCCCCAAAGACTGATGTCCACGATAGATAGATTTTTTTTTCTATTTTTAGGAACAGACACATTTTATTCTTCTGTTGGCGAAATTTGGACTCCAGATATAGTGTTGTTAAGTAGCGTGGCACATATGTATGAACCTTCGTTTCTACAGAATACTATTAAAGTAAATAATTTTGGGGAGATACTCTTCACATATCCTGCAAGACTCGAGGTTTCTTGTCCCTTGGATATATCGCTTTTTCCATTTGATGAACAAACCTGTAGATTGCTTCTGGGATCATGGTCATACACAGTCAAAGAGGTATTTATTATTGTCATATACCGAATACATGTTTGATACAATTAAAGTGGTGAATATTTTACTGATAGTATGAATACACGTATGTTGTTTTCAACAAATTTCAGGAATAGTACAATACAAGTTGAAAACATACAAGATTGTGAATTATACCAAAAACTGTAATAAATATATAATAAAACCTAACAATTACGCACTGCACTTTCATTTGGTTTACAGTTAGACCTTTATCCTCAAAGGTCCAATGCTGTCGATTTAGATGTTTATGAAATCAACAGTGAATGGGAGCTGACTGATATGAATGTATCTCGACAACTTAAGTGAGTGATTACGGAACTGTTGATGTAAAAGTTAGATTAATATAATAATTTAAACCAATAATCATGAGGTATGTGTGCATGTTTTCAGTGAATATCTGTGCTGTCCAGATTCTTTGTTTCCGGATATTACGTACACCATAAAGCTCAGTCGCAAGTGGAAGTCACTTTTATTCTACCTCATTGTGCCCATTATACTTATTCAAGTAGGTATATTGAAAACTAATTGTGACAATATAAGTGTGTCAGTATCATTTTAAATTGTGTATTTATACAATTTTGAGTGTCAGAGTGTGAATTTAAGTTATGTTTACAGTTGTTCAAAATGATTGTGGTTACTGGAATGATTTGTAAAATCAAACTCTGGCCATCCTAATAATAAATTGTTTAATTTCCTTACATTATCAAATACGTAAAGTAGGACAGCTGCAAAATCAAGCATTTAAACATTAAGAGAAAATACAAACAGGCATTGTCATAATAACAATGTACTAGATAGTTGTTGATTTGCAAATGTTTTACATATGTAAATGTAAATGTGGTGGTTTATAGTCCTAATCTCAGGCTGGCTCTCATGACTTTACAATTTACACCAGGTCATTGGCACACTTATTGATCATCATTTGATCAGTTCTCGTATACTGATACATTAAAATAACTTCGGTACATCTCTATGTAACAGGGCTTGGCGGTCATACAGTTTTTGTTACCATGTGACTCAGGGGAGAAAGTGACACTTGGTGTTACAGTCTTCCTCTCTATGATTGTGTACCTCCTCATGGTATCTGAGATGTTGCCACATCAGGAAGTCATCCCTTTGGTTGTACAATACCTAATATGCACCATGATTCTAGTAGCTGTATCACAAGTAAGCTTATAATTGTATGATATTTGTGTTAGTTAGGTTGCAATTGCAGCTTGTTATTATTGAAGTCTAATTAATTGCAAGATGTTCACACCACATATCCTATCCTGCAGAGCGCAACGGTATTTGTGCTTTTGTGTCATTATAATGGAAATCACGACAATCATGGGATGGTTCGACCGTGGATGCGTACGTTCTTTCTACATTGGATGGCAAAAATTCTGATGATGGAGCGTTATATTACAGATGATAGCGAGCATATTCAAATATTGGTAAGCGTTCATGTATTGTGCTAACAAGAAATAACATTGTGTTTATACGATTTTATAGCTTTATAATTGAAAAGAAATCCTCATTCAACTGTACACACATACACACACGCACGCACGCACACACACACACATTATTATATTACATGCACTTATTTCATATCAATATTTGTCTGCAGCAGAAAGTACCGGTAGTGCAGTCATTCCACGCTTCCTTACTTGTATTATTTCAGACAGCGCAAAGTGGAGAACATGTGGAAATAATTCCTGAAGAAAATGAAGATGACTGTCAAGTTGACTGGCAATGTGGTGACCGACATGTATCAGCTGCTAATAGTGCTTGTCGAAGAATTGATGAAGAAAAAAACACCAGCAAAAACAACTCCACAGATGATTTGAGCGGTATTCAACTCAATACAAGTAGGAATAACTCCACTGATGACTTGAGTGATGAGAAGCTAAAACAACGTCGTACTAGCAAAAGTTCTAAGAAGGGCAAAGCAAAGGGAGAAAGTCCTTCAACATCAGGAGGGAAACGTGGTTCAACATCAGGAGGAAAACGTGGTTCAACATCCGGTGGACCACGTGGTTCAACATCAGGTGGACCACGTGGTTCAACATCAGGACCTCGAGCTTCAACATCAGCAGGAGGTGCAGCACCCTCTATTAAAACTACACGTCCTTCAATAGCAGATTCGAACGAAACTACGAAACTAGGCGCAAAGAAGAAGAAAAAGACATCGCTACAATCATCTGAGGTACCAATTACAATATCAGATACGAGAGATGAACATAGCCACGAAGCAGAAAGAAGAAGTTCAATTACATCTGATCCTGGGGCTGATGACTTTGCAAAAATGGTGTTGATGAAAGCAACACCAAGTTCACTGATACCATGCACGAGTCATAAGCTATTATCGCCTAGTAAATCTGGTGGTCTAGATGGTGGAGAATCTACAAATTCCATTCATCGAATTAGCATGTCTAAACATTCACTCATTTCACTGCGAGGCCAGCCAAGTATGACCAGCATTAAGGATCAGATGGACGGCATTGACAATCTACGAAAAACCTCTAACATCTCAATGAATTTGTCTCGTCACGACTTAACAAATATAAGTGAAAATAATAGTGTGTCACAAAATCGACGATCAAGTGACTGCGAAGTTGGCGTGGATATACGATCAAGTGATTGCGAAATTGGCGTGGACAGCGATGGTGAAATGACTGATCCAGTTTTGTTTATGAATACGAATCAAAGCAATTGTTTGAAAAGGCGAAATAACCACACCCAAAGTAATAACAATAATTTGACACAAAACAGGAAATCGTTTGAAATAGAGTCCTCCAATTATTATGCAGACAATGGTAAAGGCACTGCCCCGAGAACAACTCTTTCTGGTACATTAAAACAAATGAGAATCAATTTCAAGAATGGTACTACTAAATCTAATCAAGTTGGGCCAGGAGGACCAGGAGCAGATGAAAACCTTTTCTCTTTAGTGCATGAACAGTTTAGTTCCTTTGCAAAGCGATCTACGTCGGATATTCATGCCAATAAGTTTGCTTTACGTGAGTCAGAATTAAAGAAGGAGGGCAACATTCTTTTATATCAAATTCTCAGGCACTGCGAAGACTACAAAGCAAGAGTAAGTATTTAACAAAAGTGCATATTACCAGCATTTTTTTCTAAAGTTATCTCACATGAATATTATTGAATAGTTCTAGCCATCTGAATTTACATATTTATAGATATGAATAAAAATAGAAGGAAACAATGCTTGAAAACGTGAATGAAATCATACCTAATGAGAATATGTTAACCTTTATCAGATGAAAATTCAATTAACTTGCAAGTGATATTTTTATATTTCTCTATATTGCAGTTCCTGAACATGGACCGAGACACAGAGGTGAAATGTGAATGGCAGCAGGTTGCTATGGTGATAGATAGGATGGTGTTCGTTTTACTACTCATATGCACAGTAGTGGCGTTTATATGGTTCTTCTCTTATATTCCACGCTAAATTGTTCATATTATTATAGTTATGGTAATAATTATGTGTGCGTGATATAGTGATTCTGTTAGATACGAGTTCATTTTAGATTAGGATTACAGATTACATTAGCTTATGAAATGTGAGTCAACCGGTTAAGATTTTTTTTTGAATGAAAGATGGATTGGATGTGAAGTTGTAAAGCTTGGTGGTATCTCAATGGGCTTGTAACATGTTACTATATCACCAAATAGGATGAATTTTGCTCACAAGGTATACTGGTATGGAAATTCAATTAAAATTGATTGTTTCTTGTAGAAAAAGAAGACACACTTTAAATAAGATAGGCGCAATGTTTGAACACAGTATTGTATGTATTTTATAAAGTCTTCATTGAGTGATGTCTGATTCACATTCTAAACGAAAGATAGGACCAATAGACTATGTGTATCAAAACATCTCCATACAATGTAGACTAAAAACATTGTACTAGCATATTATAGTTGTACATAGATAAGTAAATAATCATTTCATTGAAAATCATTGAATCAAATCATTTCTAAACTATGATTTGATTAGGTAATTAAGGCTACCACTGGACTACCCAGGAGCTAAGGTAATATATTATTTAGTGTATTTTATTTAGCATTTCTTTATTCGGATAAATGTAGGACTGCTTATTCAACAATTTATAAATATTTTTATGTACATATGAGGCATGGCAATATTTAATGACATGACTGTAATCGTGGGAAAAATAAATATTTATGATAATGCACTCGTTACTATGCTTTAGTTTCAATCAACACTAGGCCTGTTATGTAAAAAAAAAACAAAAAAACATGTACAAATTTTGAGAAATATGTTTAAAACAACACAATAACTAGACATGCACTAGTATATCAAATTACAATACATGATTTTGCATTTTAAGAAAAAAAAAAGCCTACAAGTAACTGTACACATCGTTCAGGTCATATTTGTAATAAAGTCATCCAAATGTACATCTTAGCAGAATTGAACAGCGATTCTTGCTTAGTAGTAGCCAAGTGTTTACTTTTTTAATAATATATACATACATTCAATATTAATTAGATACACCCACAGCCAACTTCCAACTTGGCTTTAAATGTTGGTATGCTGACTAAATTGAATTATATCACACTTTTGATTTGATTTTCCCCATAAGATAAAAAGCACATTCTCTACACCTGTATTAACAAAGAAAGTTAGTAGTTAGGGTGTTGATATAATTATTATAATAGTAAAGAACAAGGTCAGTCCACCATATGTTTATCAAAATAAGTTTCTATTCTATTGCCATATTTATAGTGGCAAAATGATTATAAGCAGATAAGAAAAGGCTACTTCTTGTTACAGACATCATTTATCTAGCCACTGCCTAGAAAAAATATTATTTATGCCAGACAAAGCTTATATCTAAAATATATTCATTTTGGTTTGAAATATCACAGAAAAATATTTGAAGTCCAAACAGAACCTGTACAAATATGATGTTTTTAGCACGAACAGTATTTTATTTATCATACATTATGTTTGGAAACTAATAATAAAACACAAGCATGCTATCACTTTAAAACTAAATGCATCTATTTGATTTATATATCATGATATAAAGTTTATAAGCTTTAGTGCAACTGTTCCAACAAGATCCAAATCACAATCATGTCCAACCTCCAAGACTTAGTAGATATCACACAATGTCCTCTAGTCAACTACATGTAGCAGGTACAAAAGGTTTGCTGCTGTGATCTGCGTGAAAAATGACACCCATAGACTGTTTGCTAGTGAATCCCTTTCTGTCAGTCAGTTCCTTATGTTTAATACTATATCTCTATTATAGTGGATAAGTAACAACTAGATAGTCATCAAATCTAAGGTTCATGTGCCACCGAAATAAACAAATGGATCATAGTTGGAAAATATTATTGCTCAGTAACAGTTACCACCATCCAGAACTTGATTCTGCAATGCTCCAATCTCGATAGATCACATTTGCAAAACATCTTTCTACATCGGTTATCACTATCCAGACTTTGAAACTACCTCTTCCCATAGAGAATAGTTGCAAACAATCATCATCATAGACCAGTTGCCACAATAATCAAAATTTTGATTCCACCTATCCCCATGCACCACAGCTGCAAAATATCTTCCTCTATCAGTTATTATAGGACTATTCAGACTTTGACTCCACCTCTTCCCATCATGGATCATAGCTGCTGCTGCGGCGGGAGGTTGCCGTTCTGGTCCCCAATCTCCCCGGTCCCGGTGTCCATGGAGCGTGTGCGGTGGCGCATGAGCAGGGACCAGACGGGGCCGCCCTCGCGCGCCAGGTCGACCGGCGTGTCGCCCTCCGTGCTCGTGGCCGTCACGTCAGCACCGTACTTCAGCAGCGTCTGGTGAATAGCAACCATGGGGATATTTATAGACGTGGTGCCGAGTATGAAGGGAGGCGGTGGTTGGGGGCTGGAGGGGGAATGTGTACTACATTTGCACCGCTAGATCCAGTCTTCTAATGAAAGATAGATATCTACATACATACACTAGGAGTAGTCTGGATCAAGAGTTTGTTTTTTTACAAACAAAACAAATGCAGAGGACGTACTACCCTCCCACGATGCTGAAGCATATGAATATATTCATCAAAATTTAAGTAGAATATTCGTACATGTGGGCTGGGTTCAAGTTGTCTCGATAGGGAAATGGTCTCCTTATGAAAGTTTGATGGTGGTCTCTTTTGGGATTTGGGATCACAATTAAGAAATGGTCTTATTATAGAGGGGTTGATCTGACCAAGAGGTTTTGCGTACTCACAACGATAACGTAGTTTGAAACCTGTACTCAAAGAATGACGTACGCAAGGATGATGTAGTTTGAGTACTACTAACATGGATGACATAATTTACTTTGAGTACTGTACTCACGAGAATGACGTCCACATTCTGGGAGACGACGGCGCCGTGCAGCGGCGTGCGTTCGTGGAAGTCGCGCGCGTTGACATCATCACGCGAGCCGGGGGCCGTCTCCAGCAGGAAGCTGATCATGGCAGACGTGTTGTAGGACGTCAGGCCGCAGCTGGAACAGACGACGACGGCAAGTGAGAGGGGACTGCCAGATCCAGGTTTTGGAAAAGGGAGGGCACGTATTTTGTTGGAAAAAACAGGGTGGGGGTGGGGGCGGCCTCCGGATCTGCCTATGGTGTAGCTGCAGCAGACAACCACAATACGTTTTAGTTGACAGACAACCATTTACATGAACGTCAGTTACGATACATACAGCAATCCAAGAATAGCTCCGAATGGCCAAAGTAGTACATCAACCTGAGACTAACTTTTATTTTCCAAATGATTTATAATTTGATTAATGCAAATTCATGCAGATTTACACAATTCAATGACCACTTATGTATGGTGAGCCATTATTTGCCTGATCGTCAACGTCACTAACGTTAATCACACAATCCTATATGGTTGCCAAGATGGACGCCAAACTACCACATATCCAATGCCCCCCACCTGTGTATAGGCAGCCGGCCCTGGTCGTCCGTGGTGCGAAGGTCGAGCCCGGCGCCTTGCAGCAGCCGCGCCGCTTCCACGTAGTTGTGCCGTGCCGCGATGTGCAGTGCGCTCTCGCCACACGCGCCCGTCGCGTGCACATCCGCACCACGCTCGATCAATAGGGGAAGGAGTGACAGTCTGCATCATAGTCAGGGGGTAGACTGTGTAGATTTATGTAGATTTATTCAAATTGGAGTTGATCTATGCAAATATATGTTGATTTATGCAAATCAAATACGATTTTTGCTCATGTATGTAAATTTAAATTTTTATGCAAATCAATGAGATGCATCTACGCAACGCTATCTATCAGCAGAGGCAGTAGGAACAGTGTGCATCATAGTCATGAGAGACAATGGCCAATTTATGGAGATTTATCCAAGTTAGAGTTGATTTATGCAAATGTAAGTAGATTTATGAGATGTATGCCATGCACGTCCTGTACCCCCAGGGTCTGCCTATGTCTACTGAAAGCCTATACTGTACCTATTGCAGCTGACGGCATACAGGAAAGAGTTCATCTGCGACCGGGAGCACGACTGAAGCAGGCAGTCTTGGCTGTAGTCGTCGTTAATGAGTCTAGCCGCATCGCCGCCCGCCTCCTCTAGAATGCTTCGCACTGCGTCCACGTCGTACCAGCGTAGGGCCTTGCGCAGGGGCGATGGACGGTTACCCATGGTGAGGCCGAGCTGTGGAGACAGTCGCAATTAAATGTTCTTTCTTTTTCAGTATTTCTATTGTGTCACAAATATAGAATTATACAATTTGCTCATATGGATCATCTAGATAGCGATTGAGTTCATTTTAGGGGGGCTAACCTTTATCACGTTCCAGGTTGTATGAAAAATGCTATGACATTTGCGACTATGGTCAACGTCGAATAAAAGAAGTCTATATCATAAGCGGTATTGCTCCCACTTTTATGCAAAATGTCCATTTTCAATATGTAGTTTAGCAAGGGCTAGACAAGGGCTAGACAACTACTATACATCTTCAAACACCTCAAACCCACCCTCAAAAGCGTAACCAAAATGTCCAGTTGGTTTGAGTAACATATGTCCACCAGATGGTGGGGATAACTGGACATTTTATTTTTCTTAAATTGGTCATATGATGTATATGAAATATAAAGGAGGATTGGTTTAGAAGTATTTTTCGCAGTGCACTGCTATACAACTCATACCTCAAACCCGCACTTAAAAGCTTTACTTCTGTGTGTGCAAATTGTGGTGGTAACGGGACATGTTGGGAGTAACAGAGTCTTACTCCGACACTTTGCATTCAGGTCAACTCACCCGATAATTAACATTGATTAACGGAGGAAAAAATATCATGGTATGTTCCCTTCCAGAAGATATCATGACTTATTATAAAAAAAATATAAAATTATATTGTTAGTTATTGATATAGAACCTAGTGTGGAAGCAACGTAACGCCTATATTTCCACAAAATACCAAAATAACCTGTTTGCCATAGGTGTCAAAATTGTTTGAGCCATGTAAACTGGATGGTTTTAAGTGATGCTCTAATAGCATATGTCTTTTACACGGGGAAAGCTTTAAGGTTGTTTTAAAGTTATATACAACATGTGGGAGTAACCACTTTTAAGGACAATGTGGACAATTACCATGACGATTCTCATTAAATTTTACCTTCAAGGTCACATTGAAGGTGTTATGTCTTTTGTAATTAACAATAGGAACGTCATTGAATAAGATGTTTGTGAATACCAATTTCATGTTACAGTCCTTCATAAGCGTCTGCATATGAACACGCACATAGGGGGTTGTGGTGGTGTGGGGGGCGTGGAGTCAAGAAATCCCACGTCCCTAATATTTTAGCCATACTACATCTATAATGTGTTAGCACTTTCTTTTCTCAACATTCCACAAATTTTAAAGTGTTTTGCCCACATCCAACTTACTTGAAATCCCACTTGCCTATTTTCACCACTTCCTTATAAACTCCCCACGCATACGTGTACGTTACCCAAACAGATTTATTTTGAACATGGCAAATATAGTGAATATTCCAACTTAATTTATTCCAATTTAAGTACTTTATGCCATTAACTTTTTTATTTTCTGTCAAAAATATATCTCTTCATTAAATGTGTAGTGTAGTGCACGATAAATATATTTTACAATAAACTATGTAAATATGCAAAAGGAAAAAAACAAAACAATCCTACCTGTAAACACTAAGGGAATTCCAAAACGTTATTTATAACATTTACCAAGTCAAGTTAGTTATTATGCTTGCTTGACTGCTTTGTTTACTCCTATACACACAATCATCATTTAAAAAATAGGTTAATCATAGTTCTAATAAAATGTGGCCTGTAAGAGCTAATTAATAATCGTAATGCCCATTTAAAAGACCAGGTAGATCACAGGTAAAGGTGTCAACAAATCACCGTTTAATTAGGTGCACATGTAATTAACAGGGTCAGATATAAGTCAGCTTTTGACGGTGGCCAAAACTGGTCACTCGATTGACCATTGATGACCATAGTAAATGCGTAGTAAAGGTAGTGCAAAAAACAACACCCTTAACATGACCAGCTGCAGCTTTCTAAAACGGATCCCTCGCAAACAGTAGATTAGACTGGAGTAAATCGTGATATAGACTTTGGTCATTTTAGAATAAGTCCGCTGTACGGTGAAGCTCATATACAATGCTTATATGTCTTTACATTACAGACAAATTCTTAACATAAGAAACGTAAAATATGCACTTTGCTTCAACTGCCTCACAGTGTTGGAACATATCTCTTTATGCTGGTTATTGTAGAACGTTGTTGGGAGCATGTGGCACGATGTTGTGACCATTTGAGTAGGAATTGTTCAAATAAACGATAATTTTCACTGATACATTATTGAGCAGACCTATGCCGCGTGAACTGTTAGATTGATTGTATGTCTGTTGTTGATACTTCCATAATAGTCATAATGCTCAGCAGGTAATAATATGTATTAATTTGGTCCACATACTTTGCATACTCTACTTGGTCTGTCAAAACAATATTGTTGCTTGAAGGCAGTGCTTAAGAAAGAATACATTATCTACTTCACCCTGCCACATTAATACCATGTTTATATGAATATAAATGTTTGAAAATTAATCCGCAAAATCAGCAATACACAGCAAAACTCCCCTACAACGTGAAACAGCTGAAGCACCGTGATATACACGGATATGAAATAAAGAGACCAAAAGTCCAGCAATAATTCCTAAGTCTTGCCACTTGACAAGAAAATAGTCTGATGATGTCAATAAAATGATGGACTTGTTGCATATCGCAGCAAAAGGAGTAGAGACATACAATTGACATATAGCTAACAAACTGGCAAAGTATATAATAGCATGCATTTTTATTTCCTGGCTGGCTTTATCCACATTTCAGAACATCGTGGACGGTGTCGTTCATTTCGTGCACATTAAATATGGGCTGTGCACACACATAATAATGCCTCACAAGTAGCCCTTTAGTAATCATTGCAAGGTCTAGACGTATTCTTCTTCCTTTCCTACAGCCTATATCGATAGTTGGTTGTGGCTTTACCTACTGGCACATCCAGGTTTTTTAAATGGTAATTAAAATAAAGCAAATGCCATCCAATGGAGTGGGGAGGCAGAGAGCATAATCACCTTTTTGCAATAGTTAGTCTTAGTTTTGCACTTGGTCATAACTAGCCGGGGCCAAATGGTGCACGCTCAAATGCATGTGTTTCGTACATGTTTTCTATCCAACACACCACTCCACAGCACCCTCCCATTATATCCAAGATCTGTAAGTATCCGTATTCAAGAAGCCAGACAAAATATTAAAAACTAGAGAGAATGTTAATTAAAAAAAACACGAAAAGATAAACAAATAAACCTTTCATCAAATACAAATACTTTTAATTAGACCAACTTTAGCCTACCACAATTATCCGTGTTAAATAATCCAAATTAACCAGACATAACAACAGGTACGTGTATAAAGTTACCAACCTTAGTCTACGCTCTTTATAAGGAGAATGAAATGTAAAGCAACACAGACTAGATGTGACACGGCAACACGGCCGTTTTAAAGCCACTGTTACCTGTAAAAGGTAAAAGTTAAAATCTGAACCTACGGGCACGACTCCCGATCCAATGTATAGGGCCCTACAGCAGCACGTCAAATATTATAGGCCTGAAAGGTCAGACAGGTGTGTTTCTGGGGCCCAATGCAAATGTCACAGACGGGACAGTTTCATGCTTTATTTAGCTCTGTTTTTAAAAAGTAGATTGTGTGACTCTGGCTGAATGCATTCCTTGACCCCCCCCCCACACACACACAAAAAAAACCAACAAAAAAAAAACAAAAAAACAAAAAACAAAAAAAAAAACAGACAAAAAAACACACACACACGCACAGCACACACGTACCGTTATTGGGCTACTAATGCAAATGCAGTG
Source organism: Streblospio benedicti (assembly GCA_019095985.1). NCBI lineage: Eukaryota > Metazoa > Annelida > Polychaeta > Spionida > Spionidae > Streblospio > Streblospio benedicti. The sequence goes on along the minus strand of CM032660.1, from coordinate 21,732,269 downwards.
GGAACAAGGGGCAGGTCCCCAATCTCAGAGAATGACATTTTCATATGGGTTTGTGAGACTTTGGCCATGTATGCGAGCTTTAGCTGGGACAAAACCCATGAAATCAACTTGTTAACCCCACCCGCTCTTTGTCAGAAACCTGGATCTGCTTGTGTATGCGTTTAAGAACTACTACGACCAGGACAAATTGAGCTGGGGATAGACTAGACATATTAAATTCCCAGAATTTTACCTGCACTTCAAGGAGACTAATTTCAAATCTTACCTGTCCGGTCACATTTCACTAGCCGTGAGCAAGCGGGCAGCCTAATCTTGCCCACGTCCACTCTCTACGTGGAAAGGGGGTGGGGTGTGTGTGTGTGGGGGGGGGGACTGAATCAAAAGTTATTTGACTATTTATGGTTTTTATAGCTATACTCAATTTTACTAGTTTGTGTAGTTTGATAAAAGTTCAAACACCATATATGTCTACGTAAATATGCAAGCAATACCAACATACCAGAAATATGCAGACGCACCAAATAAAATGTATAATGATATCCTTATTCCGTGGTGTTATCCTTGAAACTCGCACTAAAATGAAGCCATGGCCAGGTTTATTGGTAGTTTCTTCAAATCTCTTTGATATTATGAATATGAACTACCGGTATGAAGACACATACATGTGTATATACGGTTAGCTTACATTATAGTCCTTAGACCTTAATTAGTAGAGCAGGATGTTTCATGGAAGCTCTTGGAAATACCGTACTGTCAAGAATAACTTGCTTCCTTCTTATTATTGCCATATTAATCACGTGTCACGCCACAGTAAACTTTCCAAGTTGCAACACCAAATGATATATGCAAAAAGAAGAATAAAAACATTAAATATTCAGTACAAAAATTAGTAAGTCATGTAACATACTGTCAAGTCACACTGTCCCACATGTTAAACGCAAATCAAAATCAATACCTGCCTCACATGCCGCTAAGCAGAAAGTAACAACAAATGCTCTGCCAATGTCAATATACTATTTCGTCTGCTCTACAAAGTACTTGTGGTTTCCATAGCATGTAGTACATGATGTACTTAATAATGGTTTTGTATTGGTGTTAATGGATTAAGGATTATTTGATGAGATTGAGGGATCTGAAAAGGTTGTACTCACATGTGAGTTGATACTGCCGCTCTGGATACTCACTCAGTGCTTTTGAATACTCCGTTTTAGTCAGCAAATGTTACAGAACAGAAGGTAGGATTATGGTATTATGTACTATATGCTCACTATAAACAAGATGCTACACAGGCAAGGCTTTTTATAACATGTCAAATATACTGGCATTATTATAAGTCATTGGTAAGTTGGTAACCGGTATCTACGATTTCGAGATAAATGGCATGTACTACACATTCACTGCATTATTACCATCCAAAGTCCTCTACATGGGATAAAATGACGGGGACACTTTGTACATGTCTATCTACAGATCTATGGCTGTACTTGTATGGTTTCGTATGGCTACACGAAACACACCCATCATATTTCATGTGCTAGACACTATATAAAAGTGACTCAAAAACTTTAAAAAATTGCCTGAATTAAAAAGCGATGTAAATTTATTTTCGGACCCCATGTATATAGCCGCATGACTATATAGTCTATATATGTTATGACTTGTTTGAATACAAAAGTCTGAGACAAAAGTGTTACTTTCATTAGGCTATTGCTTGGGGGCTAATGCAATAAGCTCACGTCGTTCTAAACAAATGTGATAAATTGATTTTTCATTTGTTTTATTCAAGAAAACCCGTAACTTTATAAAGTGACCACCTTCCTAACAAGACCATTTGGCCGTCTGTGAGAGGTGCACTGTTGTCGACAGAAGGAGCAAAAACAAAACAAAACTGAACCCACAAACACACATTTGTTCCACAGTGAAACACAGTCGAACCTCCAATTAGGGCCGCCTCCCTAATGAGACCACCTTTATCATAAAACCATTTTGCGGTACAAAACCTTCATAAAGAGACAATCATGAACATCAATACAGAGACCATGTTCTTACTGAGATCACTTGGGGCTAGTCCCTCATGTGGTCTTGGCAGAGGGGGTCTACTGTAAATGATTTACAAACGTCCATCCTTCAAGTTGTTGACATGTTCTAGATGTTCTAGCTCATTGTAGGGACCCCCCAGGAGGTCCAAGGATAAGTTATCCCGCTGTCTCGTTCATTTCAATTTTTTTAGTCACTTTTGTAATGCGCATATGACGCCATGTTTACAGATATAAAGGACTTTCAAATGCTGTAATTTTGACTAGGGAGGAGATGTCTCTACACAAGATGTTCTGATTTTGAAAGTTTCAAATATAGGATATATATATAGGCCTACAGGATCGCGAATAGAACCGGGTAAAATATTTGTTCAGAACCAGGTCTTTTCACAGCAGAACCGTTATAAACTATGGATTGCTAATATCTTATGTGGGGATTACCACCTCCCCAGTTACTTTTAAATGTTAAAACGTGACTCATAACAGTCCTGTTGCGTTACCAATTTTTACGCAATGGAGAGTCCTGTGTGTTGACATGTGCTAGCCATTCTAGCTGGCTGTTGACGTGCTGTAAATCACTCCAGCCGGCTGGCGCTAGATGACAGCAGCAGCCGTGTGTGATGGGCAACCAGTTCATCTCTCCTCTGCGCCGGGGCGTGCGAGCTAACAGACCAGACTCCGTGAGCATAACAATGTTATATAATACCATTATGCATGTCTAAATTCCACAGTGGATACAATTAATGTGTGTATCAATGCCGCAGCGGATACGCTTTACAAAGTAGCAGCAACATTTGAGTGTGTAAGTTTATAAATACATTTTAACATACATGTAACATGCACTGGTATACAGGTGGTATTATTAAAATAGGTAATCTTCTGAGATCACAGAATACTATTGGCAAACGCATAAATTGAAGCGTTTCAATTGTTGCACTGTAACCATTGACATACATGTAGTGTCTCACTATTGACATGTTTTAAAAATATAGAACCATATTTTCCGTATTTCGTATTTTCCGCCTTCTGCACAGGGGCTTTAACCAACAATAATGGGTAGGGAAGGGGCGTTTAAAAGCGGTAAAAATACCACATATATACATTCTTTCTGCATATTTTCTACATCTAACATTACAAAAAATTCAGCCCTACCCCCCCACACACGCCAATTACCCCCCACATCACTAGAAATACACCCACACAAAAAACACTCATACATGTGCACAGTAATATAATGAAAGGCTTATCCAATTGTATTAACAGTACAATCTCTGCCCTACCTGTTACAGGTGCGGCTTGTTCTGGAGAAGGCGGGCCCCGCGGCCCCGGACCTCATCAACGAAGACGTTACCGCCGACTGCTTCCTGGACGTGTGCCAGCGCAATGCCAGCCCGGTGCTCAACACGGCTATAGGTACGACCGGGGGACGGGGTAGTTGGAGGGGCTGGCAGGAAATTGTCATTAATGTTGAAATCTTGCGTTTTTGCTGATATTTCTATTCCTGCTAAAGCCAGCCCTAGACTTAACACCGTCATTGAGGAACATCCAAATTAGACCACCTCTCTATTAAGACTACCGCTTAATTGAAATCAGATCTCAATACCAAACACAATAGGCAGATCCAGGTTTTCGGAAAAGGGTAGGTGTTGGTGGGTTTGCCAGGATTTTAAGGGTTCTGTACACATGAATGCTCGCGATGAGGCTTTTTGGCATCTACGCAAGTGTTTGCGCGTACAGAACCCATGATATCCTGTGGGTCGCCCTCCCTGGTCCCTTTTCCGAAAACCTGGGTCTGTCAGTGCTCACGACTCACGGTCATAAACCTTAACAGACATGGTACAAACCATTGTAAAGTGACCACCTCTCTATTAAGATCACTTGAGGCCAGTACCTCTGGTAGTCTTAATATGGAATTTCTTCTGACCCAAAGGGAAAATTTATTATTGGCAGGTGTAAAATAGAGGGCACTGTGAGTATTGTGATAAATGGCACTGATTTTGACTAACAGCACCTGTTTATTTTTAATTTGTTTCTCTACTACTGAGCGTTCAGTTTGAATCTTTTAGCCATCTTGCAAATAGCAAACTATAGTTTTCTGTAAAAATTTGCTTTCACTGGACTATAGTCTGTTTCACTTTCCTTCCTATAATAAATGAGTGATGAATGGAGTGCGACTCACGTTTTTTATTGCAGGTGACGACTGCCGCGTGCAATACGGTGAGTACTCTAGTGTATATAGTACACTTTGTATGGCATGCAGTAATCAAAAGCAAATTGGACTGGAAGGCCATGTGGGTGTTGGTGGGTCACGTCCACAGGCAGATCCAGGGAGAGAGTTCCTTTTTTTCAAGTCCAAAAACGTTTTTGGCAACTTTGCGAACCATTGAGTGTAAGAAATCAATGAAATCCTGTCAGTCCGGGTGCATTGATTTTACACAGATTTTATAGAACACGTACTCGTGCATTTTGCTAACCCCACCGCCATCCACAATATTTGTTCCTGAAAACCTGGATCTGCAAGTGAAATTTAAGTGCGGAGTATGAATATATTATAATAAACCTTTGGCGATCTTTCTTTTTTTTTTTAAATATGAACAGCGTGAATGGATGTTTGTTTAATTTCCATAGGTTGAATGTACTGATGAATGTACTGACTGGTGTAATGTTTTATTCGTGAAATATACCCTTTTAATGTTATCCCAATAATATTTTGATATAGCAAAATCATTACATGTATTATATTCAAACGTTACATTTGTATCTAAATGTTACAATTAGCTAAATGCTTGATTGGTAGCAATGAAATACCATAGCTGCATCTGCTAATGCATTACATGCTGGCATATGATCAGTCTGTCGGTTGGATGATCCATTATGTATTCAGTACAGTGATCTGACTTGTGGCCAAACAAAATCGTTATTAAGCAACAAATGAAAGAATCAAATTAACCAAGTACTCCAAGTACAAGATATCAGCATCACTTACTTTATGTATGTCAAAGTATTTCTTAATTGCCCCTCCCTCTGTTCTGATATGCTGGATCTATACCGAAGAACATTATGGCAAAGTTGATTTTATGATAAAACAAAATTATCTTTTGCCCGGTAACTTCTTTCAGTCAAAATAGATTTTCATAAGTTACGGCGTTTGATGAAGAATCACCCAACTGTCAGAAGGCATGGCATATCAAAATCCCGATTTCTTGCATGCTATAAGAGAAAACAATACATTTTTGTGTATTTATTTATCAGTATTTTTTCGGATAGCGGCAGGGTGCGTCATTTCTACACAGACAAACTGTAATAGCACTGGCAGATCCAGGTATTCAGAAAAGGGGGAGAGGGCACACCAATCGGATTTCATAAGTTTTGTATGGGCAAAAATTCGCGAAGATGCTAACAAAAATTCCTTAAAATACAAGAATTATCGTGGTGAAAAGGGGCTCTCACGGCCCCTGCACCTCCCTGCGGATCTGCCCACGACAGTATAGGGCTGATTCTAAGACTCCTCTCTGACCACCAGGTTACCAGCGCTGGGAGATCGTGGAGTTGCTGTTGGAGCACGGAGCCGACCCGAGTGCCCCGGGACACGGAGGGGAGACCCCCCTACATAAGGTGGGCAGACAGGCTTGTGTATCTTTAAGTAATATTCGGCTCACCAGTATGGCTACATGAAAACATACGTCTATCTCCATTGATCACTTACGAGTTAACTGGACGAATAGTGGACAACTCTATCTTCGAGGATAGGTAAATATTTGTTTAGTGAATGTGTTTGGTGGTACGGTGTCGATAACTTGAGCACGAAGTCTACACACATCCCAAAAATTTTACCACGTTGCCTCCTTCCCCCTTCAGGCTGCGCGGCAGAACAACCTGGCGCTGGCTCGGCGCCTGGTGTACTACGGTGCAGACGTGACGGCGCGCGACGCTCTGGGCGCCATCCCTCTACACAGTGCCGCCGTCAGCCTCGTGGCCGGATTCTGGAACAAGGTTAGTCCTAAGCAAATCGAGGATTTTGGCGAAGTGTGCGCAACCAGTGGATTTCATGGATTTCATGGATATGTGAAAACTCTCAAACTCTGTAATTGTTTTAAATGTGGAGGTAAGGGGCACTGCATACCCTGGACATGACTCATACATGCATGTTATGTCTAGGCCTACTTGTGCCCTCTAACATGACCTTTCCAACTTTCTCCTCTCTCTCTCTATCAGCCATATTTCTACAGTGATAGAGCTGAATACAGGTGCTACAGTTAGCATAATATCAAAACTTCCGTGACTACATCAAGTGTCCCCGAGTTTCGGATTCGAACTCACAATAGGTGGTTGTGATACAAAAATGTTACCATCCTCCCAAGCAGAGAGCTGTCAACAAACAACTAAATGTATGTGCAGTGTAAAACTCTGTGTCTACCTGCTGGACTTCTCTAAACAGACCACCTCTCTGTTGGTACTACTACCTGCTAGACGTCCTACTGACAGAGTGTCGGGACAGTGCTTCCGTCTATCCCCGCAGTATAAGACATACATGATGTTATCCTCCCAACCAGGGAGTTGTCTGCACATAACGCTGTATGTTCTGTCAGTGTGAGACGCTGGTGTACCTGCTGGAGGAGGCGGGGCTCGCTGACCGCGACGTGGACGCCGCCGACTACGACGGACACACGCCGCTCCACCACGCCGCCGTCAGGGGCAACGAGGCCGCCGTCAGGTGAGAGGGACGGGGTGGTGTGGAGGGGGCGTGGGCGGTGTCAAGTGAGGGAAAGAGGGGGTCGGGGTTGGGGAAGACGTCAGGTGGATACATGTAGACAGCATCATATTAAGGGCACGGTTTCAGCTTGAGTTTGGTTAAATGCATTATAACATTATAGATTACTGTTGTGAGCTGAGGGAGAGCAATGCTGCACAGGGAGATCCAGGTCAAATGAGAGAGACGAAAGCTTAATTGGATAATACAGTAGACCTCCAATTAATTATGGAGGCCAACTTTTATAATAAGTTCGTTTCTCATGGTTTCAAACCTACATAATGAGACTAAAACTCCATAAACAGACTACATGTATGTTCTTTGAGACCACTACTACTCACGAGGGTGGCCTTAATAGAAAGGTTCTACTGTACACATAATACAATTTAAGCCACTGAGGATTAAGCTTAAACGCCTACCTGTGTATCTTCTACGATCTACTTAACCTCGCTGATACCATCCTCTCAACTTACCCATTCAATCTAAACTGGGGTATCTCGTGACCTAAATACAAGCATCACTGACAGAAACTGGACCCTTTTCTATTACGTTCTTGTCGCAATTTCCGTGTTAACTTAATCTTTGTACAGTTGAACCCGGGCGTAGAACCTTCGGTTAAGACCATCTTTGAATGCATTTCATGATGACATGTATGATCTGTAAAAAGAGACTAAATATGAGGGTTCTGCCACTTGTAGATGTTTTTTAGACTAAATAGGACTGCTGTAGGGTGAACTTAATGTGCATGTTGCGTGTAATCAAGTCTGAAGCAAAACAGACCTTTTGGCCATTAAACCACGAAACTCTTATGACATTTTTTGTAAAAAAAATATAAAGCTAGTGTCAGACAGTCGCGAATATAGAAGTTGAATCCGTCGTGGTGTTGCAGCCATTGTTAATATAGGAACGTTATTTCGTCATAGGCGTCTTTTAAAGTTAGACTAGTCTTTTTCAACATGCGTTTCTCATCTTCAAACAATCGGGGTTGCACACTCGTGACTGTCTGACTGGGGCTTTAACCAAACCATTTTGCATCTTGTCTCAGAAGATGTTAAGTCCGTCACGGCTGTCACAACTTCTGGCGTGTTTAAATGTAAAACAACATTAAATTCCTCGCGATTACATCTAGTCCCTGCATATGCTGATGGTATAGTTTTGTTGGGAGACAAAAAAACAATATTGACACTTACATACACTGCCAAATTGCCTGGGCAACGGTATGCCCATTTTAGAAAAAAAAGATAATAGAAGCAAACACGAATTAGCCAACAAAAGTAAAGTACATTAGATACTGGTATAGTTGAATCTCCAATTAAGGCCACCTCTATAAAGAGACCAACTTTATAATGAAACAATTTCTTGCGGTCCCAAACCTTCATAAAGAAACCATAATATCTATTTTTCTACTCTAAGCTCTGACCTTGGCAGGATGTCAGTGCTGTAGTTTTTTTCCTTATCTCACTCAATCTTGACTCAAGGATATGGTAAACCTCTGTATTCTTGGCTAATAAAATAAATTTCTTTGTTGATATGTTTAAATGGCGGACATCGTACTCTGTTTAATTCTATCTTATATCGTACTGTTTCAGATATCTTATCAGCAAAGGGGCCAACGTTGATGCTCGTAATGCAAAAGGGGCCACACCAGCCGATTTGGCAACTGACGAGAAAATAAAAATTATTTTGAGGGACTCTCAAAATAGTGGAAAAGAGGCCAGAAACTCGTGATTCAGACGACAATTATCTATTTATTTCTTTTTGGAATATTTTTATTTGATTTTATGCACTAGTTTATTGGAAAAAAGATTTGGATTACTGTTAGTGCAGATATGAGCTTATCTGTTTCTATATTTGGCTTGGAAGTTTTTTTCACAATTGGCAAAAGAAATGTCTGACTGCAATATTTCTCTATATATCAGAAGCCAGGCTCATATGCTAGTCCATCCCAGCAGACATTTTGGTTTTGAGTAGATACTTAAAAGACTAAGAACAAGTGTGAGGTCAGTATTAATCATCATTTTCCCAATAGTAATTCTATTCCAACATGCAAAGAAAGACACTGGCAGCTTTAATATTGCAGTAGAACCAACGTCTCTATTATATTAAATCTATATAGAGAGACCACCTTCAGAAAAGAACGAATTCGTGGTCCCATGACTTCATAGTGAGAGCATCATAAAGAGAACAATTCTCTATCAAGGACACGTGAAAGGTACTCCACTTGGTGGTCATAATACAGAGGTTTTACTGTAGCATACAAGTCATGGCCACATATGATGCTGACACAGTCCCATGTGACTGTATCTGCGGATATATCATTGATAATGCACATTCCAGTGATGTAGCTTGTGTTTATTTACATTGACAGATCAACTATAGACAAACAGCCATATTAAGTTCGTTTTACAAGAATCTATAATCAAAAACACTGCTACTTTTCGGCTTCATTAATCAAACCTTTTCATCAGATAACAAATCATATGGCTGGATAACACGTCATTCTGGTTAAGTCGATCATCAGATTTAGCCCAGTTGTAGTGCTGATGTGTTATCCATCTTGTGCGTTAACAAGCAGGCGGGATTAACGATGCAGTATCAGGTTACTTACTGATGCAGTACACACGGACTCATTTGCATAATTAGGCGAACGAGAACTTTAACGTCAGCTCTTGTTGTTGGCCAAGTTTCGTTTGGTGGTTTTGGGATTCGTTGCTGCTGAGGACTATAAAAAGTAGTGTTAAGTGCCTGTTGAATTTTAGTGTTGAAGTTGGATTTAACAGCAATGCTTAACATCAACTGCAATATATTTTAACCAATCAACCATCTGACAGCGTACAAAAGTGCTAATGGACTTTTAATCTAAAAGGCCAAAAAAGAAAAAAAAAGAAATATAGACAAGGCAGAAATGAACCCATTGTTTTTCCTACGTATTATCTGCAGACATAGGAAAGTCGTACACTCCAGTGGCTATACATTAAATTGGTATCACATGTGTTGATTTTAACAGGCCAAGTTTCTGGTTACCCAGATTAAGTTTCGAGTTCGCGGCAAACTCTGGTGACCAGTGGCGACACTGGATAGTTAGCGGCCAGTTTTACAAACCATTTCCAGTGCATGTTAAGTCAAGAAACAGACTGTGAAAAATGAAATGTTTGACGGGCACTTTTTTGCTGTAAAACTATCTGTCCAAAGTTAATGATGTGATATTGACATGTTGGCATGTGATATTTGTTTCTTTTGCACTTTGTACTATCTATTTTTGTGTAAGGATACAATGCATTTGACCGGGAAGCAGGATTTGAGCTCAACTTTTGAAACATTTATTTTTATAACTGTTGTATAATTTCTTTTTGTATTGTGGTTTTATATTTGGAATAAGTGGTCAAACTGTGGATATACATTAGCCAAAGATGGGCCTGTTTCCATCATCACCTCTCCGGAGAGCCATCAACACGGGCAAAGAGGAAAAGGTCTGTATAACATTGAATAAACGTGAAATGGAAATAGTGTACTAATGTGTACAGTGGATTATTAAAGTTATAGAATAAGATCATAAGTTTATACTTGACATAAGATAATTCTTTCTCCAAGTCTACAAGGCTATATCACATAGCCTTTGCTGGGACTCGAGTAGTGGACCAGGGAAGAATCTAATGTTAATACTTACGCTAGGTCAATTAGTTTCAATATATCTATAGCTTTATACCTATGAGTTCTAATTGTAGATTTTCCGAAACTACCCAAGTCAAGTTGAGTAGTCTATAACCCCTATACACCCACCCCCGATGTGAATGTAATCCTAAACCAATTGGTCTTGCCTATATGTCTACTATTCTTGTTGTGTTTACTTGATTGAGTGTATGGGAGTTGGACTTAAAAGACAGTCATGAGTTTGTGTCCCCGTAGAAACTGAAGTTCCGTGTTGAGCAAACTCAATTGGATGCAAAGTGCTTCATGTAACCTGTACATGCCAAATTGTTTGGCGAGTGGACCCTAATGTGTGATGAACACCATGCACTACTGTAGTGCAACCAGAACGGTCAACCACCCTTTGCACGTATTAATTCTATGAAATCCTCTAGTTGACCTCTGAGTGGACCTCCCCTCCCCCTCCTCACCTTTCGAAAATCCTGTAGCAGCCGTCAACCCACCATCTGGTTAGCTTATGTACCTGCCACCATGTCTGCACCAGAGGATGCAGGTTTTCAGGAAAGTATGTGTGCAGCCAGTGGTTTTCCTGGGTTTCAATTCAAACTCAAGTACGCTCACGGACATGTCAGAAAACGCATACAAATTGCATTATTGAGGGTGGCACTAGCAAATCCAGGTTTTAAGAAAACGGGACCTATCCTGTTGTTGCACGTGAGGTGTGTGGTGGACACATTAGACTTTTTTTGGGAAGAGTGATGTGTAAATGGAGAGGGAAAAGTTAGGTGAAAACACCCCGGCAACCCGCCACACCACCCGGACGTGCTAAGCTTCCTCTGTTGTAGCTGCGGCGGCTGCTGGATGCGGCGGGCCCCGCGGCCCCAGACCTCATCAACGAGGACGCGAGCGCCGACTGCGCCTGCAACCCGCTGTTCCGCAACCAGCGCCCGCCCCTACAGTCAGCCATCGTCAGCGGGCACGTCGGGTGTGCAGAGGTGCGTGGGGAGGATAGGTAGTTTAAGTGGAACTGCCCACAGTTACGTCAAGACGTTATCTATAAAGAGACCAATTTACACGGAGGTCCGTGGTAGGGAATACTAGTCACGTTCTGCTCGAAAGCGGGTGGGCCCAATAATGGGGAGGGGTGGGGGTATATCATTTATTGAAGAAATAATATGTAATTATTCTTCAGTATAACCTTTCAAGAAGCACCTGTATAAGACTTGTCACTGTTTTGCGGCACCAAGCGTTCATCATATCATACCTTTGCAAACCTACATCATAAAGAGACCACCTTTTTGAAGCTAATGGTTTCTTGAGATGTTCTAGAATCATTGGTCAATGACATTCCCTTTTTTATGGTAGATCTAGTATGTGAATCCCAACAAGTTAATCCCATGTTGATACGCCGTAAATAGAAGCTCGCTGAGATGAAGAAAAAACCACACACATTAAAAATCATGTTTTTCTCTCCCCCTCCCTCTCTTTTGGTGATGGGGCATGGGCTGTGGGTAGGGACTAGAGATCATTACATCAATGGCTAAACAACAGTCAAGAAAATACCACTTATATACCACTTATAAAAATAACAACTGTTAGATGAAACAACGGTACTTAAACTTAAAAAGTGTTGAAATTTATGCGAAATAAATGGAGCCAAATGCGCCACATTACCAGTTTACGACTGAAACCGGACACTGTCAATGGATCATTCTGGATTCCTGTGGAGAGGAATCCGGGTGAGGTGGGGATCCCACAGTCACAAATGTTCAGCCCCGAATTTTCGCTGTTTAGAAATACACGGATGTAAAGATAACTGCAATGAAACATCTCAATTAAAACCACCCGACATAGAGAGGTTGTCTCTTTATGAAGGTTTATGACAGTGAAAAATTGTCATGTTATGCAGGGGGTCTCTTCATAGAGGTGGCCTTGATAAAGAGTTACAATGCATTCCACCTTTTGAAATCTGAGTCCGTTTGATACCACAGCTGATTAAGCTTCAGCAGTTGGGACTGTGTGACCCGGGATTAAAGTGATTAGCGTGACGCGGCATTAATCCGGCGGATTACGCAATCATCATTACCTGGATTAGGCCTATCTGAGATATGGGCCATGGAATGCAGAGTGTGAGGTTTGGGACATGTTGGGATGACATAGGTTTTCCATAGGCCTAGTGAAATACAAAGCCGTGGCCGGCAAATCGTCAGTTGTCCAAGAGTTAACCAAACAAGATCTTGGTATCTCGATTCATTTTTTTACTGTTCATTATTTAAATGTCTGCTACTAAAATGAGTATGATATAGAAATACACCATGACTAGGTGTGTACACTTCAATTACAGTATATTTCACATACGCCATGTAAAACATGCCAATTAGTTTGGGCATCAGGTTTTGATATTGTCAATATGTTGCACGTAGCTACACGTGCACACCAATAACGTTTTTATTGGGCAGAAAAGGGAGGACATGAAGCGATAGGCGATTTTTTGTGGTTACGTAGTATCGCTGTGTTCCTCATAGGCAGATCCAGGGGTATGCAGGGAGTACACGCCCCCCTTTTCACACCCAAAATCTTATTTACACGGGGTTTTCAACATTTTTGCAAGCCTTCACGTGTACGAAATCCATATAATCGGGTGGGTGCAAACCCCGACCCCCCCAAGTGTTAGCACAAACATTGCCCTGCCGCTTTTGTGACAGCCACTCCGTAGAAGGGGGGGGGGGTGGTGAAAACAGGCTAATGCGGATCTCCTCCTCCTGCAGATCCTGGTGTCGCGCGGCGCTGACGTCACGGCAGAGGGCTACTTCCGGGACACGGCGCTTCACCTCGCCGTGCAGTATGGACACACCGACCTGGTACGTGCACGCATGCATGTACGCACACGCACATACCCACACCAACCTGGTACTTGCAGGCCCATACAGACCTACATTCTCACTCAATAATCTGATACATACACGTGCATGCTCACCATGCACATACACGCACTCGTAGACTTGGCACACGCACACAGACCTGGTAAATGATCACTGCTGGACACTGCTGTAGATTGATATACACCGTTGTATGTTGTACACTTCTATGCACTAATGTACACTACTGTACACTTCTTTACATTGATGTACACTACTCTACACTACTGTTATCTGCTGTACAGTACTATACACTACTATACAGTATAGTACACTGCACTGCTGTACACTACAGTACACTACTGTACACTGCTGCTTGCTGTACAGTACTGTACATCACTGTACACTACTATACACTGCTGTACACTGCTGTACACCACAGTACACCGCTGTAATTTATTACACTAACTGTGCACTGCTGTAGGCGCGGTCGCTGCTGGCCGCCGGCGCGGACGTCTCGGCGACGAACGCCACGGGCAAGACGGCGGTGCACACGGCCACGCACCCGCAGCATGGCGCCGGCAAGCGCGGTGAGAGACGGCACAGGCCATACTAATAGGATGTACTCCTGTGGGCGGGGGATTGGGGGGGGGTACTAGGATCTGTTTTTTGTTAGGTATGCTCCACCTTGACTTCAAAGTGGGGGGGGGGGGGGGTCTTAATTTATTGTAAAATCGGGGGTCTTAAATATGGTTTATTTATTAATGCCAGTATAGTGGGTCTTAAATGTTGGTGTTTAAAACAATACATTGGATCTATATGAAACTATATGAGGCAAGAACAAAAAATCATCATGCTTCAGTATACTTTTTTTTGCAAAAGTGTTAGTCTTTGGTTTGAGATTTCTAGAAATTGTGGGGTCTTTGGGGGTTTGGCTGCCAATATCTAGGGGTATTAGATATTTTGTCATCTCGCAGGGGTCTTTCCGCTGAGCATTTAGCTGTACCCGACCGTGGAATACCCCCCCCCGATGATGTCCTACCTTTCTGATACATATTTGCTCTATATATACATTGTAACTGTTACTCTGACCCGTTAAACTCTATGGCAACTTGCAAGAGCGCATACAAATAGGCAGATATCCGAACATTTTGAGTCACCTTGAGATTTCTAATGTAAAAATAACTTGAAGTGATAGAGTTATCTATCACCCATTCGACCTATCAGAGCTCAATATCAACGGTTCTTATGACCATGAAGGTGTACACAGAAGAGGTGAGGTGTATAGAGCCTTGATAAAAATCCATTCACCAACATTTTCTTTGCTAAATCACCAATCACCAATACATTTCATTGTCTTTCACCAATTATCAGGAATTGTAATTGAATTGGTCGCATCACATTTCACAACCATAAATAGTAAAAAGTTCCCAATTCACGCTCAAGATTTAGGGCAAATCATCAATCAACGCCCTTGTAATGAGCAGATCACAGGCGCCATCATATTTCACATACTTAAATACAAACATATCACAATTCACGCTCAAGATTCAGGGCATATCACCAATCACATTTTTGCTATATGAGTCCCTCTACACAGGTGCTCTGACCGTGGACCTGCTGAGGCTACTGCTGGAGGAGCACGGCGGCCGCAAGGACACGACCGACAACGGGGGCAACACTCCGCTGCACTACGCCGCTATGGCAGGTACAGAGCATGGGCCTCAGCATCATGGGAGGGGGTAGTGTGATCTACTACTATGGTTTACAAACACTATACCACACAGTATACAGTATATATGACTAGTCATACTGTAAACTGTAGGTATTGTGTTTGTAAACCATAGTAGTAATCCATATCCTCCCTACCCCCTCCAATGATGCTGACGCATATGGTACAGGGTGATCGCATGGTAGCACCACCTCTATAATGAAACCATTTCTCATGGTCTCCATGGCCTTTGTAGACTGCCATGAACCTCCATGTTCGTATGGGTTTCTTGGTTTCTAAAGTGTACTTCAGGTGTCCAACCAACTTCATGGTTTTAATATGATTACCAAGAAATTTTTCAGGTGTCTGAACACAATTTTTGTTTGTTTATTTGCGTGTGTGCGCGCTTGCAATTGTGTATTTTGTTTACTTGGTAAAATCATAATTATAGGTAGAAATGGACTGTCCGTACTATTCGATCCTGTGAAGGATAGACATCAGGACAGTCAAATGTTCATTTTAAGATCCAGCGATCCCAAGCTTTTATTATTATTTTCCCACACATTCCACGACACTATACCTATATAAACAGGACTTAAAAGCTATCGTTCATTCTGTCTCTTTTGGGTATCGTGTTATTAGAATTCAATACAGTTGACCACCTTCAAATGGCTAACACATGTAATTTATAAAACGGTCCCTACATGGGGTGTGAAAACAAGTGCTTTGTCACTTGTCTCTTTTTAGGACTTTAAAACGTTCTTGTGTCACACCTTGCATTTATATAAAATGTGTCCCGTATCTTTAGACATGTATTTTCAAGTGTGCCATATGTGTGGGTGAAAATGCCTAAAATGACTGTATACACATCGTTGTGTCACATTTAGCTCATGAAGAATCTTATAAAAATTCACTTCTTTTGTTTGCAGGAAATGTGCACGCCATAGAGTACCTGCTGAGCAAAGGAGTGGACCCACGTGCTCTCAAAAACAAGGACGAAAAGACGCCGATAGCCGTCGCTGCAAACGACAATGTGCGGCAGGTGCTCTCGTCTGCTGTGTTTGACTACGGAATAGTACTGACTGAGGAAGCAGTACCGTAACACAGTACTGTAGTAGAGATTAAACAGTATAGAATAGGATGACTTTGAAAAGATCAATGAGAGGATGAGGAACCAGTATTTTAAATTGTTGTGAATAATTACATTGTTATGCTAAATTGGGTTAATCTTCATTGAATTTTAGACATGGGAAGTATTCTGATGATAAAAATACGCTACTATTGCAAGACGTCATCATTTCTTTATATCGCATGATGAAGAAAAATGGAGAAATCTGATTGGCTGAGAAAAATGTGAGCGTTCCCCAACAGCAGGCACCATTTATATAGTGCTAAACGGCGATGCTTTACTTGTCCACATATACTTTCTAAAGTAGGAATTGCAATGGTTTTGGTTCAAGTTTTCAACCTCTATACTCATCTATATTACCACTACATGATCATATTGTATAGCATCATATTTTTCATAGTTACTAAGTATTTTCTAAAATGTTTTTAGTGTGGAGTATCTGCTAAAGATCTGAAAATAGGCAAATGTCATATATGTATGGCGCATGTGGTCTTTTTTATATGTAACAGTTATTATTATCATCATATAATATAGGATTTCTTTCATCAAATATATTACTTCTTTTACATGTTTAACTTTTGATAAAATTTTATAGAAAGAATAATTTAATGTACATTTTTTATTTTTATTGATATATCATAACAACATCATTGACATATATCTAATATCTATTCTACATGGCTCCATGTAGTATTCAATCATAAATTCTGTGAATTACATATCCATGGTGTTGGCACAATATTCATAGTATAAATCTATCACTCTACTGACATAAAGTGAGTAAGGTAGGTACTTCGGACAGCTGTCTCAGTAGTCACGAATACTGCAAATTACAGTACAACACCTTAGTTGCAACGCAATGGAACCATAGTACCCAGAATGCGGTCTGCATAGTATGGCTGTGACTGCAAAATTACTATCAAGACATTATACTGCAATTTACAAGATCCATGCAATCATGTTTTGAATAGCATATAATAGATTCTTCTAATCTCTAGTAGTAACATATGATATACATTATACCAACATTTAACACATTTAACACACAGTTTCCACATTTTAACACCACATTTAAAACAATATCCATATATATTACTGAACTGTTCAAGATTCTACATGATCCATATTCGTTAATCCTTGCTCCGTGTCCATTGGTCAGCAGGTGTTTTATATAATCATCATAATGTCCTCATCCTTTTTGTTTTAGCATACCCATTTTGATATAATGTAAACGTATTGATTTGATTTTGTCACATACTACAACATGTATACATAGAATGAGTATGACATCAAATAGATACATATACCCAAACATATATTTATATTAAATATATTTTACAACATTGAACATTGTATACATATGGTTTATATATTATGAAATTACCCGGTAAATGTACCTTTCAATGATACAGGTGACATTTTTGTTAATTTTCTGAATTAGCTTTAAAATATATTTTTTTCCTTTTTCCAAATAATAAGTTTAAATTATGTCACCATCGCCTAATTATCAATTCAATTTTATAGTCTCCCTCAACTAAATAACATTAAATATATTCATTTCAAATTGTATAACAAAAATACTTCCAATCAAAGTCATTATTTGATATATGTAAAACAAAACATATCTTAAGATATATTGTATGGAAATAATATATGCATCTCATATTCATGTAAAAATAGTAAATACTCTGTCAAAACTATAAACTATATAACATGATACATAATAAATGAAAATGATATTGGCAGTGAGTCAAAATATTCACAACTGATCAAAATGCATTCCATTGATTTGCCAACCATAATAACAAAAAAGAACATAGCAGATACAAGATTGACTTGAAAAGTTCATTTTCTCAAAATATTAACAATATTTTATTTATGACTACTTTCTGACTATCCGTAGTTGAAATATTTAATATGCTGTTGCACAACAAGATGAAAATGTTTAACAATGCAGATATGTGGAATGCTGAGTGTTACGCTATGAAATATTCCATCATAGACAGAAAGCGCATTTCTCGCAGTGTATTTGAATATGTTCAGTATTATTACTTACTCTAGTTTACGTCAAAATATTTATACAATTCTTAATGAACTACAGTGAAGACATTATTTTCAGCCATTTAAAAAAAATGAACTGTTTGTTACATTACTCAAAATTTATCACATATTTGTTAGGTGATTCTCATAATGACTTCAACTACTCTCTCTTACCTGAAATCAGTCTCTCTACTTTCTTGTTTGCTATAAATCACAATTGTTTGCCAAACAACCCTTTGACATCATAACTAGTGTATAGATTATATAATCATATTTATTTTATCCCTCTAAATACATGTCTTTGATATTTCATTCAAGCTGTCGCTTTCACTACAAATGTACAATTTATGTGTATGGTACAAAATACTAGCTGTTTACACTGTGAGTAGAAATCAGTATTTTCAAACACACTGCAATATTCATTTACAAAAAAAGTTATACAATGAATTAAACTCATGAATATATTATCTGTAGTAATCAGCAGAATGGAAGTTTTGTTTGAAATGTTTTAACTATAATCATTGCAATCTTCCCACTTTCCAATGTTTTCCATCAAATACCCGTTTGATAACTGATTTTCAGTCAAAACTTTAAGTAAAAGAATTCTTTTTCAGAGCAAATATAGTACTCAAACTTGTTACCATCCCGCATTCACTAAGGCCTTTTTTCATCACTTTGCAGCACTTTTGGACTGTATGACAAAACAACAGTTCTTAATTGTCATATTATGTCAAGATGTCCTACTGGTTTGCAAACACATTGGTGAAGGCGCACCTTGTACGGTAGGCCATGAGAAAACCCGAGTTACTCTGGACTGGCAGCCCTAATACTGTCAATATCTTAATATACAGTATAAACAATAAGCTAGTGCTCCTCTTCTAAAGCATAACAGCATTTTGATTGTCATTGGCACCATAGTTTGCATGGTTTTCTTTGTCTTTTATAATATGTAGCTCAGTACCACCGTTACACGCTGGTTCATGTTCTGCGCGTTTGCAGAACTCTTTGTAGTTCTCCACATCCTCAATGGTATCAGGAAGTGGATGGTTTCTCGTCTCTGGCAAAGGCAGTGCTGGAATACAGATGATCAATGTTATAATGAGATAATAATGTATAGTTTCCAGCAGTACAATATACACATTTCTCCTTTATATAGTTTATCCCTCTTTATTAGCCCTCCTAATAAATGTGCGCATCATTTAAGAAATAAAATCGACATTGTTTTGATTTCGGCGTTTAGCTCCTGTATAAACATTTCAACAAATGCACACAATGTGTCAAATTAGCCTCTGAGCTCACCTACTAAACACTTTTATACTCTTAGCGATTGCATTATGTAATAGCATTGACTGTCCAGAATATCAAAAGTGACGTTGTGTTGCAACATGACGAATTGTCCCGATGACAACAACATCTTGCACTTGAAGTTTTTGTCTTGCTGTTCACATTCTAGCTCTTACCCGTAAACCCTCCTATGACGGACAACACTCCAAACACTATCAGTGGCAGCTGCTTGGCGATGGGCGATTCCACTTTAGACAGGTAGTTGACGTAGGGGTAGATGATGCCGCCAATACGGCCGGCCAGAGAGCCCATCCCCGTGCCCGTGTTTCTGAAACAAGGGTGATAAGCGTCAGTATTACTTTAGCTACTCTTATTTTTGTGGTATATGTGTTGATGCCTAGTTTTTTTAACCATCGGGATAATGGATTAGCAAGCGTTCAGTAAATATTGGATTATTGCTTTATTTTAGAGGATGGAAAAGGTCGGTGTGAAGTTATACACTTATGCAAAAGTCCGGGTGTTAAGTCTTGTAATAAGAAGTATGCAATCGAAATTGTTTTGTATCTATCGGCATGCAGTTCACAAGGTCTGTTTATCCTACCAGCTATTTGTCTTCCCGTCAATGTTTCCATTTCTGTCTGTCTGTCAATGTGGGTCATCATAGGCAGATCCAGGGGGGGCGCAGGGGGCGCCCCCCCCTTTTCCCACCAAAATACTATATTTTCATAGGGTTTTTCATGAAATCCCGTAAGCGCGCCCCCCTTTTCCTTACGTGCGCCCCCCCCTTTCCAAAAACATGGATCTGCCTATGGTCATTGTCTGTGCATGGCTCTATGTGCACTGGAAGATCGAAGAGAGACACGCCCCCCCCACACACACATACACTTTTTAATAAACAAATGTCATTTTCATGAATGGGGTATTTGTCATCCCCACGACATTTCCAATGAATGGAGACATGAAGTCCAGTAGCTTCACCAGTTGTCACTATCCTTTTCTGGAAACCAAACTGTTTGTTCATCAACCAGTCTCATATGTAGAATTCCTCGAGAGTACCTGGCTTTAATTGTGAACGCTCGCTCACAACAGACAAAATTTTCATAGAATGGTTGCAATGTCTGTTATATCTGTGTTACCTGACAACGGTGGGGTAGATCTCGGGGCCGTAGATGTAGATGATGGTGAAGCTCATGTTGATGGAGAACTTGCCGAGCATGGCGAGCGTGATGGACAGCCACGTCAGGCTATAACCGGACGCTGGAACAGCGGCAAGGGGTCATAGGTGGTCAAAATATCAATATCCCAGTCTAATGTTCCGTTTATTAATGTCACAGTCAAAATTCCATAATGTTACTAACTAATAGTGCCTGCAGCCAATCAGAGCAGCTCATTTGGATACGTGCAATCGAATTGAACTCATGTATTCCATCAGTTAAAGATAGCATAACTGGGTTTCCCCCAGATCAATAGGTGATTATGTTAAACACTGTCTGCTGCTTTAAATGGTTAAATTTAGTACACAAAAACTGAAGTGACGATCTCTACTTTGGTCAAGTGGAAGTCCATTATCAAAATTTTGGTCTGGTGTTTCCTACATCACGGTTTTGTAGGCCTTATTCCACATCACACATTTTTTCACTCTTTTTCCCCATACCCCAATTTTGTTGTAATCCCATATAGTCTTGTTGGCATTTCCCGCATGACATTTTTGTTTACCGCATCTCACTTCCCTGTAACCACCCTCCATTTGCAAAGAACTTGAAAGTGTGAGTGAGTAAGGAGAGGTTGCATTGTGTAGAGACATCGACTGTCCAGGTTACTGAAAGTGCCATTTTACCCTTTAAATAGATGAGGCATCCGCACCATCAGAAAAAAACTCTTCAATATGTCTGGTCTCTTTCATATGCCCGACTCATTTGAACATGAACATATCCAGACCCCGTCTCCACCTATTGCAGCCCCATGAGCACGGGCCTTCTGCCTGCTGCACGGGCGGTGGCGAACGTGCGTGTGTGTATGGGCATGCGTTTCTGTGTGCGTGCTTGTGTATGTGCGTGTGTGCACGTGTGAGCATATGTGTTCGCGTCACTCGCTGTTGGGGATGAAGGGCGTGCTTCTGTGCGCCCAGTATGTGTGTGCACGCGAGTGAGTGTGTGTGCGCGTATAACTCACCAGTTACTGCGGGGATGAAGGGCGACACGATGCACACGATGCCGCCAAACACGTGCGACAGACACAGCGGCCACCGGCGTCCCCATCTACAGGCGGCAGGGAGGGAGAATTAGATGAGACACAGTTCTATTTTAATATTAGTCTACGTTCACATCAATATCTATCGGCACTCTCTCATGTTCTTTCTCGAGTTCCCGGAGAGCGCACACCGGACGCTGCATCTATCCCTACTATTAAGCATGCAGGCAGCAACATAGGGAATGTAAAACGAGCTTTAGTTTTCAACACAATAAAACCTCCAATTAAGACCACCTTTAGCAAGAGACCATTTATTATGGTCCCAAAACTTCATACAGAGAGTACCATTCGTACCGACTTAGCGTGCACATGTCATGTACCAAAGTGCACTGGATATGTTCGATCACCACTCACCACCATACCCTATCAGGACTAGAACCGACAGCCTCGAGAGATCACATAGTGGTGTAGGGGTTAGTGGCTCGCCTCTTACATATGCCTTGTATTGTTGAA
Organism: Streblospio benedicti; assembly: GCA_019095985.1. Lineage (NCBI taxonomy): Eukaryota > Metazoa > Annelida > Polychaeta > Spionida > Spionidae > Streblospio > Streblospio benedicti. Next base: position 21,710,110 of record CM032660.1, on the reverse strand, counting down.
TCCACGATGAATGGGAAAGTATTTTACTGATATTCTCTGTTATACATTGTGTAATTTATAATTACAACTTTGAAACACAACATACATAGGTCGTAGAAGTTGTCACCTAGACTCCTTCCGTAATCCATATTAGTAGCATAGGTTCTGTAGTTTTAATAAAACTAGTTGAAACAAAAGACACTATTTGTACTAACACCAAACTTGGGCCACGTCTATAAGTAGACCACCTCTGCCGTTGGTACAATAATCATAACCTTAATATTGAACCCTCAGTGAGAAAGCTCAATAGAAAAATATCTATGTACCAGACTAGACATGCACACGTATTCTTACACGTTTGACAGCTCAATTATGTCACAGACTTATTCATCTCCGGCTGGGAACAAGTTGCATCTCTATTTTTTTTCAGCATTTTTATTTATGCAGTTGATTGCAAATTAATTGGGCGGAAGTTTTTGTCGTCACTTCTGCATCTTGAATTCAAGCACCTGTCTCACAGTCACAAATATTAGTGCCTGAAGTCTAAACACAACAACAACAACAACAACAACAACAACAACAACAACAACAACAACAACAACAACAACAACAACAACAACAACAACAACAACAACAACAACAACAACAACAACAACAACAACAACAACAACAACAACAACAACAACAACAACGGTTATAAAATGGGGAAATACCTACTTATAAATAACAAACATGGTGGCTGCCACGGACGGGATTTCCACAAACTGACCGATGGTGAAGTTGAGGTACATGTCTCCGGGCAGATTGGGCGTGTTGTACGACAGCCCGTAGTACACCATGGTGTTCAGCGCCCTAATGGAGGGAGAGAAAACACAATATAGTGTAAAAATAAGTTGATGTGATGGGGTGTTGGGGTGGGGGGGGGGTGCAAGATAGCTCCCCATCCACCCCAACCCCCTAAAAAGAAGAAGAAAAGCAATATATAAAACTTGTTTCTCGTTTTATATGTCTATGAGCATCGGCACTCTTGGAATCCAGTTGATGTATCTCCACCCTACGCCGCCCCTCCTTCAAAAGAACCTTGGCCTACAAATGAAAAACAAATGCCACTTAAAACTGTCCATATCATACAGCAAGTGGATTTGGTATCAACAATTCACAGACGTGCGATTCGAGACGAGTTTTCCCTTCCAAAAACACCAGACCGTAAGTTAGTAAACAGAAAACAAAGAGTGCAGCAGTGTAAGGATGGCAATAAACATAAACCAATTCGCGTGCTAAATTAACTTGGCATGCGAATTACTTGTATTCAGTATATTGTGAGCACGTGTCAATATATTGTGAACAAAACATTGCAATTGTGACATGTAAGACTGCATAATGTCGTCACCGGAAGTATAGATTCTTGTTTATTGTAACACCGGCCGTGCATGCACTATTTTTGAGCAAAGACCTCACAAGCATCTGTAGCTGTCTTGTTGAGGTCTGCAAGACCATTCACTTTGCTGTGATTGACAGATGGCTGAGCGTTTGACTGACAATGATGTAAAAAGAGATCTCTTACATCCACTCCGAGCACACGTACAAATGTTAAGGTCACATATTTGGCAAGCGGTATGCCTACTTGTTTGTTTACATTCGTGTTATCATAGCTGCTTCAAAAGACATTGCTGGAAAAGCATCTACACTTACACACAGCCAGTCAAGCAGGATGTCAGAGAAACACAAAATGTGCCAAAGACTTACAGTATAACCTTGTTATTCCCACCACCAGGGATAGTGGCCTCAAGTGCTATCAATAGTCAGAGAGGTTTTACTGTACACAATTTTATTTGTGCTACAAAAGATTTCTCGTTTGAAATTTCACATAGTCTCAAACTAACCATAATTGTATCCATTCATTGATACTAAGCTAAGTGCATTATGTTAAATATTCTATTAAACAAATATGAAACGAGTACACATAGAGCCACTCTGGTTAGTCAGCTCTGCTGACGCTCAAATGTGTAGAAGTAACCATCAACGAAATCAACTCAAAAGAAAACATCAAGTTCGCGTCAATCAGACGTCAAATTAGCACGTGACTTGGAGCGTTTGTTAAGGCATAAGTGTCTAATTAGTAGTTGAGGCAACCCCGCGAGAGGGCGGGACTCAATTACCACGGTAGTGGGCAGCACCCAATCAGTGGTGAATGAATGGAAGTGCATTACAGGGAGCAACGGACAAAACTAAACCAGACGACATGCATCTGCATGTGGACAAATGTTTATAGGCCTACTTAGATTAAAAGTGACACGGCGTCACAGGTGCTTAAAGCCAGATTTAAAGTCGAAAACGATGACAAGTAGCATGGAAATTTGGTTATAATTAGTAGGTATAAAAGAGCTACGCTGGAAAAAAAAACTTTTAAAATTACCGCAGAGATACAACACTTATTTTCGGACCCAGTGTAGGTACCTAAACTTCCTAATCAGATTCGGTCACGACCCCGAATTTTGAACCTTTCACATGAGACAGAGGAGATCATTCCCTGCAGACTTAAGGTGTTCATTGAGCATCGTTCAAACGGGCATCTCTGGGTTAGGAGCACGTGATTAACCTACCAACGGTCTTGGTGATCGAGACTAGCGTTCTTTGGGAACTTATTAGACCGGACGTTTGTGTTCTCGCGCATGCGTCAACGAGTGCCTCGATTTGGCATTTACAAAGTTTAGAAACATGTAGATCATCACCACTGTCTGTCTATTTTTGTCAATATAGTGGCATGAACGTGCTTGCCAAGAAAATAGAGAGTTGATTAGAGTTGTATATAGATTTAAAACAAAAACATCTATTAATGAAGAGTGTCCCGGGCATGCATGACTAACCAAAAACTATGGTCTCAGTGTGGGAAAACCCCATGTGACGCAATCAATGATTCGTACTTTGCGTGACAGCTCATAGATGGCGCTTTCCCCCGGCCCGATCACTTGTCACTGGGTGCGTTTATGCTTGAAGAATAGAACTGTCAGGATGAGCTATTTCAATGGCATGTGTCTTTAGAACTAAGAGTTCAGTGACATATATTCAGATGCCACGATCATTTTGTTTCGATCCATAAGTTTTTTTCTGCATTTTCAAGCACATGTCATATCTTCGAACCTTTTAATTCATTCAATATCAAGATTGGAGAGAAGCCACCAAAACTTTTTCATTTATCATGGCCGCCCTGCGGGAGCACTTATAGGAGCGGCCCAGAAAATTATTAGAAATTCTAGAGAGGGGGGGGAGAGGGGGGTGGTAGTGGCGAAATTGTTCAACAGTCTTGATGAGTGTGTGGAAATCACACCACGACGGTTTCATTGTTTCATACCCCAATGGCAAATAGTAGTCCCCTAATAGCGATACTGACCAGAGCGTGCACGTGCAGATGGTGATCCGCCGCATCATGGGCGTGCGCACCAGGTCGACCACCGTGTACGTGTCCCGCGCTGCCGCCGACACTGACCGCTCGCTCTGGTCACTGTCAGGCGTCAGTATTGGCTAAAACATATGTGATAAGATGCTAGCAGACCATAAGCTTTTAGAAGAGTGGGGTGGCGCACTCCATGGTTTTGCACGTATGAAAGCTGGTGCACAAGACATGTCAAATTCCCCTGAAATTGTCTTTTTAATGAAAGGGTATGGTGCAAGCCGTTTGATCTGCCATAACAAGAACCAATTGTGTAAAGTAGACCCTTCATGTAATGTCATCTCTATATAAAGATATCACCTCTATAATAATATAATTGTTCACAGTCCCACACCCCAGCAAATGTCAAAAGGCCACAATGAACCTCGACAAGGAGACTACGTTTAAGACCGCTTGCGTAATCCCTGCTTAAGAATGCTGTACATTTCGTCACGCTTCACAAAGGTGGCGCATTGTTTTTTATCTTGAGACTCCCGTATAAGAAAATGGAATATTAGAAACTTGACCCTCACCCTGCTGGCGGCCGAGCTGTCGTGGTCGCTGAGGCAGTTTGCCGGCAGCGTCTTGCCGTTGAAGCGGGCCGCGCGGTGGAGGATCGCCTCCGCCTCCTTCACCTTGCCCTTACACAGCAGCCACACCAGCGATTCGGGGATCAGCCTGCAGCGGAAACAGGGAATAAGTCGTGGCAAAAGGTTATTTGTAAATCAGTCTGTAGCAGCCAGGGAGTAAGCTATGCAAAAGGGGCAGACGCATGTGTTCCTGTGAGGGGTGGGTGGCTTGAAGCGCCAATTAGAG
>CM032660.1:21645885-21700885 GCA_019095985.1 Streblospio benedicti | reverse complement strand
ATCAACAAAACCTCCCATTTTCAAAAAAAAATACGCCGAACACGGAACTACATGGTGACGTATCAGACGTATGTTTTGTTGCCACTGAAAGGGATTGTCGTCTGTCGTGTCGTCACGTGATACAGAACAAAGCTTGGTCAATACGGGCTCATTATGGAATGTACACAGCCAGAGTGCCCCAATACTGCGCAAACATCGCCCTCTTCAAAGTATCGATTTTACACAAGTGGTTTAATCCCATTTGAGCTCTTTTTTTGTTACCCTGCTCCTATGGTATGTCATCTGAAAATTATATCAAATGACGTCTTTTTTGAAATAGAGTGCCTGGATTGCAGGGTGTCAATATGTTGAGTTGTGTAATTGCAATTTTCTTATACCTTGTAAAGATGTTTTGTTCATGACATGCAGGAAGATACAAGAGGCACACACTCCTCCACTTTCCCACCAGAATCTCTTTAAAACTTGTGAATTGAAACATGATAAGCCCAAAATATATGAGGATGGGTCATGAGCATCTGTACCAAAAACTCCTCATTAATTTCAAACTCTAGGCCAATCAAGTTCGTGTATTGAAGACATGACCCTTCATGTTCACCACTTCCTTCAGAGAATTGCACTTTGTTAATCCAATCATTTCTCGAATTTTCTTATAGTGGTTGTATGAATCAAACTGCAACGCGTACTTTCTGAACTGATATGATAAAACAATATGCATGTAGTTCGAAAGGTGCGTACCAGGGAGTTGTGTAACTGAATACCGTATCACAGGCACATGCACTATGGTGTCCTTCAGATCTTGCCTCTTTGTTAACCAAAAGTGACTTCTACCCTCAACCTTAGTGCGATCTGATGGAAGGTTTTGTTACATTTTACATCTTAGTCATTGAATTAATGAAAACGTTTAGAGGTATGACAATCATGAAATCGCAATCAATCACATTTAGAAAGCATGTAGTGGTATCTTTTTCTATTAAGTTGTCAACTTGTCATGTTATGTATAAGGAACTTGAGAACATATAGTTTTACTGGGACTAAACAATCAGCGTAGTATGGATTTTTACGCTATATTAAAGTAACAAACAATAAGAATGACAGCCGAACTTTTCTAATAAGAATACATAGGGGCGGTCTGTTTATGGAGGCTTGTGGTGGTCTCTTTATTAAGGTTTGAGACCGAGAGAGAGAGAGTTAGTCTTAATATGGAGGTGGTCTCAATTGAGAGGTGGCTCTATTTGTTTCAATTTTAATTTTACCAAGACTAAGACCAATAACTTTAGTTATTTGATTGATTTACCAACTTTTACTTCAGAAAACAAAGACAATAAATGTAATTCAGCATCACTAGCACACAGGGTTTGTGGTCTCCTGTTGAGACTTGTCCCCTGGAGTTGTCACAACATTGAGCGTCATAGAAATAAAATCAAGTGGTCCTTTGTACAACATTCTTAAAATATATATATATGCGAAAGAAAGACCGCAGTGACAAGCCATATTTAACACGCATGTACCACTGGTTACCCTCATGTTGTCGCCACTATACTCTTTTTACAACTCCCACGCTACGTCCATATTGCACCGAATGACCTCTTCCGTAGATAACCGACAGAACTATCAGAGATTAACACAGTCAATAATGGGGTATTAATTTCTCTCATTGTTCAATGTAGACGTGTTGTTAGGTTTTGTGCAGACTTTCTCTGCTTTTGAGATGTGGGAAAATGGTTCACGTTTTCTCAGTATCGATCATAGTAATTGACATGACATCTATTTTGGCGATCATTTTGGAATTTTGTTTGTCAGAGAACAGAACTTCCAATTAAGACCAACTCACCATTGAGACCACCGCTATAATAGTACCGTTTCTCCCGGTCTCAAACCTTCATAATGAGACCAAAATGAACCTTCGTAAAAAGACCACCTCCCTATTGCGACCACTTGAGACCAGTCCTCAGGTGGTCCGAATAGAGAGGTTCTACTGTAAATGGTTTAGCATCTATCTTTACAATCACATAAACAAATGTTTGATGCAATCCCATGAATACTATGATTTCATGTCGTGGTTTTAATTCTTCTCATGGTCTAGGGTTCTTGCGTATCGGAACAATCTCAACATGAATATGCAAACTAACAAATAGGGAGCTTTCATTACAATCTAGAGATCACTTAACAACAAAACTCCGATTTAAAAAAACAAACAACAACAAACAAACACAAAAACCAAGCCACGACCTTGAACTCTTGATATTATTAAAAATCTAGCAAATACCAAGATAGCTATTACAATTCCAATCATCACTCAGTTCTGTATAGGTCCCTACCCCTATATCAACACAACTGATGACCATATTCCATTTGACTAGTATACCAAGTGGCCTTGACGGGAATCGAATTCTAAACTCCTATGTTGTGCGACCAGAAGGCCAACGACCGAGATAGTTATTTCACAGGTACAGCGATGCCCTGTATGATAGATTAGGCCTACTATCTACAATCTTTAGGTATAGTAGAAACGTCAAGTAAGATCACCTCTATACAGACAACCATCGCAAACCTCCATAAAGAGCCCACCTCTCTTTGAGACCAAGTGAAAACAGTCCACGGGTAGTCTTAATCATTGAGCCAGCATCGTGAGAGGGTGGAGGGGGTGCAAAGAGTGTACATGAATTGGTGTATATTATTACTACATTTGCTTTACAAACACTGGTTCTTAGTCTTTACCATATAATGATAAAGACAAAGAACAATGCAATTTTAGTGACTTTTAAAGGAAATGTAGTATACCTACCCCTACACCCTCTCATTATGCTATGGTCCACGTCTTAATAGAGAGGGCCCACTGTATGCACAGTTAAGAACTTTCTTCCAAAGTGACAATTGCAATGCACCCGTGTAAATTAAGCGTGTTGTAACTTCAGTGGCGTGTTTGTTGTAGGTTGACGTTTGTACAACTTGTCAACAGCGCCACTATCAGGTGTGTTTGCCGTCCTCTTGGTCTCAGGAAACGTAATGACAAACTCAAGGGTGTCACTTACAACTGTAATTGCTACAAATGCTCAGGTAAACTCGGAAGCAGTTTCTAATTAACAGTTCAGTGTCAAGTCGCTAGTACGGTAGAACGATAATAGGGGGTGGGGTGGGGGAAATGCTGAGAAGGGATGTGGAAGAGTGGGGCCTATATATACTAGGCAGCCGGACAGAATCCGTGAATGAATGTTATTTAGTATTCTGATAATGTGGTGTTAAACATTTTTATTATTCAAACGCAATCGCACATTTTACATAATGAAATGGATGTATGACCCCATAGGAATATCTCTGTATTGAGACCACTTTGAGACTTACCCTTAACGTGCGGTCTCAGTAGAGAGGTAGTATCATTAAACAGCTTGGCGATGGTCATTTTAAGAAATTTGAAACAGCTAGAAAATCGTTTCAATGTATGGGTGGCCTTGTTAGATAGCCCTATTTCGTGCTATTTGGGACACTTGTGACAGCAAGGTAGTGTCCTTATTACTAAAGTGTGCTATTTATAACATTATCCATGGCAATAGAACAACCATCGGATCCAGTAACTAGTATAACCCCTCGACAAAGACCTACCGGGTGATTGACCTCCAACAGACAAGTGGTCTCTCTAGTGAACTTCCTGTTGCTCTCTTGATGAAGCATTGACACCATCAGACATGGTCTTGTTATAGAGGAGGTCTCAATGACAAGGTAGCTTTAATCATAGGTTGTTCTCCACTATTTTTTGTCCACAATTGGGCAAGCCTTGGGCGCGCAATTTCCTGTGCGGGGTTTCTTAATGAGCTACTCAAATTCAATTGAGCAACAGAGCAGGGTGCAAATTGGGAAGCACAGCTGTTGTCAATTGTTGTTCTTCTTAATTATAGAATGGAATTAGTCATACGTCTGACTGGATTCCTTCATGGGTTTTGTTTGCTGTGAAATACGGATGTGGGTCATTGTAATGTTATTAAAGTAGATTCTATCAACAGTAACACGTGTTGACTTCAAATGAGACCACCTTTCTGTGGAGACTATATCCATAATAAGACCCTTTCACGTCTGGTTCATGAACTTACGTGCAATGAGGTCACAATTGAGCACTAAAAAGAAACCACCTTGCTATTGAAACCACTTGAGGTCAGTCACTGGGTTGTCTTAATAAAAAGGGTCTCCTGTATTTGGACACTCATCATACTGGGGTCATATATTCTCGGATAAATGAAGACCCAGCCTTTGCATTGGAGCGCTTGTATTTACCAAGTGTCTCTTCAGACAGCTGTCAATGCATGATCATAGTCATTACAGGCAATAATATTTGAAGGACACGTGATTTATTTCAAATGTCATACTCATTTATCTCGGGGTTATTATTCAAATCACTAGTCATTGAAAATAACGATATTGTAGCACTGTACAGTGTAAAAGAGATTTTCGTTGACAGAAATATGTACTACAAATAAAAGAAACAATTGTTACAACACCAATTTCAGGAATATCTAGTACCCATACAAAACCTTTAAAATTGGTTGCAAACGTGAGTGTAATAGTTTTGAGTTTTATCCAGTAGATAATTGTCTGAAAATAGACAAATCTCTGGTCTACTTTTCTAAAATAAAGACAGCTCATTGCAAATCAAAATCTGAGAGAAATTGAATATATTTTCCAATAAAGGCTTCAAATTCGAGGCATTTGTCTTTGTGAACAAATCAAATCGTCCCGGCTCCCAATATAAATTCCTCCACACTATTAAAACGTGTGGACAAATTAATGCACTCCTTAAACAAGCCATGCCCCAGTCAGACAGTCACGATCATTCATCCCATAGTTTCTACTGTACAGTTTCAGATGAGAATAACAAAGTGGAGAAGATAATTTTACCTTTTCAAGCACATCTGTTACAAGATATTGTGCACAGTTTCAATGTCTACGATGCCAATGCCGAATTCAGCTTCAATATTCTGGACTGTCAGACCCTAGCTTTGTGTTAAAAAGTAGAGAAATTTAGATGAAGGGAAATCCTCGCTAGAGTGGAGCCTATGAGGGGTTCTGATGAGGTTAATCTGCTCACGATAATCCGTGATGAGGCAAAGCAGACGACAATTATGAAACAGCGCGCTGATCAATTTGTGAAATCCGCACAACTGGAATGCAATGACCGTAAAGTCACAGAAAGTGCCAGAAAGGTAATTACCCGTTTAAACGATTCACATCTTCATGTGTGTTTGGCTTATTATACATTTCACAGGTTATTGAAGATATGAGAATCTACGTCAGTGGGTCGGGGGATGCTGAAAAACTTTTTTTTAACTTTTTTACTGTGGTGTTTCTTGAAAATCTGGGCTGGAAACTGTAATGATTGAGATGAAGTAAAAAACACAATGAGAACATGTGCGTGTAACCCAGTCCACTGCTGATAGTCGCTACACACACATAATGGATCAGTTTCAAAAGAAACCTTATCTGGATCACAATCACCGATTAGCCTGGATTAAGCTGGATTAATTGAAAAGTTGAGTTCACTGAACAAACATAGACTCGTGTCTGGAGTGATGTGTGCTGTTTTTTTGGAGGCCGATTTCACATCTATTTGACTTTGACATCTAAGTCTTTCAATACATTGCAGATTACTTCTTGCTAATCTCTACAGTTAAACAATTTTAGGAATGTCCCTCTATTTGTGTAATTATGTTTGTTTTGTACTAGTTGTTTCTTAAATAAAATGCCACTTGTAGTTGAAGTGTTTAGAAATGTATAAATATCCCCCAATGTTACCAAAATAGTGAATCATATTGCACCAGCCTGGTTTTTATGTAGTTTCCTTATACCAGATCAGCATGGATACCAGTAACCATATTTCTTTAATCTGACATAGCTTTGGTAGTATTACCATTACCAAAGACTTGATGCTTTATCTATTCAAACTCCTATAAGACATGAAAATCACTTAAAACAAGAATTTACTTCATCTGCTGACAAAATTAAGGTGAATACGTGTAGGCCCTACGTGTTACATGCTAAGTTTTCTTGAATATCATTTTTTGCAGTCATCAAACGTTTTCCTGTTTGAACTATAGCGACTCGAGTATAGCGACTGGCATTTGATTCTACTTTCAAAGTATTGACACAGTAAAGGCTGATATCATTGTCACCGGATTTATGAATATGTTTGTTACACCTCTAGGAAACTAACTAACAAGGCCTATATACAGTATTCACACGTCTCTTATGTAGTAACCTTCTTCTTTGCAAAAATGTACCTTTCTGAGTAGTTCCCTTTTAAATACACCCTTGAATTAAGCAGCACATTTTAGAGATGTTGTCGTATGGCACTTAGTGCTGCACAGATCATCCCTGAGATGGAACGTGATAAATAAATGCAATTAGGTAGATAAACCGGCAATCTGTGCGCAATACTGCCGACATTGCTGCCAATCAACACAGAGAGGACCCTATGGGGGTAAATAGGGTACATAGGCAGGGGGTCTTAATTGAATGTTCTGCTGTCTATGAACAGATTCTCTTCTTATACGTTTTTACTGTGAGTGGTGAACGATTCCATGTGTTCTTTTTGGGCAATGCATGTACGTCAGCTAGTGCTTAGTGTTCCAACACAGTCAATATAACAAGCTATTAATCAGCCAAATCACCAAACTTTGAATTTCATATTTTGATTGATTCCGTGAAACTTGATTTTTCATTCCATTTTTGTGTTTTTCTTTTTCTTTTTTAATAATTGACATTGAAAGATATGAAACCAGCGCTAAGTGGAAATGTCTAATCTGTATGTCACGTGATTGAGAAGTCACGTTTTCAACCGTTCTCCGATATCTTACCATAGAGGTTATTCTGGTGCTTCCCTTGTCTGTGAAAATCGCTACAGGAAAACCTCTCTATTAAGACAAACTAGCGGCTGGCCTCAATCGGTCGCTATAAAGAGATGGTCTTTTTATGGAGGTTCAAGTTCGACTCTTTATGAAAATTCGTGCCAGCAAAATCGAATTTATCAAAGAGGTGGACTCTTCAGAGATTTGTTCTATATTGTAGGCTACACTGTATAGATGGAACTAGTTTGAACTGAAATCTGAATCCCATATTTTTGACACAATTTTTTTGAGTGGGATACTCTACCGGCTTCCATAGTTGGTGAATATTCACCAGAACCTATCCGTGTATATAATGGCAATCCCCTACACAAGAATATCTTACTATTGTGAAGAGCACCAAGTGGTTCCGTCACTCTCGACGAGAAGCCAATGGTTTCATTTTTAACGTTATTGTAGAAGTATTTTCATATTAATTTTCACGTAATTCATACTATCTTTATTATACGATAACTTTTCAAAGTATTCTTTGTCATGCACTAGTGACTATAATGACAAAATCTGCGTGTGCTAACTAAAATGAGAACATTATCATATGATTTATTTTTAATAATTAAAAGCAAAGGGGACGCAGGTAATGTGTGTAGTTCTCGGATGTCAAAGGATGAGTGTGGTTTTATCATGGCAAAATCTCAAACAAAGTCTTTGGCGTCGTCCGTCTAAGGGAGTTTCTTTTACACTGTACATATTTTCAGTGTTACAATATCTACATTATTTTTTTTTATAACTTGTGATTTAGATAATAGTTTTATAGCTGAATTTGAGCATTTTTAATGATACCCCATTTTTTACATGAGGGCATAATGTATAGAAATAAAAAAAATCTCTCTACAATACTTCCACAGAAAAATATCGATCAATATAATACTTACTCCTGCCGTATAAAGTAGAAAAATATCTGAATCCAATTGAATGTGCTATTGATAAAATGATCTAGAATACTTCACAAAAGAATATATTCTTATACTAAGAATCCACCAAAAATGGAGGCTAAGAGTGTCGTAGCATCCCCAATATAATATACTTACTTATATATACTTATTTACGCCTATATATAATGGTAGTGGTATTAAACAAATTTTGGTGTGACGTTTAGCCACAAGACGTCATAATTAAATAACTTGCTGTTACCCCCCCCCATTAGCCTGGGCGCAGTGTGGGCTCCGTGCGACCATTTTTAGTAAAAAAAAATCGGCTAAGACGGAAAAAAATGAGAAACGTATTGGGAAAATTAACCCTCTCAATGTTGCTGCGCCAAATCGACCCGTCACGGTGCAACGCGATGTCAGGGGCTCTCAAAATAGGCTCCGTCGCAACGCCGCGCTCACGCCGCCTCCAAAAATCACGCGGTGTGACACTGCTTCCTCGGAGAAGTGTTGTTTTTTTTGACACCGAGTGACCACTTCGCGCCACAGGGGGGATTATTGATCGGTATTGATTAAATTCCCTTTGATCTTTTTGACATCCCGTTCCACTGTGTTCTTTGGTCGCATGATATCGCATGCCACCGTCCGGGGTTTAAATCATCGTCGCAGTACGTCGCCCCAAGTCGCAAACTGTGTGTTGCCATGTCCTGCGATGTGTGTTTTAAGGCGTTGACGGAGTCGGGCGTTGTGCAACACAGTTCGAGTTTATAAAGGGATGTTTGGTATTGTGGCGTTGGGATTTTTATTCTCATCATGTTGCGGAGTGAAACGCTTGTGGCGACGCTGGATTTAGTGTCCTTTGGCACCGCTGGGTAAACGTATTGAAGCGCTATTATTTGGTGCTGATCATGTTAAATAGATTATATCACTGCTCATATATTTCTACACGTGAGCTGAAACCACACTCCCACAATGGTAGTTCGTTGTCTACTAATATATAGCAGAGGGTAGACCCAAGCGCATAATGTCTACAAATGGTTTAAAATATGTAAGTTTACTGCTACACTTGTTTGGGTTGTGTATGAGAAAAATAATGGCAACAAATCTGAAGAATGTGAAGCTTTTACATATGGATAGATCTTGTTTGATCTTATGGTATATTGTGGTTAAATGTGGTGCATTTGTAGTTTTGCCAGGTATTAGACACAGGTGTACGAATTTCAAGCTGTCTGGCACTGTTGGAACTATATTTTTTTCTTAAATACGGGGCAGGTAGGGGGGGAGGTGGTCGCGGCGCTTCACCTTTTGTCCGCGGCACGAATTCTGACGCCGTGAGGCATGACAATTGAAGCATTTTTTTCTTGCTTATTTGATTTTGCGGCTTTGGGCAGCGGGATACCGCCTAACATCGCCCATGCCGTGCCCAAGCTAATTGGGGGATAAACCTACCAATGTTATGGGCATTTCCAGATGGACATGAGAACCTTGAAATCAACACCACCTAGATGAAATTTAATGATGTCATGATTACAATACACTTGCTATTAAAAGTATATGTCCCACGTCCTAAAACGCAGTTTCAAATAATCTTCCTTCAGGCCCGACACCGATCCCTCGTGGGCAGTGGAGGGTAGGTTTGATTTGTTTGCATATTCCTTCGTAGATGCTATAGCAAAAGGTTATTATATGAGTGGGTGTAGGGTATCACAGAATATCTCACTGAGTGTGGGTTGTTAACAGTATGAGTGAGCGGTATAGTGAACAAGTACTGTTAACAATTCACACGAGCTGATATATTCTCTGGTATCTTATCACATGAATATAATGAGCTTTTGGTGTCATTAAAGTTTGATAATAATATTATTCACGGTCAGAAATGTGAGAATATAGGATATCCACTTTTTGCACCAGACCATAATGGTATGGAATAAAAAAGAATCTCTTTACAATATTTCCACAGCAAAATATGGGTCATTCTCCCCCTTCTGACCGTCTTTATGAATGAATAGGTCATGGCATATTCCCCGATTTCTTCTCTTTAAGCCACCTGTAAGCTGCACCTTTCAGCTAATCAGAGCCGAGCAATTGAGAATTAATGCACTACTATTTGCATACTTTTACTACAACCGAACTATTTCTACTATAAGCTCATTATTTCTACTATAAGCTTAATAAAGTCATAAAGTTATTGTTTTTAAATACCATATGTCAGCTCTGATTATAAAATTGCCGTGAAACTCGGTGTCCTACTTTATACATCAGCTTAGTTTTCAACAGCACCTTGATCTTTGCGTTCTGAAAATAGCTGCATGACCTAATTGTTCTAGTGACTTATCATGTAGACACACGCCACTGCTGGTCAAAAATACTTTTAAATCATGATGAATGTGATTTACTAATCTATAAAGCACCATATACGTGTATATGATGTTAATCTCTTTATATTCCTGTGTGTAGGATATCAGAGAATATCTCACGTCGTGAGGATTAACAGTACTCGTACGCTACGCTCACTCGTACTGTTAACAACCTACACTCAGTGAGATATTCTCTGATATCCTACTCCAACTCATATACTAGCCTTTTAATATAAGACTTACTTCTGTCGTCTAATGCAGAAAAATGGATAAAAATTAATGTGAAATTCATAAAATGATCTACATTCCATCAGAAAAATACAATATTCTACTTAGAACCCACCAAAAATGGAGGCTAAGAGCGTCTTAGTGCGTCTAATGTATTATAATTTCTTTTTACGTATTTGTATAAAAAAAACTTTGGTGATGACGTTAATCCACGTCACGTCATAAACACGTTATAATAAATCTATGAATATCTAATATTGAGTTCATACGGTAATCTATCAATGTTATGGACATTTCCAGGTGGACAGGGGAAATTGCAAACTAATTAACACCACCGAACGTAATATTGTGATGCCATGTTTATGATACACATACATGTGTTTGCATATGGCCCCACTTTTTACACGAGACCATAATGTCTAGAAATTAAAAAAAAAATCTTACAATATTTCCACAGCAAAAATATGGATCATATAGGAGTTATTCCTGCCGTGTAACATAGAAAAAGGTTTGCATGGAAATGAACGTGAAATTCATAAAATGATCTACAATCCACAAAAAGAAAATATAATATCTAACTTAGAAATTATTGAAAATGGCGGTTATTAGCGTGGTAGCACTGCCAGTCCGACATAAATTAGTAGCAGCTCTGACAAAGTAACGTCAGGTTGTTTCCACAATATAAATTATGGTGATGACGTTAGGGACACATTTCGTCATTGATAAGTTACGTTAACCTACCAAAGTAATGATCATTCCCGGGTATACGGATTTCTTGTAATCAAAACCATCTAGCTATGCTTGCAATAGGTATAGAGATAAACGTATGTGCCTCACGTGTAAAAAAGCAGTTTTAAATAATCTTTGTCTGTCAAAAAGGGGAAAGTTTTCATTTCTACAAAAGTGTGTATACCACAAATGCCATAAAGGGCCGAATTTATAGCTAATATAACAGGCCCGTAGGAAGCCCATGGCCTGACCAATAATTTGCAGGGGGGAAATAATGCAATACTTTAATCATGGCCTGACCAACCGTTTGGAAAAAAATGAAAATCCCAAATAATAGACCACAATTTTTAAATGGCCTTTACTTACCAATATCATTTTGCTTCGTAAGAGCCTGGTCATGTTGATAAGTCATCAGGGACGGATCTAGCGGGAGGGGGGGGGGCTCGGGGGGCTCTAGCCCCCCCGCCTGCCATATTAGCCCTTAAAGCCCCCCCCCCCCTACAATTTAGCCCCCCCGCCCCCCCCCCTTTTTTCCCACCAAAATACTTCATTTTCATAGGGTTTTTCATGAAATCCCGTAAGTGAGCCCCCCCCCCCCCTTCCTTATGTTTTCCTTACGTCCCTTTTCCAAAAACCATGGATCTGACCCCACGCATGGACAAATCCGCCCGCCCCCCTCTCAAAATTTGAAAATTAGCCCCCCCTCTCAAAATTTGAAAATTAGCCTCCCCCCCGGTCTCAAATGTCTGAATCCGTCCCTGGTCATTATTTCAAATAATCAAATTGGGCCCACTCGCTGCGTGTTCGAGCCCACCTGTACTCTCTCGTGTACTCTCCATGTAGTACACCACAGTGCAGGTGGTTTCTACATCAATGCTACAGTACGCCATCTGTCATCTGTACTGTGAATGCATGACCCTGAGATAAAGCAAAATCTCACCCTCTCAACAGTGTGACCTCATGAAATGTGCTATTATTCATTAGCTATTTAAATCAATTATCTCATTGTAGTGTTAACATATAGTAGCTTTGTTTTGTAGATTTTAGTTTAGTAGACTCAGATACCAATCACCAATCATTGTATATATGCTTGGTTGTACTTTGTCCCTAGAGGGCGCTTCATTGCTTGAATAAATGATTCTGATTCTGGTTTTGACTCTGTAATATCTTGTACGATGCTTTGCGTACAACGTATTAATTAATTAATTAATTAATTGATTAATTAATTAATTCATTCATTCACTACTCTAGTCGAGTCATTCACAAGGCAAGATGGGTGCATTGCTTCAAAATTATTTATAGGAATTGTAGCCACTACACAAGTGTATGGCTTACAATGTATTTAAATCTATTAATACCCCACTTTTTACACGAGTGCATAATGTCTAAAAAATTAAAATAAATCTTACCATATTTGCACAGCAAAAAATGAATCAATATAAAGCTTACTTCGGCCACCTAACAAAGAGAAAGGTCTGAATAAAAGCTGAATGTTAAATTCATAAATTTATTAAGACTCCTTCTCAAAAGAATATAATATTCTACTTATAATTCTCCAAAAATGGAGGGTAATATTGCCGTAGCACTCCCAATATAACATAATAATTGCTTTGTTATTAGTGAATTTGTCATTAGTAAATCATTGATTTCTAACAGCAACTCATTTTTTAATGTATTTTGGTGATGATGTTATGTCACATGACGTCATAAATAAGTTACTGTTAACCTACCCATGTTATTGGGTATATCCCAAGCGTATGGTGTAACCCAATAACCCGGGCCCAATAATCAAAACCATCTAGACATGATCAACAGAATCCGTAATATTATAAGCAAAAATGCGGATCGGTCTTTGAAGGTTGTCTTAAAATAGCACTAACAGACTTTGCAACAATGCTAACAAATTTAGCAGGAGTGTGTGGGTGAAGCACTTGACCACGGTTATCAATCCCAGGAATCAGCCTAGGACACAACCAGCTGTACTGTTAATTAAAACTAAAAAAGAGGCAGTGTGTGTCCAGTATGAACGTACGTTTTTAGGCAGTATCAAAGGAGACAGCAGCGTAAGTAAGTAAAAAAGGAGTGTCACTGCCGTAAGCCCTGCTCGTTTGTCATGAGGACCATAACATCCCTCCTTAAACACCCTCACGTGTCATATGAATGAACAGCCCCGGAGATTTGCATAAACCCAGTTCCGACATTGCCAGGGCATGAAGCCAGAGTGAATGCAATAAGCCCACTGTGACTCGCCTTGCAGTGTAGGTTCGCAACGACCAGATTCGAGCATGGTGAAGGACCATGACCTACACCAGTACACTTGGGCTACAAGGTAGGTAGGGGGCTGATGCACCCTAGCATGATAAGCTGGGGGCTGGTGCACCCCATACATGAAGGAGCCATCTACAGCAGTCAAGGAACCTGATATGAGTGAAGCATTCTTGTAATCAGCATGTGCATCATAACCAAAGCGTTCCCCCAGTGGGCTCCCTCTATTCCATCAAAAGAACGCCCGCTGGAATAAATCGTAGTTAGCTGATGTCATCATGAGTACCCATCAATTGAATGAGCCGGCAGATGAATAATGTTATGATATTTTAGGGTGATTCTCAGCAACATCATAACTTTTTTTTACCAGCAGATGATTTGTTTTTTTCATTTTTGGTGCATAAGAAGATTATTATATTATATGGTCATGAAATATGGCGAAATTTAAGTAAAGTCTCTTTCTAAGTTTTAGTTGTGGGCACATAGCATATTAAACCAACTGAAATCAGAAGTCTGCATACCTTAAGTCTCTTATCACTGTTTTACAAAATTAATATACATTTGACAGCAATTTTTTTATTTTTCATTGCATAAAATCAATACTTTGGTATGCTTCAAGTCCAAAACGTGCAAAGAAATCGAAACAAAATGGCTGTAACTTATTTCAGCAGATGATTTGTTTTCATTTTTGTTGCATATAAAGATTATCACATGGCCATGAAAATAAAAGAAAAAAAATGACCACACCCATGTTACTTTTGTTTCAAAATGGCCGCCAATATGGCGGATTTTATGAAAACTTCCTTTATAAGTATCAGTTATGGACACATAGCAAATTAAACCAATTGAAATAACAAGTCTGCATAACTTCAGTCATTTATTACTATTTATCAAAATTAATATGGATTTCAGTGGCAGATCCGTGAGGGGGACGGGGGGGAAGGGGCCCATCCCCCCACTGAAGGATAGATCATAGATCAAGTTGTGTCAACTTATATTTCAACTGTTCACTATGAATTAAATAATCTCAATTGGAATAACAGGAAAGTACTTTAATATACTTCAAATAGCTCTTAGAATGCAATATCTAAGGTGCAAATTAAAAAAAAATATCTTGGGGAGCATTGCCCCAGACCTCCCTAGATAGCCGCTGACCCTACGGGCCGGTGCGCATTCGCGCCTTCGGACTCATTGAACGTTTCTGGGCCCCCAATTCCTCCAAATCCTGGATCTGCCACTGTATTTTGACAGAAAAAATCCATAGTTATGCTCCAGGTTAAAAAATGTAACGTATTCCACTGTTCAGTATAAAAAACAGGTTTGTCGCAAGTAATTACATTCAGAATGCATATGATTAAAAAATACATATAACATAAACTGACACTCACTTAATTTCCTTTTCAAAATAACTACAAATAGAAAAAATAATGCTGGCTTTTGAAATCACCCACACCCCCTTTTCCCCCATCATCCTTGGCCTTCAAAAACAGCAGAAAGATCATCATACCCCTTCTTTCAAACACAGTTTTCAAGTGGCCAGAAGCCTTTTACCATATCCTTACTGACAGGCAACAAATTACTGTCTATCTGTGTAAATGATGCTTTACCCATTCAGGGCCATTGATCTACTAACACTTATATCATGCCTGCACTAACATCAATATCAGGGGTGGGGGCACTTTCATCACTACTGTTGTCCAGCATATCCATTGCCTCATCAAGCGGGACATAGTCATCCCCACTAGCCTTATGTTTATTTCGGAGAAGAACGGCATGTTTTTCACATTTTCATTTTTTTGTATAAAGACCTTTATTATTTCTTGCAGACATGTTGATACGTCTCTGTTTATACTGTATTATCACCCAAAAACAGTAAAACATAGCAGCACAGATTACTGTGATAGTAGTTCATGCTGGCTGCACAACTGATCAATAACCGATCAATAACTGCTTGTTGCAGCAGCAGGTGTGTAATGCACTCTGTTGCTGAGAATCAATTTCATTTTTTCCATGGGGTACATAATGTCTAAAAATGAAAAAAATCTCTGTACAATTTTTCCTAAGCAAAATATGGATCAATATGAGTCTTACTCCTGTCATCTACTGTAAAAAAGGTCTGAATGGAAAATGAATGTCAAATTCATTAAATGATCTATACCCCTTCACAAAAGAATTTGATATTCTACTTAGAATCTACCAAAAATTGAGGTTAAGAGTATAAATTGTAGCATTGGCTGTATGTCTAATGTACATCAAATAAGACTGTTTTATAATAAAAATTTTGGTTATGATGTTGTGAGATATGACATCATTTATAAATTTTACTGTTAATCTACCAATGTTGTGGCATATCTAGGTGTAGTCCAAACCACCTATCCATGACTATATTACGCTTACAAAGAAAGGCATGCATGTGTTCCACATGTACAGAAGTAGTTTAAATTTATCTTTGTCTGTCAAAAAGGGGAAAGTTTACATTTCTACTCAATTGTGCTTCACAAATGCCATAAAACGCCGGGTAGAGTTTCCCATGCGTCAACAATTGATTGTCTTTACATATCAGGTGGTGTTCATTGTTTTACACCAGCTGTTATAATTTAGCTAGAAGTCACAAAGTACACAGTCTTACCAGCAGCCTAAGTCAGACAGTCATGATTGGTATTCGCCAACGTTTTATAATAAAATATGAGATGTTTAATACAAGTTTAATGTTTAATACATAACTTTGTATATTAAAGGCAAATGGAACAGACGAATACTTAAAACGTGGATTAAGAAGGCATACATAGGTTCTTTTGCTACATACATGACATCCGCCCATTCTTGTATTCTGTACACTTTTACACGAGGACATAATGTCTAAAATTGAAATAACACCTCCTTGCAATATTTTCAAAGCAAACATATAGCTATAGATCAATATAAGACTTTCTTTGGTTGGCTAACGAAAAAGGTCTGAATCAAAATGCACAGTCAAATTGTTTAAATGATCTTAACTCTTCACAAAAGAAAATGATATTCAACTTCAAATCCACCAAAAGAATGGAGGTTAAGAAACGCGTTGCACTCGTACTTAGAACATCAGGTTAACAGCTTTGTATTATGTCATCAAGATCATGCCTTTAATTAAGCTAACTCAATTT
The DNA here is from genome assembly GCA_019095985.1 of Streblospio benedicti. Lineage (NCBI taxonomy): Eukaryota > Metazoa > Annelida > Polychaeta > Spionida > Spionidae > Streblospio > Streblospio benedicti. The sequence goes on along the minus strand of CM032660.1, from coordinate 21,684,407 downwards.
TTGTAATGTATTTTGGTGGTTTTTGTCAAATGACATCAAAAATGGTAGCACAAAACCTGTAGCCTCTTATTGCTAACGTACCAATCTATATTGCACTTTGAATATCACATCAAAATATCAAATAAAAAGGTTGAAATATGTTTCAAAACTATTTAGCCATATACGAAATAATGCATCAATATTTTCAACCTATTTCAGGGACTAGGCATTTGAAGGGTTAATTTTTTGGAGATAACGTCATACCTACCAATGTTACTGGGCATTCCCAGGTGTACATAAATGTTGGAATCAAAACCTTCTATCCATGATTATAAGACACTTACAAATAAAATGTATGTGACTCACATGTACAAAAGCAGCTGCCAGATAATTTTACCACTGTCAAAACGGGATCAACAATTGTATAATCACCTATGCCACAAAGGGCTGGTAGGGTTTCAAACGTCAACAACCACCTTGACATATTAATGACTTTTGAGACAGTGGTTTTCAGGTTTGCGGAAGTTTGTTTTGTTTAACTAGAACCCACAAAGTACAGTTTTCACATGATCCTAAATCAAAAAGTTTTCATTGTTAATTTTCCAACTATTTATAATAAAATATAAAAATATACAAAACTTTACGTACATCTTATCTAGTCTAAAGGATGAATCAGAAATGAATGTGCATGCATTGCTTCAAAAATATTGATAGGAATTGTAGCCACTGCACAAGTGTATGACTTGCAATGAAGTTAAATCTATTAATACCCCACGTTTTATACGAGTGCATAATGTCTAAAAATAAAAATAAATCTGACAACATTTCCACAGCAACTATATGGATCAATATAAAATTTACTTCTGCCATCTAATGAAGAGAAAGGTCCGAATAATGCACACTCCTTCACAAAAGAATATGATATTCTACTTAGAATCTATCAAAAATTGAGGTTAAACACATCATAGCACATCTAGTCCACACTGTGTAGCATTTGCTCTATATCTATTATACAGCAAATGAGGTTGTTTCAAATGAACATTTTGGTAATGATGTTGTGAGATATGACGTCATTTACAAATTACTGTTAAAATACCAATGTTGTGGCACACCCAGCGGTAATAAAAATCGCCTAACCATGATTATAATACGCTTACAAATAAAATTATGCATGTGTCCCACATGTACAGAAGTAGTTTAAAATAATCTTTGTCAAAATGCGGAAAGTCTTCATTTCTATACAATTGTATAAAGCTTCACAAATGCTATGGCATAGAGTGCCTGGTAGGGTTTCCCGCACGCCAACAATTGATTGTTACTTTTCAGGTGGTTTTCATTTTTTTACACCAGCTGTTATAATTTCGCTAGAAGCCACAAAGTACATGCAGTCACAATTGGTAATCCCCAACTTTTTATAATAAAATGTAAGATGTTGAATACAAGTACTTATAAGGCATCGACCATTTGATCTCGGGGGGGGGGGGGCAGCAAAAATATTGAAAAAAATAACGCAAGGCTGAAAATTGGTTTAAAAAAATAATAAGATATAAGATATAAATAAATAATTGTCAAATTTTGTAATAATTGAGGTTCAGTAATCTAAGGAAAAAATCTAAAAAAAAAATAAGAAAAAAATAATTAGATGTCAAATTTCATGATTTTTTTATTGAAGCTATGGTGAAAATAGCTGCCCCCCCCGAGATCAAATGGTCGATGCCTAAGTATACGATTACTTAAAACTTGGGCATACAGTTAATGTGATGCATCATAGGTTCTTTCCGCCCACTCTTGTATTTTACACGAGCGCATACTGTCTAAAATTAAAATGAAACCTCCTTGCAATATTTCCATTTCAAACATATAGATCAATATATTGATCTCCTTTGGTCGGCTAAGAAAACATGGTCTGAATCAAAATCTGTAGTCAAATTGTTTAAACTAGTCTCGGACACCCAGACCAACAACACTGCTAGCTAATCAGTCTAAACCCCCTGTTATTTACGTATTGCACATTGAATGTTGCACAATACAACGGTATTTTTGCTGCCATCTCTTATTTAGCTGTCATAACAGAGTTGGGGTTAACTATAGTTCGAATACAGCAATAATTCACCCAGTGTTTGGTGATAAGTAGGATAAGTGGGCGATAAAGCGAGACAAAATATAGCACGAAAATGGCTGCATGTTATTAAAGTGGTAAAGTCCATTAGCCCTGCGGGCAATCTGAGGAAATACCCTACATTTGTCCAATGCTTTTTAATGAGTGTAAGCAAACCTAATGATATTGCAAGTTTTCACAGAATATAACCACGCTTACTGTGCAAATTGTATATTCATATACTAGCAATATGTGTCATATATTATACCAGATTAATGCATGGGGGTTATGATTTTCTATTGTCTGCTGTAGTTTGCTATATTATACACTAACCCCACACGAGCTGTGGGACTGTGTGAGACGTAGATTATTTTGGCCTGCATTTGATATACAAGTTGATATTTAGATATCAAACCCCCGTACAGGTTGATAGTTTGATATAGCTGCATGATATTTTTATTAATGGGCAGAACAACAAACTACCTACAAACTACACATGGACGTGTAAGGCGAACACCGACTTACAATGCTTGCATCTTTTCAGGTTGTATTGTATATACCCATCAATTAGCATTGGCCGAAAATGTGCGTGTTTGTGCAAATGTATATCATGATGTACGCAAGAACCTGCAACACCATCTGACCCAGATTTCCCTCACCACAGCTAGTCGATTTGTCCTTTAGATTTGTCATTTCACTTTGGATCAATTCTCGAACTATGCTCAACATAATAAATGTAAGTAAAAGCAACAAATGGAAGTAAAATATACCTTTAATATTCAACATTTTTAACATTACTGAAGTCTACAATAATAAAGTACTCGCTTATACCCGTGTGGTCATGCTGAGAACCACATTGAATCACTCCAGTTACGTAATCTTATAAGAAGATCCCGACTAAATCATTGGTGAAATCCATTGACTTGGCATATAAAATGAAAATCTACGGAAGGAAATGTTAGTGTCCATGTAAATGGGAACACAATGCCCTCCGTGGGCATAGAAAAAAGACATATCAAGTTGGTGAATGTATAAATATGTTTTTGCAGCATTTTATTTTCAAACGCCCTTGTCCTGACGACACTTGCCCACGTCCTGACAGCACCACCACCCATCCTGGAAGCACCCTGACAGCATCCCCATACACACAACATCTAAGATCAAGCCAAGGCGTCATTCAATGAAAGGCAGTTTTTTGACTATGGAAACATGACAGGGTGACCATCCTCTGTAATAGCCAGTGAAAATCAAATCCATTGTGATTTTCCCCAACATTGGCTATATTATTCTTATTCTTATTCTTATTTAGAGAGTATAAACTACAAACACCTAAATAATGTCAACACAATAACTACACAGCAAACATAATCATCAAGTATGATTCATTGGGGGAGGTTTTCAGAACCATTTAACAACAGTCGATGGTAAAAAGAAAGTCAAGACACCAACCATCCAAAAATAAAAGCCACTCCGCAATGTTCGCATTTTGACACCACCCAACCTCTTCCTGATAGTACCTGCCAACATCCCCCCATCCCCAGACCACTAATTAACAACAAATACATATTACGTAGTTCAGGTCTTCACCACTGGTCTACACCATCCACTCCCACCCATCGTCCTGATAGCACTCACCTTTGTCCTAAAAAAGCTCAGCCCCAAATCTGACACCGATCGCCAAGTCCTGATAGCATGCTTACCATCCTGACTGCACCCATGAGTTGATAGTGCTAACATTACCAACCTCTCATCTTGCTTGAAGCCACATGCACATTGGCATAGCCCAGATACTGACACATTTTGATACTTACAGAATACATATAGTGAAGTCCTTTTGATACTTAGGTTCTGTCCATTACGTCTAACCATAATAGTAATAAATTATATTAATCTTGCAAGCATCCATGCTTCCGATTACTATAGCGTGACTACAGGAACAGTCACTCCATGTACATGTGTGTACAATTAGGTCTCAACCAAGTCATTTTAGTCACAGCTAAGGTAGGAAAAGTTAGTGTTTATGTATCATGCCTTCCATGAAATTAGGAAAGGAATATATTGAGTAAAGTGTATAAAATGAATACCGCACTCTTTTTCTCCAGCACCCACCCTTGTGCAAATTGTGGGCATGGGTGATACTTTGTAACGTTGGCTCGGACCACTTTTGTTAGTTAGTACATATAAATGAATGATAAATAATATTGGCACACTTCATTGTACTGACAACCTAGCACATTCCAAGTATCAAGTATGATATGGAGAAAGAGTGTTTTGGAACAACCTTTAAGACTGAAGGTATATTGAGATAGGGAAGTTCTTATACCACAATATAGAATCGTTTGGAATGAGCAAGAAGTCAAGCGACGGATCAAGCTATAGATTTCTGAGCTTGGATGTAGTATATTTGGCGCATACAGAGAACTGCCTGGATTAACTCGGAGTTGAAGCTTGTCTGAGGATATCTCAATCAATCTCAAGTAAGTCATTGATAATTGACAATGCACTTGGCATCTAGTATGCAAAAGCTATGGAATGAAAAATTAGTGTCTATGCTAATGGGAACATAATGCTCTCCGTGGCACAGATATTCTCACATACGTCAGTAGAACATCCCTATTAAGACTGCCCAAGGACTGGCGTCAAGTGGTTTAATATTGGGATGGTCTCTTTATAGAGACATTTGCAATGGTCTTTTTATGAAGACTTGGGACTGTTATAAATCATCTTATAATAGAGGTGGTGTATTTATAGAGGTGGTCTTGATTGAAGGTTCTAATGCACACATAGCCCAATTGGCAAAGTAGTTTTAATCCCTAGTATTTGAACACATGTGACGCCTTTGGCGTCTTTATGACATTACACTACACCATATGACGCTGTCATGGCGGCCGCTGTCTGCTATTTTTGTTATAAAACCGTTAATTAACAACCACCAGGGCCATATTGACCATGAAAACCATATTCGTGCAAAACTACACAGTACCATGAACGACCTCCTGTAGTTAGATGGCGTCTAGCTAGTCAGGCTAAAGAGGAGATAGCCGAACAAAGTCCAAAAATTAGCGTATTAATACATAGGATGATCTTAACTCTTTAACACATATTTATGACATTCAACATCAAATCCACCAAAAAATGGAGGTTAAGAAACTCGTTGTCCTCTTGTTTAGAACATCAGGTTAACAGTTTTGCATTACGTCATCAAGATCATGCCTTTATTAAGATGACCCAATTTTGCACAGCGTCCTTTTGAAAAAAATGGACGGGTATCATATTTACTGTAATCATTATAAATCGCTCTTAATTCCCAAAGCTTCCTTGTGAAATCAATTTTAATCTTCTCTCTGTGTGGTTTGTAAGTTCCTATCACTGTATTGGCATAGTTGAAGACATGTTTTATTACCCTAGGTAATGTACACAAACGGTAGCACAAAAACCTGTAGCCTCTCGTGGCTAGCGTCCTCTATATTACCATTTGAAAATCATATCAAAATATCAAATAACAAACGTTGAAATATGTTTAAGGCCTATTTGTTAGATATACGAAACATTTCTTATCAATAATTTCAACCTATATCATGTTCTGGGCATTAATATTAGGTTAACTTTTGGTGACGACGTTATGACACGCAACGTCATACCTAGAGTACCAATTCTATGGCTATTCCCAGGTGTACAGAGGGAACCTTGTAATCAAAACCACCTATCCATGATTATAATACGCTTACAAACACCTTACAAATATGAATAGATGTCCCACACGTACAAAAGCAGTTTCGAATAATCTTGCTCTGTCAAAAATGGGATAAAATGATTTATAAACAATAGTGTATAGCTTCAGAAATGGTATAAAGGAGCGGGTAGGGTTTCCCACACGCCAACAATTGTCTCGACATATTAGAGTTCCAGGTGGTTTTCATTGATTTTCACCCGCTGTTATAGTTTAACCAAAGATATTATAGAACTTTGGTTTAACTAGAAGACACAGAGTATAGTCTTGCCAACAGCCAAAATCAGACTGGCACGATTGTTTTAATCACCATTTTTTTTCATACTAGAATATGAGATGTTGAATACGATACATCGAGTGATATGATATTAACGAAGTGCATTTGTGGTGAACAGAGTAAGACAAAGTGGTATGACGTCGATTTCGAATGCAAAACTGATTATAAAAATATGCCATGGCACGAGAATGCACTTACTATTTAACAAGAACGGAAGTTAAATCAAGATATTAGAAATGATGGAGCGTTTTAAAAATTATGTTTTTAAAGAACTGATTGGTATTCAAACGATAAAGAATATATTGAAAAAGAAGGGAAGTTTTAAAATTTTGGTTTCAATGAAATGATTAGTAATCAAGAAATGCAAAATCATGTGTAAAATCAGTGTTTGCTTGATTTTGATGAACTCATATCTCTGCCAAGTTGTAAGATTAATTAATGCTAATTACAAGTACTACATTCCATGAATTACTGCACTGAACGTACTGAGGAATTTTCTTGAAATGATTTATTTTGTGACAAAGATACATAAACACGTAAGCACTTTAGAAAACATGTACATTTTGTCACCCTCACCGTGAAGAGACAATTTGGCAAATGATAGCTATGACGGTATCATTCTGGTCTCACAACCATGGCGTCGTAAGTTCGAGTACCGTCAGGAGCACTTTATATATAGTAGTTTAATGGAAGAGTAGGTCTGTACAACCTGTCTTTAACTATGCCAATACAGTGGTAGAAGCTTATTTGGTATAGAAAACACAGAGAGTGAGATGAATAGAATCTGCAATCAATGTTAAAATTATCACTCAACTTTGACTAGGGCCCACTCATATGCGGAATCTGCAACAGTTACTGGGATGTGACACCTCCAAGTATCGGAATTTTGTTTGTTAGGTACACAGGATATAGTCCATTGGTAAAATCAGTTTGAGTAGCAAAAGGTGGATTGATTGTCATCCTTATGCAGTTAGGGATTCATTATGATGTAAGTGATATTTACTGCTATAAAAGAAAAGGAAATTTTAAAAAATATATATATAGTATTTATCTGTTTGTAATTTAAATTTCGAGTCTACAGACTCCCTTTTCAACAATACTTTTTAAAGGAGTCTGTAGACAAGAAATCTAAATCAATAAACAAATGAATGTTTTTATTTAGTCTTATATATTTATATCAGTAAATGTACTCATACATGATAATAAGTATCGCCTCGCTTATACATGTACACCCAAATTAGACGCAAAGATTAAGTAAGACAGACCCGAATATGGAAGCCGAATCAGCTGTGGTATTATAGTGATAATTGATATGGTACATTGTCTCACCATGTGTTTATAAAAGGTAGAATCACGTATAGCTCCTCTGTTACAGCAAAATGATGAATATTGGTGACCATAATGAGACTGCTGCTTTATAAACATCCCAACTAGTCATAGTCACTTCCAAGACTGGTTTAGTTTGGTTTATTCTATTTGCCACCATGAATAAAACATACAGTAAAGCCTTCTAGGACCACATTCATAAAGAGACCACCTATGCAACGAGACCATTTCTCATGGTCCAAAACCTCCATAAAGACACATACATGTACAAAGACACCTCCATGAACCTTCACAAAGAGACACCTTCTCTATTCTATTGAGACCACTAGAGGGAGTTCAAGTTGTGTAGATTACAAAGGACAAGTGACTGTTTTATGCTTATCTACATATGCTTGTGTCTTAGGTTTATTAGTAATGCACTTATCGTGTAGCTTCTAATCTCCTGTAATCTATATCTGAACGTTCCAGTCAAGTGCCCTCCTTATGAAATAGCAAGTGGCTACACTTGATATCTACTTGAATTGCTTTTCAGGCTTGATTGTTATGTAACTGTCAGTATTATATTTCACCAACAATTCTTTATATACTTTATGTTAGTAGGGAGACACTTCGAAAAGGAGTTATGAGGGTGGTTGGGTGTTGTGTGTTGGAAGGGGGTGCGGGCGGGTTGCTATATTAACTACAGATACAAATGTACATGTACAATAGCAGTCTCAAATAATCTTGGTCTGTCACAAAAGAAACAAGCTTTACTTTAAGAAAAATCCACAAACATGTCTTTCAGCTCGGCTTTACATACACTCTATTTCAAACTTCATTGTCTATACAAAAGCTCTCAACAATTTCGTGATAAAAGTGTTCTTGTTTACATAAATAAATCACCCCACCCCTTCTGCTGCTTCCGGGAATATCAAATGAGCCGTCCATGCCCTGTCCGTTATTTTGCAAATTCTAATTACTGTAATACCATCTGCATTTAAGATAACCCACCGAGGTTACTCATTTCTATCATGATGCCCCGACCTAGTAAATGAACATCTACAGTTCATATCACACGAATATGCCTTCTTCTGTGCCATGGTAAAGCCCCAGTCAGACAGGCGCGAGTGTTCGACTATTTTACTGTGCGTCGATAATGAGAAATATACGTACACTGTGAGTCTAATCTTAAAAACACATCTGATATTCAATCCATATTCGACACTCAAAGTCTGTATATAACCTTGTCATCGGAAGTGAGAAATTTGTGTTTATTACTGTTTTTGTCACAGCCGTAAGCAAGTTTGATGAAAATCAAACAGGTTTTTAATCTTTCGACTAGGTTGGATCTCATCAAAAACCGCAGATAATAGGGTAGAATGATGTGTTTGGTTCTTGTTACACATGAGAATACCTGCTGTGGTTCAAACCTTACAAACTTTAATAGCAAACACACAAGCAAGTCACTTGCCAAACCTATACCTATAGTCGGGGCTGTCTGACTGCGGGTTAAAAAAGGTTATGATAAACTCGTGTCCCTTATCAAACCCAAGGTCGGTTCAAGCTCAGTCAAAACTCTCAAAAGCGCTAATGATATTAACGAAGTGCATTTGTGGTGAACAGAGTAAGACCAAGTGGTATGACGTCGATTTCTAAAGCAAAACTGATTATAAAAATCTGCCATGGCACGAGAATGCACTTACTATTTAAAACAAGAATCAAATTGTCGTTTGGAAATTAAGATATTGAAAATGAAGGGATAGTTTTAAATTTTAGTTTTTAAAGAATTGATTGATATTAAAACGATAAAAAAAAGAATTCTCTTGATTTTGATGAAATGATATTGAAAAAGAAATGGAAGTTTTAAAATCTTGGCTTTAATGAACTGATTAGTAATCAAGAAATGCAAAATCGTGTGTAAAATCAGAGTTTGTTTGATTCTGATGAACTGATATCTTTGCCAATTTGTAAGACTGGTTAATGCTAATTACCAGTCCCACATTCCACAATTTATTGCACTGAATCTCAAGGAATTTTGTTGAAATGATTTACTTGTGACAAAGATACAAACACATATAAGCAATTTAGAGAAGATGTACATTTTGACACGCTCAACTAAAATGGAATATTGGTCTCTATTTTCTTGACCCATCCCCCTCAAATTAAATAAAAATAACAGAAATTAGAAAAAATAAAAAGGAGAAATAAGATAATGTGCGACATAATCAAAGAATATCTACAGAGTGTCACGACATCATTCATTCAATTATTATTTCAGCACAATGCTATAAAAATATATATTTCAATAAAATGAAAGTGCGAATTCGGCTGTGTGCCTTTTTAATACCACAATCCAATTGTAAGTAGTGGAATTCTGATATGAAAATGTCAGGCGGCCTGTGAAAAATCTTAGATCCTCACAAAAAAGTGGAATTTCGGAACCATGATCGCTGACCCCCTTCCCTGTCCTCTCTAGCTGGAGAAAGGTTCTAGGTCGTCATATCTCAGGACTATATACGCAGTATATACTTGATCGTACCCATGGGCTTGTAAAGGCACTGAGATAATAAAAGTCGTGAAAATTAACGATGACCAATCCTGTATACCAAAATAGTCGCTACCAATGGCATGGTATAAATCATAATATCAGAACTTCCAGTTGAAAGAGAAAAGACTGTAAAAGCTTTTACGTTTTGCACACGTAAAATTTGTTTCAAAAGTCCACTAGTCACATACACTGTACACAGCAAGCATCCAGTTATAACTGGCATTTATTTCTCCCCTAATTGATTATGATATGATTGATAAACAGGATCAGTAGAATCTCTCGATTACAAAAACCTCTATATAAAGACCATTTCTTTAAGAAGACCATTTCTGTACCCTAAACCCTAATAAGAAGATCACAGTGAACCTCCATGAAGAGACCATCTCTTTAATGAGATCACTTGAAGCCAATTTATCGAATGGTCTTAATATTGAGGGTGTACTGTAATTCAGGTCTGTTGACTTTTACCGGGCAACGCGACTTGATGACGTAACGATTGAGACATCACAAACATGGCGGAGGATGACAGACAGCAGACGTTTTTGTTGTAGTTATTCCATTCATTTTTCACGCATAATGAGACTCGAGATATTGGTTAACTAATGATATTTTGGTTTTCAAAAAGTTCATGAGGTGTTACATTGGGCTAGATGTGTGACACAAATTTTTGAGTCAACACATCCTATAAAGTGATGCATTTCCGCCCCGCCCCACACGCATAGGCAGATCCTGTGAGCAGGGCGCCCCCCCCCAGACACACACAAACACATGAAATCCCATTAGTGTGCCACCCCTCCCCCATTTTCCAAAATCCTCAGCGCACATTGACACAGACACTAAATTTTCATACTAGAAACAGTGGTCACCTTAAGCAATACTGAAAGAGAGTGTTTGAGGTACATGCCTGATTCTATTGTTTTAATGTTTGTCTAGAAGTATGAATATATGTAAAGTCGTGGGAGGAAGACTTGGATTACGACTATACACCACCACACATACATTTACATTTACATATTATGGCAAGTCCAAGGGTTAGGTGAGCAGTTATAATAGAAATCAAGCGTCCTTTAAATGGGTGTTTCACTCAAAATTCACACGTGTGGTAAATCACGATCTCTGGGAAAAGACAACGTTCTACATTACTTCTAAAATTAGAGACTAACCCTTTATTCTACAGAATACTATCATACTATTAATTGAAATAATTAAAAATCGCTTTGTCTAATATATTGTTTTTTACTGCTTGCTATTTTATTTGATGCATACGCTTTTTTTAATTGTGTCTCATAACTTCCACTGTGTATAATTTCACCTTTAATCATTTGCACAATTTTCACTGTGTATAACTTCACCATTAATATTTTGCTTTGTTTTGATAGCACATAGTGCTGTGTTTTTATACAATGGCATACATTCATTAATATTTCTGCAACAATAAAGCAGCATATATATTTTAACAGGTGTGTTAACCTCGGAGTATTATCATACCACAACACTTGGGTTTATATTTGGATAGGCTAGATTTTGAAATGTACTATAACTGGGCCCAGTACCGAGTTTAATAAAAAAAAACAGTACCACTGACATAAGGTGACCGTGTACGCATTAAGTGACATAAAGCATGAGGGATGATGCTACAAACATGGAGTGTTATAAGTGATCCAGAAATCTTAGAGCCTTCATGTTGGCCTTCGTCGCACATACCAAAATATTCAGGCTTTTTTGTCATATTCCAGTTCCTAATATACCCCCAACTCCAAACGTCGCGTGGCTTCATCATTAGTTCGTCTATATTGTATGAGTACTGCCTTCAAAATGGATGATGCTCATTGTGACCATGTACAGACAGTGCGATTGTGGAGCTGGGGGGGGGGGATGATCACATAGCAAACATGTGATTTGTGATTTGCCCTAAACCTTGAGCGTGAATTGTGAATAACCTTTATACAAGTGTGTGAAATGGGATGGAACCTATTTATTTACAATTCTTGTTATTGGTGAAAGACAATGAAATGTATTGGTGGCTGGTGATTTAAGAAAAAGATGTTGGTGAATGGATTTTCATCAAGGCTATATACCCCCCTCTCATATAGGCATGAATTATATGAAGGGTGAAAAATGAGGCTACTAACTTGTTTCTTCATCAGAAGTTAGCCTGTTCTTATGTGGGAGTACTCTATCAGCACTTCGTCTATGCGAGGTTAAATAGTACCTTATAAGGTATAGTATACCTGTTAATGCGTATGAAGTAATCTGTACAGCAGGAAATGAGGCTACAAACGTTGCTTCATCAGAAGGCATATACGTAACACTGGAGAGAACTGTCCGACATTTGCCAGCAAGCCACTAATAACCAGCAGAGATAATCTGTTTGTTATCGAGTCATCACTCGCACTGGCATGAGTATGTAAGCAGTTTGGGGAGTCCATCATTTGTTTGTCAGGTGATGAAAAATGAGGGAGGAAAGAAGCTCAACCATGGCTTTCGTCACATCTAGAGCTACAGTCAGACATTCACGAGCATTGAGGTGCTGATAGGGATTTGGATTCGGGGCCAGAAGGTCGTGAGTTCTGTTCCCGGTATGGTCAGGTGGTTGATGCTAGTAAACTCATCCATGAATAACTACACACTGCCCTGTGGTACTTACACTTTAATTGGGTACAGGTGGTTAGGTTACATGTGAGTGGTTGTTTGGTATTGTTACAGATGAACATCCATGAATATGAGACTGGGGCTTTACTATATGATACTGCTTGTATATACACACAGGCGTCAGATGTCTGTGCCAAGAATATATACAGTAGAACCTGTCTATTAGGGCTCTCCAGTGACTGACTATAAATACTCTCAATAGAGAGGTGGTCTATTTACTGATTTTGAACATACTCTCTATGAAGCCTAGAGACAGGGGGAAATGGTCGTATTATAGAGGTGTCTTCTTTATGAAGGTGGTCATAATAGAAGGTTACACTGTATATGTAGGTGTGTCAGAATTGTATTCAAAATGTAGTCCATGATTTTGTAGAGCGGTTAGCACAGAGTCGAATGTTTTCTTTAGATTTTATATGTAGATGATTAATTTGCCCATTTTTACTTTTAATAATAATTCGCTAGCACACACAGTGTCCATCTTTATTTCCTAAACCTTCTAACTAATAGTCAATCAAAATAATAAAAAAACGTAACAACTGAACACCAATATGTACTAATGCATGAAATCTTCGGTCTACGGTAAACTCTTTCACACTGCAAGTTTTTGAGGTTCGGTCAGGATTGCCTGAGACCATGAAGAGCGTTCCACAAAATTTTGACTCTTTGAATCAGTGATTATTTCCAATAACTTATGCATTGGATAGTAAGCCCGAAATAAATGAGGATGATTCATGTTAACATTAACCATACACTCTGTGACCCTGAAATAATTGAGTTGACAACTAAATCATCATCACCACCATAAATGTACATTGTTTATCATGAAAACTGGGATATTTTATGTGTAATCAAACTGATATAAAAACCCTCGACATTGTAATTGAGATGATTCATATAAAGATTAACCACATAAAATGTTATCCTGATTGAGTTGCAGCTTTAATCAACATTACCATATACAAGTATAGCAATATGACAACTGTGACAGTTTGTTTGATGATTAGTTCATGTGGTGATTAGGTACATTCATATATCATCTTTACCTATCTACATGTATATCCATATAAATAATAATAGCACAATATCCAATATAGATAACCAGTGGTACTAGAATCATGGAGTTAAAACAATAATCCCCTTGGCCATATATAGCAGTTTGACAGATGAACTGTGATATCAAATCACAGCTTGGTGATCTTTGAGGATTATGACAAAACAAAACTAATAATAATGAAATATGTATTTGATAAGGCAACCTCTTCAAAACACTGAGTGGTGTCTTACCCCAGCTATAATGTAATAAAGATTGTGTTAACTGTTTAATAATGTTCCTTTTCAAATCACTATGTGACCAAAAGAAATCATTGTTTTACTTCCTTGTTTACAGTGGTGTAACTTTAAACTAGATCTACAGTTCCAACGATGTGCTCATACCATGCACTCAATTTAAAGCCCCAGTCTGACAGTCACGACTGTTCATCCCCAAACAATATTTACGGTATTGTAGGCGATGAGAAATACGCTGGACAAGGCGAATTGGTCCCTAAAAACACGTTTGTGACGAGACATTGTACCCATTAATAATAGCTACAATACCACGGCTGTTCCGGCTTCAATATTTGGAACTGTCTGGCACTATCATTAGCAACATCATTCTGTAAAACTGAAATGTGAAATCCCCTTTGGAGGGTCGGATGTGGGTTCAACATACGATTTCAATCGGTAAGGTTGTTGGAAGAACTATTTTCTAGTATTCTAATCTGATAATATAATGAAAAAATATTCTGTTCATTTCACACATTTTCTTGTGTACAGTCTCAACGTGAGTTATGATCAATAAAAACAGTTTTCATTTATATATTTTTGAAATTGAATAAATATGAAATTAAGGCAAAAAGTACATTAGAACAAGCATAGAAATAATAAACCAGAGAAAAGAATTTGATAAAAGATCAGATCATTATAAGTCTTTACATATCATTTTGTATATTTTGAAACGCACTATAACTGTTCTGCGTACTGGAATGTACTGACCTCAGAACACGACCACATATAAGGTGCTCAGATGAGGTACTGATAATATAAAGAATGAGAAACTGGACTACCAACACCATCAGTGCAATTAGCATCCGTCGCACGTGCAGTGAGACCTGTATTATGTGGACACCTTCATGAGAGAAGTGAAGTGTCCACAGTATACAAATTGCTAAATACAGTTTCGCCTTATATGTATCATATCTTGGGAAAATGGGAAACAGCGCAGAGAAGTGGAAAGTGTCCACATAAGACAGGTGTCCACATGACGTAATCAGCATGTGAAATGTGAGGCTATCAACATTATAAGTGGAATTCGCGCCACATTGTAACTGAAACCCAAGCTCCTGTTAACAAGTTGATGGGTGACACTGAGCCCTGCGACCTGGACAGCTGCTTAATCTGGCGTACATCTTAGATAAACACACGTGGAAATTGTAACTATGCTTGGCCCAGGGCCTTGTGGTTTTCTGGAGGCGTGTACATTCAGGTTATTGACCTCGCCCTTGGGACATGACCTGTCAAAATCCAGTGTCAGTGGATTGGACAAAATGTATGGTATTTGATGGTATTTGAGACAGAGTTTTTGGATGGGAAAGATGCTTGGTTGTATTTGAATAATATCCTTCATGCTAAATTCCGGTCTAAGAACCACAAATGGTCATTCCTTACACTCCGGCACGGTATAAGATGAGCACAACATGGCTCAAAACATGAGAAACGGGGCTTCACACAGTAGGCTACTGTACATGAGAAGCCAAAGATCAGAAGCCACTTTCCAATAACGTGCAGGGCAACCTCCAATTAAGACCACCTCTCTATTAAAACCACTCCCTACGCTCCAAAACTTTCATGAGATAACGAGAGGTCAGTTCTTTGGCATGTGCAGATTCTGGGTGCAGCCCCCACCCCAACCCCAGCCCCAAACACAGCAGTTTCCACCAAAATGTTTCATTTTCATGTTTTTTTTATATATTTTGGCATGGCATTCATTCACTGGCACGAAGCCTAGGAGATCCCTTAATTGAGCTTCCCCCGCCCCCCCCCCTCTTTCCATAAACCACAATCTTCTAATGTTTAATAGGTTGTCTCAATCTAGAAGTCCAACTGTACACGAGGAGGGGATAAAACGTAAATAAAGCTGCGCCCTACCTTGCAGTGGTGCTTGGGCTCGTACCCGATGAAGGTCATGACGCTCATGTGCCAGATGGACGAGCAGTTGTCGAACACGGAGATGGCCATGTACACCAGCACCTGGTAGCGGCCATACGCGCCCAGCAGGCGCAGGGCCTCGTCCAGATGCATGCTCGGGCCGGGGCAGGGGTGGTCCCTACTACGGGGGTGGATGGGTCCTGTGTGGGTGTCCCCGAGGGTGGTTACCCGCGGTGACGAGAGTTTGTAAGTCCTTGGTTGGAGATAAACCAAGGCCGCAGGAGTCAACAGGGACTTGGTGGGTGCCCGTAGGGGTTACTCTGGATTGATGAGAGTTTGTAGGCTGGTTGTTATGCCACTTGGGTCGTGGGCCACTTGGGTCGTGTGGGTGAACCTCGGGCCACCGGTGTCGGGCGGGACTTGGTGGGTGTCCCTAGGGGGTGGGGGTGTTGGGGGTGGCCTTTGGTGTGACAAAAGTTTGTCTCTGTCCTTGGTGGATGTTGAGAGTTCGTAGGCTGAATACGCCCCTCGGGCGACGAGAGTTTGTAGGTTGAAGCCCCTTGTGTGAAGAGAGTTTGTCTCTCCTTGTTGAGTGTACCGTGCAATATCAGAGGATGAGGTCACTGTGAGCCCTTTCAGCTGTCCTTTCTTATTGGTCGTTGTCACTGCTGATAGGTGGGTGGGTTGGTGGGCGCCCCTTGGCGTGACGAGGGTCTATAAGGTCGTTGGTAGGTATTCTGTGAAAGTTTAGAGGCGGGGGTCGCTGTTGCACTTTTGTATGGGTGGCGGTGATAATCCTTGGTGTGTTACCGCTGCAGTCTGGTGAGAATGTATAGGTCCTTGATGGGAGCTGGCCCTTTTTAGTGTCTGTGGGCGGGGGCTCCTCTGCGGGTGGCCCCGTGTGGTGTGGGGGTTCCTTATGAGCTTGTGGCGCTCCAATGACTGCTGTAACTGCTGATTCTGCACGTGATAAATCTTTGTGGGGTATTCAATTGGCCCTTTACCTTTCACGTTTGAGGAAAGTCTCTGTTGTGGGTTTCGTTTGCAATTATGGGTGGTCTTGTGGTCAGCAGTGGTTTCTGCTACCCTTTTCGTCCATTGAAGATGTGTGGATTTGTGTCCATTGAATTTATCTCCTTATTTGTCACACGTTACAAATCATCTACATGTGTTACAACTTTGTAATTTCTATTTACATAGCATCCAGTAACAATTTGTGTATGTAAAACACGTTAGCAATATCCATTTTATCTAAGATTAAATCAAATATCCTGCAACGTTTGTAGATTTTTCGTAGATATGTTATATCCATAAAACTGTTTATTATCTTTTCATTGGAGTCTTTTCCACACACAAACACACACGTCGCTGTCCAAGACTACACATACATCAATCCTTCACCAATTAGCATTTGCTGAAAGAAAAATGCTCACAAGTTGTAAAACAAAAGTTCATATTCCTCTGAGGCATTCCCCCGTAATAACTTCTTGCACTACTGCAAGGTCTGCACTATACACTAGAACATCACCTCCACATAACACTATCCTGCTTTTTGCAATAGTGTCTTGCGCAAATATTTATTCTTTGAACGAGTTTCAGCAAGATACGCCACTGACACCATTCATTGAGAGGATCTCGTGCGGTCCCTTAACAATCCCAAACAATAAACATCACTTCACCAGAAGAAACATGTAACTTTTCCTTTGTTTTTTCGCCTCCAGGTCAAAGCAGACGAACGTTAAGAATATCAGCAAGAAGCCGTGTGTCTCAAGTAAACACAGCTTGTTTTTGTGGGTTACATGTCTTTTTTTAACTGCAGAGAAGCGTACGCGAGAATGAATCCGACCGACTCGCTTGTTCTCTGGTCCCAACTGCAATAATCGCGAGAATGCCGTGTTTAGCACCGCGCAAACTTCCGTGCAGGTTGTAATCTGACTACCCGACAAGTACACAGTCCTGATAACAGCTTTGACACGGTCTTTAGCCTCAAATCTAATCGAAGGCGACGTTACAAAAGCCAAATGGTGCACGGCGGCGAACGCTCAAACTGTCGATCGGACTTGTTACCAGATTGAAACACAAACGACACTTTTTTTTCTTATTCTTCGAACTCAACTGCCATATGAGTGGTAAGTCAAGTATCCGGCGTAACACTGGTCTTTAGATGTCTAACAATTGTGATTTAGGCAAACAACAGTGTTCTCTCTTGTTTTTTTTTTACTGGCTATTATCCTGCCCACGCTTATCAGTTCGCATACAGGTTTATTACGGAAGACGTCTGCCTGTTTTTATATCATTCTTGACCGATAAGATAGATGAAGATACCTAGATGGTGTAGTTCAGTAAACTCGTCAACATGTGGTCTGTATTTCAGTGCTATTTAATCAAAAACATTGTTCTTTAGACGTACCATTTTGATGTTCCTCATGAGATATCTTATTCTTGTTGAAGTCGCTGATGTTAGCTTCATTTGTAAGAACAATTTCAATGTTTTCTGCTATGCTCTTCAAAGCTATACTTGAAGAAATAAAACTGCTCGAGCGGTGCCTAAATAACTTATAATATAAAACCAATCAATCGTCGAGGGAGACTATCTGATTGTCAAGTCATTTGCCAACATTGATTTCAAACAAGACGAGTTTAGGGATACAACAATGACCCCAAAACGCAGAAGATAAATCCGGGCACGTCACTGGCACGGTCCGCCCGTCAGACGATAACTGTATTCTTCCGCCATCTTCTTTTACTTTTCTTCAAACAAATCAACTACCAACCAGTGATAGAAGAAAACTTTCTCTTTCCAAGTGGTATCCCACGAAGTAGATGTTGCCTGTCGGGATCGCGATTGGCAAGTGTCGTGCGCGGTGGAGAGGGGTCTGGGACAACCATGCCAGTGACGCTCCCAGACTCATCTGCCCCCGAGAGTTGGAGGCGAAAAGAGGCTGTGACGAAAAGACCCGCTGCGCTGCGGGCATGCGCACTGAGCACGAAAGAGCGGCATACCTTATATGGGTGTGGTATGCTAAATAGCTGACTATTTCCAGCATTTTCTCGCTCTCTTTTTAGATTATAAACTTGTGACTGTATTTTGTTTAGTCTGGATGAAGTATAGATTTGTAATTGGTGATTTATTAAGCGTTTCAAGCTCACGTGGCCTCCTTTGTAAACCTAGTCCACCTACCGAACATTTAAAACTAAAACAAATACAGCCATATGTAAAACCAAACGACTTTATACACCTAGTGTGTTGTAAGCCAAGTGCATAGGATTTTTTACTATCTCTCTTCTTTGTACTAACTTGTTTAAACAATTTGATATAAGCACGTATGTTACCTATTTAGTCAGACAATAAATTACTACAGTTTATATTTGTTCTTGTATCCCAACTTTGCATTAATCAAAGCTAGTTACAAATTTACATAACCCATTCAACGCCATAAAATACACGTGCTATCCTATGCTGGTATATGAATATATTACTTATTTCAATTATTAAGGCCAATAAATAATAAAACCAGAAAGCGAACCAACCGCGTGTGCTCTCTTCAGAATTGCGTTCTTTCACATCTATCAAATGTCTAATTTTCTTGCACTTAATATGCATGTGATAAGATGCTTGATACAGCCATTGACACTTCTATCCTCCAATCACCTATCTTATAGATCATATATTTTTGTGCCAACACTTAAAAACAGGCAATATACGTCTTCAATCACGGCACTTCAATCTCATCGTTCGCTCGTCAGTCATTCGCGTCAAACATCGAATGTGACAGTGGACGTTTCCACGGGGGTTCTCTCGCAAGATACAATTACTAATTAGTTTACAAACTGTAGGACCTTGGTTATGATATTCAATTCTGCATTATAACTGGGTTTTGAAATTTTGACAAATTGCATCACTTAGCTTTGTTTCAACTTTAATTTTTATATCCACTATATTTTAGCCTATATTTTTTCACATCCACGCCGCAGTATGTTTAATAGCCCAATAACCCATGTTGTCCCCTTATCAAGTATTTTAGCACCCAAACCCTATATTCCTCAGAGTGTTAATTAAGTCAAATCTCTGCTTGGGGGTAGAGGTGGATGTGTGATTAGTTTCACCTATCTGTCTGTTAGTTCCATAATGTATTTATCATTATAACTTATATGTCCATAATATACTGATAAAGATTCGACTCCTGCTAAGCAAGCGTGTACATGTAGTAGAACCTCCCATTAGGACCACCTGTATACTGAGACCACCTCGAAAATGGGATCATTCATCACTATCCCAGACATTAGTAAACAGACCACTGCAAACCTTCATAAAGAGAACACCTCTCTATTGCGACCATTTGAAGCTAGCCCCATGGAGAGATTCTACTGTATATCAATTACGTGGTGTGATAAAATCTTCACCAACACTAAGACGTTTAAATTAGACTTACAGGACACCAGAATGACACTCTATCAAAACACTTTATGTATCATAATATCTACATTAAACTGGCATTACCTAAAGTAGTAAATGCTGCTCCCATTGCGGCCTAAAATAAGCTAAAATTAACCACACCGGAAGTCTGGTGCATCTTTGCTGTTTTCGGGTAATTCATACATCCATATTTTGGTATAAAATTGAGCTCATTTTAAGCGGGAGATTAAATCAGATTTCCATTGTGGTAACTTTAAGCTTATTTAGGTTTTTTTTTCTAGGATGCAGCGGTTGCTATGTTATGAAAATTCTACCTACTGATATTGCAACGCAATATCTGTTCCTATCTCTTACATTGTACATTGAACAAATAATCCTAAAGTTGCACAAGCCCATTAATAACAAACCCAACCAAAACAAATAGATATCCTGTTAATTCGGATAATCCATGTAAAAGTACATGTTTTATTGTGTATTCATTAAGTCCTGTGAGAACACAGCGAATGAATGAAAGAAGAGATGAATTCAAGATTAACGCCACTTGGAATGTAGGTATAATGTATAGTTACTACTTGATATGATCTTCAATATTTTATGTCACTAATGATGCAAAATTTAAGTGGTGTGAATAAAGGACAACTCAAGTTACGAAGGATAATATATATACTGATTAAGAATGCAGCTGGTGTTAGACATTCCCGAATATCGAAGTACAATCAGTGTTGGTCGTGTCGCTATATTTAATTGACACAGTGTCTAAAACAGACGAGTTTTTAACAGATAGAATCAACTTTTTTTCGTATATTTCTCATAATGTGTTGTAATGTTAACATTCTTCAGGCGAATATTTGTGACTGTGTGACTGAGGCTTTTAAGCTTTTAGGATTACACACAGTGTAGTAGGTGCCAATCCGGATCAGTGGTGCACAAGTGGTTACAATAGAATATGAATTATTTACTTGGACGATTTGAGATTTTCCTACAATAAACTAATGGTTTAACTGCTTTACAATTTACATCCGTTCATAGGCACACTGATATTTTTATAACAAACTCCATGGGTGATGTGGCCGTCATTTTGGTACACTGCATTAGGTTTCACTCAAAAGATAAAATTCAAAGACTGCATTATATTATAAAAGAAAATATACAAAATTACTTCAAGATCCCTTCGTGTGTAATTGAATTTCTACTCTTATTCAAGTAACAGTTATTTTGGTAATCATTGGTTGTTTTCAAAGCAATAACAGTTCCAAGGACTGCCTTTAGGGGTAGAATATACGGTAGAAACTCCTGGTAAGACCACCTTTATAAACAGCACACCTCCACGAAGAGACCGTTTCTAGCAGTTCAATCACTGTATACAAGGCATCACAACAAAGTTCCACAAAGAGATCACCTCTCTATATTGAGACCACTTAAACAGGCACCCGTGTAGTCTTAATAAAGAAGTTCCACTGTATATCAGCCATTACTTTGATAATGTAACATTGCTGAAACCAGTCTAAACCAAAAATAACCAACGGCACCGGTGTTGCAAGTCAGATGAGATCCAGGGGGCACGCCCCCTCTTTCCCCACCTAAATATCATATTTCAATAAGGTTTTTGTCACGCTTACTATCGATCGTGCGTACGAATCCCATGAGATACCTTATTGCCCCCATCTCCCCGCCCCCACTTTCTGAAAATCAGGACCTCCCTGTGCAAGTCCAATGTTTCTTCCTTAAAAATTAAGATAGCATTGAACCCTTGATGGGAGTCTACAAGAACAGCGGGGCCTCTGTTGGGCCACAATGTTTAAAAGTGAAACAAGGGTCAGACACACTATAGGCACATGCATTGACTATGATATGACTAATATATTTTTTTAATCTTTAAAGACCACCGAGAGCCTCTGCAAAGAGGCAGCCTGTCTTGAAAGGCCGAATGGTGTTAAGAAGTTCTAAAGTACTTTGGTCAAATAGCTGTAGATTTTTGTAAATTTTGATAGCATATTGTTATCCTATATTATTGAGAGACGCAAGTGTATTTGGACTTCTTTAAGTATTTCCAAATCAGTTTAAGTTATGTCATGGCGTGGAAAGCTCTGCTTGGCCATGCCTCAACGAGTGCAATGAGAGTTTGCATTGTGAAATGTTGAAACATTTGTCTCGTTTTGTATGTATACAATTTTGTGACTGCAGATATTCTTTGGTGTAATACACCTTAAATAAATAATCCTAAGATTGAAGCACAAGTATCGGTAACAGTCAACGCTGATATAATCGACACAGGTACCATCAAACACACGAACTGATCGCAGGCGGTCCAGAGCAGTACAGGGGCTACCATAGCAGATATTCATGCGCAATAATATGAATTCATTATTCCAATGAAGATTCTACAGCTGTGTTTGAAAACGTTATTTCTTGTGTATTAATTCATTTGTGATCACTCAAAATCATACAGTGAAACCTCCAATTAAGAGCACCTCCCCATTGAGACCACATCTATAATAAGACTACTTGTCACGGTCCCAAACCTTCATAAATCTACCAGAATGAACCCCCGTATATAGCTAGAGACCACCTCTCTATTCAGACCACCTAACACCGGTCCCAAAGGTGGTCCTTATAGGGAGGTTCTACTGTACCGTCTATTCCACTGTTTTGACTTGTTATAACAACAAACATAACGCACCCACTAGCACAGAAGTTTAAGTGTCAATGAAACTCATCAAAACCTGTCATTATCCAATTTGCTGTAATAACAAATGATATCCGTTTCTGTATCCACAAAAATACGTATCCACAAACACTACAATCATGTAGTTTGCATAAGTTCTCATTAATAGTGGATTTTTTGTGGGGGAAAACTTTCAAAATGGCAAAATATATACACACAAGGAACGTTTGTACACTTTGCAATGTTCATTTGGCCTTGCATTTTGCACAAATCACAGCCGAGTAGTTGGAGATATTTGTCAGTAATTTGAAATTTAATAGTGATTGATGGGAGATTAGATCGCGTGTAATGCTGTCGTTTTCTGGTGTCACGTGATTCATTTTTGGCGGAAAATGCTGCTCCTTCAGGGTGGATTTTAGTGTGATGGTTTACATTGTATATTTGCACACCCAAGGGGCATTGGACTCAAAATGTTTAAAGTTGTCCAAAGAGGGACCACAAAGTTGTAAGTTGTATGAAAGCGGCAAAAAAGTCGTAAGTTATATATGTAAGCCTAAAATGTTGAAAATTGTTATAAAGGAGCAGAAAGTAGAAATGCAGAATAGAAGTGTAGAACAGTGTAGAAAAGAAGAGCAATCCATGTGGATTATACACGTGAATTAATAACGTGTGGATTCTGATTACTTTAAGTTCTCTGTGATATTAATAATAGATCTGTATAGTATCGTTAAAATCTGATGATTCTCGTTGATTTTTCTCAATCTTAAAATCACTTGAATTCATATTACATATACAAATGTGCGTGAAACAAGGAGGAGGGCATTCTAATCCCTAGAGCATCTATGTTATTCTGATATTAAATGAACAGAATTCGGTGTGATGTGAATGGGATCCTTCTAAGGGCAGGATGGGCGGAGGGGGTTCATAAGGAGGCTTGATGGCGGGAAATGGCCGAAAAACAGGGTGTGTAGATGTTTTTCAACTATGTAACACCTTGGATATTTCCACGTTTTTGTTTAATTTATTTTTTATTTCTATTTTTATTTTATTATTGGCGGAGGGGGTGAAGAAAAAATAGAACAAGATTTTATTTTATTTTATTTTCAATTTATATTGAATGGTGGAAGACCGTAGCCACAACATGAGAAAAAATGTTGCAGAAGACTGATGCATATTAAATGTTAGCATGTTTGCAGAAACAAAACTAACGATAAGTATGGAATATTGTACACGTAGAATAAGAATGTGGATCAACACTTCAACATTATGTATTCTGCCTATAAAAACCTATGTGTTTTGTTGGATATGTCTATATCCGTTGGCATTCATGTTGATATGCGTCTGTATTTACCATCACGTATCTATTGACCGATCAAGTGCACACGATGCTCAGCGAATATTATATATATTCAGTACTAGTGACATAGTCTATTTTGCTTATTAATATCTATGCGCTCTCCCATTATTCTATAATATGATATAATACGTACATGTATGTAAGGGTTAAAACAGTACTATGGATGCAATCCATGCATGGAACGTGCATGCGGCTCTCATAAACGAGCAATGGGATATAGAGTAGCCCTCTTCATCATGCCGTTAGAAATGATGTTCCAAATAGCATAATCTGCAAGGTGATTTCTCCACTCAACATCAACATGCAGGATAAAGAGGGGGAAACTGTGCTCCATGATGCAGTGATGAAGGAAAGGTGGCATGACGTAAAACATTTCCTGGAAAATAATGCAGATGTTACTAAAGTTGACCAACGTCTGAACACAGCTTTACATCGCCCTGTAACTCATAATGCTCCACAAGACATCATCGCCCAGCTGATTTCTCCTCTGAACATAGACCTGCAGGATGAAGATGGCGACACTGCCCTCCACCTGGGGGCAAGAGGAGAAAGATGGCATCAACTAGCTGTTTTAATACAACATGGCTCTGATGTCAACATTATCAACAATAGCATGCATGCACCTCTATTTTGTGCCATATTTAAAAGTGCACGAGCGGACATTAAAAGTGCACCAGCGGACATAATCTCACATTTGGTGTCTTCACAGAACATCAACATCCAGAATGAAGACAATGATACCGCTCTGCACGAGGCGGTAAACCAGAACGAATGGGAACTGGTACCAATTCTAATAAAACAGGGGTCTGATATCAACATTACCAATTATGATATGGAAACTCCGCTGCATTGCGCTGTATACCAAATGGCCCCTTCTCAAGTAGTATCACAGCTGATTTCTCAAAAGAATATCAACATCGAGAATTTAAACGGAAAAGCAGCACTCCAAACCGCTGTCAAGAAGAAACTGAGCGAGACAGTGCATATTCTTATTCACCATGGGGCAGATTCTACAGCGATAGGGATTCAGAGCAATGAGCCAGTTTTGAATTCTCTGAAAAATCTGTGCATTCAAAGAATCAGATATCACATGTCAGTCAAGACTGACGAAGCATTCGAAAAACTTGAACTTCCTGTAATACTTCTGCCGGAGATAAAACTTACGTCTCTTGCCGAGCAAATAGAGGAAACGTATACAAGCTCAACTGATGAATCATATTCAGAATCATATTCAGAATCATCTTTAGACAACAATGGATATTTTCATTACTATAGTTCTGATTCTGATTGGTAATTGAATCGATATGATCACATGCTAACATGTATACGTGTATATGACACCAGCTTGTGTAATCATAGCATTTGTAAAACCAAGATTGACTCATGACCCCAATGAAGTTATTTGATCGATTGGAGAAATTCGATTTGTTTGTCACAATTTTACCTTGCATTCATGACAAACGTACAATCTGCTTCATATAATCAGAAAATGTTTTATATATTTTAGAATACTTTAGTTCTGATGAGGTTTTTGTTTATTCGAAAGTACAAAGCTAATAAATTTTAGAAAAGAAAAGTCAACCTATTGTGACCTGGCATCATTCATCAGCAGTCAAAAGACACTAAATAAAATGAGAAAATGCAATGCCAAAGTAACCTTAACATTACTGGCCATACCCTTATTTGCTCTCTACTATTAGTAATACGATCTGTATTTTAGTCATTTGATTCAGTAACAAAATTAATTCAGTTCTTCAGCAGACTGCCTTGATACAGTATAGTGTGACCAGGTACAGATCTCACGGCAGCACACATACTCCCGCTCAGAATATTTGCAGCCACTACATGTGACTAGCACTTGCAGCTCCAAATTTTTAGGAAAGTGTATGTGTGTTTCGGGGACCGGGGGTGGGGGGCCGCACTTCAGGGATCTAATAGGTTTCATACGTACGATTGATAGCGGTCAAACCAAAAACCTCATTCAAATTAAGTATTTTGGTGGGAAAATGGACCTGGAATCTGGGTTCCTTGAGTGTATCTATTCCCTAGTGTCCGTAGGCAGCATTAAAAATAAGGCTTGTGCTTGTCCCATCCGTGGACACATGTCCTATCTGTAGAAAAAATCTTACTAGTATCCATTTGTTCATTTGAGAATAATATACATTCTATATGTGAATTATTTTGACTTTTTGTGAATCTCTTGGCATTTTATATTCAAAGGTGAAACAGAATTGAATTATCTATTAACATTTTTTCCTAAAAAGGTATAAAATCCAATGAATATTTATATTGTTTTAAACTTAATTTTACAGGTATCAATAAATGCCATTCATGAAGATTTATTTACGATTACTACTATAGATCATAAATCTTACCAAAAAGCTATTTTTCCTTCAATTTACCCGTGTCCCAATGATTTTATGATTTTTTGTCTAGTTGTGCACTTTGACCGTGTATTAAAAGATATAAAAGTGAATCAAAATAATAAAGATTAGTAGGATCTTGAGCCAAACTGCATATATTAGCTAAGATAATGGCAATGTACATGTTTGATGTACTTCATTTTTTACCCTAGTGACACACAAAATGTCATCTGATCATCTTGACCAATGCGACAGACCTATGTCCAAATAATAGCATGCTGGTCTTTTTTCATGGACGCCAGCATCCTTAAATGGGGCGTTGGGGTATACATACTGTATTTACTACACAAACACCATTCTAACTCATATGATAGAAGACAGTGTAACTAACCATACAGAAGCAAGGGAAGCAATTGCATCAGTTTAAGACTGGATTTTTTTTACTCTAGTAGAGCTATATAAGTATCACTTCACACTATTGAAATACGCTGTCAAACACAGTTCTATGCATTCACAAATTAAATATTTTTACAAAATTTCCGTACCTTTCATTTGTCAGTAATCTAATCAGGCGGTTGTTCTTGTTTGCATGGATTTAGTTACGCTTGCAATATGAATGATTTTTATTTTATCTTATTTGATTTATTTCACTACTGTGACATAGTATGATAATAATCTAAGTTACACAATAACAGAAAAAATACATGCCTTTTCAGTTCCATTTATAAATGCTAATTTAAGTCTACGATGCGCTTAAATGTACTTGTAATGGAAACAACTAAATTCTCCCAATCAAGATTACATTATTAGATTGGTTAGATTGCTGACAAATGAAGCTATAGAAATTTTGTAATTTTTTAAAAAATTTTGATTGAATAGGAACGTGTCAGCTTATGTCAATAGTGTGAATTGGTAACGTATATACTAGAACATAAATCCTTCCTACATCTGGCTTCCCTTGTTTTGTCTTATATTGTATCATATGAGTGTTTGTATTTGTATAGTTGATAAGGTATGTATTCTTTCACCACACCTCTAATAACGATGAACGACCCCATGGTCTTTTGATCATAACTACATTGGGCTAATTTCCATACATGCAGCACGTAGATTGAAAATATTGAAATACATGTAAGTACAGTAGAACTTCCAATTGAGACCACCTCTATAAAAGGGGCCACATCTTTAATAACACCGCTTTTTGTAGCCCCAAACCCGTATCGAGATACCACTGTGAATCTCTATATAGAGACCACTTGAGGTTAGTTTACAGGGTGATCTCAATACAGAGTACCTACTGCATTAATAAAACTGTTCGTGTAAGATGGCTATGAACACATTATCAGCTGATTCTTTTTTTTTTATTCTTTTTTAAAGTTTCGTTGCTTAATTAGATTAGATTATATTCTTGCTCATTAAGGCATTGCAAATGGCTTGACGAACCAATTTGACATTCAAATTTAATGTTTAAGACTAACAACAAACATTGATTCCACTTTTCGTATTTTGTTTTAATACATGGCGGTGTTGTTTTTCTATTGCCTACTGTGGTTTGCTATATTAGACACTAAGCCCAGACGGTGTGTGAGAGATAGATTATTTTGGCCTACATTTGATATACATGTTGAATGTTGATATATTTGGCCTACATTTGATATACAGGTTGGTATTTTAGATATCAACCCGTCATACAGGTTGATATTTTGATGCATGCACAGAGGCATTCAGAACGACAAACTTTAAGGCTCAGACGCTACGTTCAAACAACACACGGACGTGTAAGCTGGACAGAGACTTACAATAGGTTCACCTTTTCAGGTTGTATATATACCCATCTACTAGCAATGACAGAAAATGTGTGTGTTTATACAAATGTACATCATAATGTACACAAGCACCACACCATATTCAACATGAACTGATCCTAAAATTGGACAGTACTTGAACCATATGGATTAAAATTTGTTGCAATGCATCTGTAACTTAAACTTTATGGATATCATGATAGCTGCTCAATAACAATTAAAAATCAGCGAGAGATTAATCTTTGCCAAATATAATGCACAAATAACAACCAACAATAGCATGTGCATTAGTCCAAACGCACAAGTTTATTATGAAACTACTTGTTAAATGTGGCATTTGTACGCACGAACAGCCTCACTAGAGTGGCCACTACGTTTTTTTAATTAACTGCTCAGGTATGTTTGCATGGATAAAATACATTCTTCATAAGAATCCATGATCTAAAACAAGGCATTGAATGCAGGCGCAAGTTTGTTTTGGGTGTTGTGTTTGTGTTCATACCTTTATGGCATATTAGCAACAGTGATTGCAATGGTGTAAGTGGCCCAAAGGATTTGTATTATTATGTAAGCCAAGCATTAAGTCAGATAAAGCAATTCAGTTTCGGTGGATATTAAAATCTAAGAATCTTTAGACAGTGCCTGACCCAGATGTCCCTTACCTCGGCTGCGCCTTGGTTCGAGACATCGGGGTCAGACAGTGTCTGTAGGTTCTTACATTTTAATATCCACCGAAATTGAACCGCATTATCTAGACATACATCTTAACATTTCATTCTTGTTAACTTAATATATACCTATTATATGGGAATGTTAACAGATATTCATAGACCTCATAGATGGGCAGGGGCAGTGAAAGGTTGCATTATTATGTTTACACCCACTCTAACAACCAGAGCCAGCTGTGATCAGCTGTTGTGAAGTGGTTTTAATGTTCTTAAATTTAGTAGATAATATTTTTCTTCCTGTTTATTCTGTTTTGTGAAAACATGTTATTATGCTTAAAATCATGATGAAATATAAAGGACAATTTAAAAGTTAGCATGATTTCCCTCATTTGAGCTGCAACTCCTAAATATATATTATATTTATCTACATTTATTATTAATGGTTTTAAAGTGTCGATGGCATGGAAGGAATAAAACTAAAAGAAACTGTTACTAACACTATTTTTTTCTCTTAGTGCACAACACAACCGCTGGGCGATAGAGTTATCAAATTTGATGTTATTCATGTTATTGCCGTCACTCAAACTCAGATTCAGAATCCATAGTTTTGTGTGCAACAGCACTTATATACATGGACCAAACCACAAGAAATAGATAACGTAATGAACAATGTATGTGTACTCAATTTGAGTTTTTGCAATCTCTGGTCTCTACGAACATGACGGTCGGTGGTTAATTGGAGTGAACCACTTTCGTCCTATAATTGAAGTCAAATCGTCAAACATTGTGCATTTTACACTAGACCATAATGACCCTGGTATCAGCTTAAACGCTTGTATTCACCACTCGACAACAGTGGATTGTAATTTGGATACATAAAACTACAATTTTAAACTTTGCATTTTTGTGTTAGCTTTATAAATTCATGTACTGATAGATGCATATGGATTTTTTGCGGATTATGTGTTATTGTTGTGTTATTGAAATATTACTTTATAGAAACGTGTTGAATAAATAACTGAAACCCACTTATTAGTTCACTGTCTGCACTGTTAGTACAGGGGAATAATCACAAAAAGTTATCAAATATAAACTCAGAACAGGTTACAGAGTTTTACAGTAATCACTCACTCAGTTTTATTGCCAGAACGGCTGTGTTGCAGCATTGCTATAATAAAGCTTTCTGTGATACACCAGTGATGATTTCTTAGTCCGTTGAGTTGCATTTCAAAGTTTGCTCTAACTTTTAATAGTCGTGTAAATCTAGTAATTAACACAGGAAAATGGCGGTGTCACAGCCTATACCAGCCATCAAAATGTTTGAAGAAAATGTCAAATTAAGGCTGAAAGTGGATAAAATCATTAAACAAGCTCATCAAATCCATAAACAGAGAGGGCAGAGATGTCATACAATCTTCTACAACGTAGTTATGGGTGGTAACATCCAGATCACAGAGAAAGTCATAGAAACGCTAAAGAAAAAAAGAATGTTCAGGGAGTTGACCTGGCTACTGGACATTGAAGAGCATGACAGATACTATAAAAGGAGTACCAAAGTCAGTTGTTGTAGTACTTTTTTCAAATGCTTTGTATCATTTGTTCTTTTTGTGTTGTGGATAGTAGTTTCCCCAGTGTTTTATTTCTTCCATGCACTGATGATTGGAATTCTTGGAGGATTTCGTAGCAATTTAAAAGCTAATATTTCACTACCGCTGACATTTGCTGCGTTCAGTAAAAAGAGAGAAATGATTGCTCTGTTCATTAAACATGGCGTCAAACCTGACAATACTGATCGTCATGGCAACAACGTGTTTCACTACATTGCTGACTTGTCGCAAACAAACTCACTAGCGGCTTTGGAAGTGTTCGAAACCACTTTGAAAGAGATTCAAGATGTGAAGATGCTCAAGCACATGTTGCATCGACAGAAGAATGCTTTAAGACTCAGCGCCCTGGAGCATGCGTCCAAGTTTGGTTCTCCCAGATTCTTGGCTCGAATGCTTGACATCCCATGGGTGACGAAGGAGGTGGCTGTGGTGGTGGATGCGGAGGAAGTTGCTATGGAAGGTTTGTGGTCTAATTTTGATGTATCTAATTAGAAACTCTAAGTAATAGTGTAAACAAATTAGGTCTTGCGTGACGCTGACCCACAGGTACGACATGCTCGCGACCCTGACCATCCGTGGCGGAGATGGTCACGAAGCAGGGCTTGTTATCAACCCTAAAGAACTCCTCATTGCAGTGATGGATCTAGGGGGTGGGGCTTTGGGGGCTTAAGCCCCTCCCTCCCCACCTGGTCTCAAGCCCCCTTCCCTCGCGAGCGCGAACCTACACTCTTTCCTATTTTTTGTAAGTGCCCCCTTCTAGCCAAAATACTCTCAAGCTCTATCCTTCTCTCAAGTCGAGCCCCCCTTACCTCTCATAATCCCCAACCAATCTACTCTTGTGCCACCACGTTCTTTCAAACCTCCCCCTCCAGCCATATAATACTCACAAACCCCTGCCTTCTCTCAAGGCAAGCCCCCACCCCAATCCTATATGCTACAATCTCACAGGCCCTCACCTTCTCTCAATCCCCCCCTGCCACCATAAGCTCTCTCCCCACCCTCTCTCAAGCTTCTACCTTCTCTCAAGACCAGCCCCCCACCCTCCCTTCCACCATAGCCCCATACTCTCACAAGCCGCCCCCATCTCTCAAGCCCCCTCCCCGCCATATACTCACAAGTCCCCACGTTCTCCCATTCTCTCAACCCATGCCCCCCCGCTTTCTCTCAAGCCCCCACTTTCTCTCTAGGTACCCCTTTCCCTATTCATATATTCACAAGCTCCCCCACCCATTCTCTCAAGCTCAAATCCTCCCAGCCATATTCTCACAAGCCCCCCCCACCCCTCACACCCACACCCACAAACTCCCCATTCTCTCAACCTCTCACATTTTCTCAAGCCAAGCTCCCCCTCACCCATACTCTCACAAGCCGCCGCCATCTCTCAAGCCTACTACCCGCCATATACTCACAAGCCCCACCCCATCTTTCAAGCTCTCACATTCTCCGAAGCCAAGGCAACCCCGAGCTCGCTCCAGCCCCCTCCCATTCTCCCAAGCTAAGCCCCCCCAGCCATATACTCACAAGCCCCCCCCAATACTCTCATGAGCCGCCGCCATCTCTAAAGCAAATACCCGCACCATCTAAACACAAGCCCCCCCCATTCCCCCTCCCCCATTCTCTCAATCTCTGATGAAATATATTATGTTTTATTTCATTTTGAAATTGTTGTTCTTATGTTATTATACTTGTATATGTATATTCGAGTCATCAAAATCGTGGGTCCCTCCCACGCGAAATAGAAATTTCAAGCACCGCCCCCTTCAAATCCTGGATCCATCACTGCGTTGTGTTGTTGTTGACTTGGCTTCTACGTGGAGCCATGGTAAATCTAGTCCATTCCAACTTTTTTTTAGTATAGCCTACGTTTGCTTGCAGGAGTGCTACAATTAGTTTTGTTGCAATAGCTATAACAGAAAATGCGTGAGAGAAATCCAATATTCTGCACATTACCAACTGGTGTACATGTTTGGGTGAAAGGAAATTAAACTAACTTCTAGAAAGCAGGAATATAATGGTCGAGCCCCACTAACAAATCCGGGTTCTTGGAAATGGAGAGGAGCCAAGCAACAAATGGATTTCATGGTTTTTGCATATTTTGCGGAAGCGCTTCATGATAAACCATGAAAATGATTTTTTCCCCTTTTTTGTGGGTGGGTGTGGGGGTAGTGGCCCGGGGTAGTGGGAGGATCTCGGCGCATGAGCTCCCTGGATAATGCTATGAATCATAATAGCAGATAATAATATCAATATTAATAAAGTTTTGCTGGTCTTTTGTGATGATTTGTTAAAATTTCCTTCCGGCTTTTTCAGGAGTGGACGACTTATCCCATTGGATGGGGTCTGATGGAGACAAAACAATGATTGTCAATCATGACGTCACTTCCTACGAGTCTGGACGGGCTTCTAGGTTCATGGGCATCTTGAATATCATAGCAAACAGGGCCATGGATTCCTTACCCTTAGATGAACTGCAAACTTGGAAAAACTCTAAGTACCTGAATAACTACTTAGAATTGAAAGTGAAGCACATGTTTTGTGGAATAGCCTTTCTGCATCTCTTGGATATAATATTCACAACACTGTTCACATTTTGGATCGTGAACAGGTATGAAAGCATAACTTTTGGTACAAAAATGAATGAAATTGGACAGAATGTTCTTCTGAAAGAAATAGATGCCAGATCAGAGAATTCTAGTATCGTATTTAAACCAGACGCTCTGGACAATATTATAAATAGTATCATAGAAGATAAACGTGATTTTCTCTACAGTACTTTATTTGGATTTAATGAAAGTTTGTACAATGAAACTTCAATGCAAGATTCTGTATCACAACTTCAAATTCAGAAAGTGAATCAAACAATAACTTACCTGCCTAATCTGAAGCATTACATCTACCAATTCTCTCAGAAATTCTTCAAATTGCAAAATCTCGAATCTGTGGACTCTTCCAACTTGCAGGTGTTCAAAAATCAGTGGTCACATTGTACGAAATATTGCAAAATAGGAGAACCTCAGCTAGGGGTTTCTTTCAATATCAGCGCTATCGTATCACCAGGGGAGTGGCGTAGCATGTTTTGCATAAAAAACAAATACACTTCTCCTGACGACTTCCTTTCGGATCAGGCAAATCCTCCACAATCTCTCTACACGGATTCGTGTGCACGGCAGGCGTTGGTAGATATTGCAATTAACTCTTGCCCACCGTTAACGCCCACTGAGGTATTCGATAAGCTGGCAGATCTAGCTGAAAAAGAATTTAAGGCAGACATTGCATTAATGTGCTTCTATATAATGCAAGCGATGTCCGTTGTATACATTCTGTACGATCTTGTGGAGCGTATTGTGTTTCTGGTGGTTTGTGTCAAGGATAATACATTTGCCAGTCACGTCATCTATTCTGCTACTTCCATGAAGGTACTTTTTCGTTCATCTTTTTGTCTGGTATTGTGTTATTAATATAAAACAATGAATGTTTTTATGCAACAAGTTAATATGTTTTATCCTAATATTAATATGAAAAATTTTATTGAACAATTGCAATGTTTTATGAATGATCCTAATTTAATATATAAACCAGGTGCTTTTATAAATGATTGTTATTTTATAAGAAATACATATATCTATTCTATTAAAAAGTATGTGATTTTAATTAATGATTATTGTATTGTAAACTACTGTGTCTCATAGGTTTTATAACCGGCTGATGATTTTATTTTGAATTGATGTATTTTATGATTTATTATATCAGGTGACACATAAATAAATAAACTACTAATGATCTGTATATACTATGTCACTATAATAAATAAAAATCAAATCAAATCAATCAATCACTACTACTACTACTACTACTACTACTACTACTAATCTATTACATTCCAACGTGAATTTTGCATAGCAATATAAGTTCAATTACATTTGTATTCAATGACATATTTATTTGAACCTATTGTTGATATGAATTTAATGAATGTCATTGTTAGTTTTTACTTACTTTCTCAACAGATTCCTGGATCATACACAAGAAAACAGCTCAATCTCCTCACGCATTTCCTGCTATTGCTGTACGTCCTGATTCCCAAGCTGAGCCCCACCAACGCAAACCACATTGGTCACAACATATTCTTGGTGTTTGGCCTCGTCAATCGCTTTGTCCTTCATATTCACTCCATGAGACTGTTACCAGGAATAGGTAAGACTGAAATGGCATGTTATACATTTTGCTTTCCACATTGTTATGTATTCACCGTAACATACTGAATACGTAATTCAATGCTAAGTGAGTTTGTAAACTAAAGAAGTCTGGCCTGCTGCTGCTGCTGCTGCTGCTGCTGCTGCTGCTGCTGCTGCTGCTGCTGCTGCTGCTGCTGCTGCTGCTGCTGCTGTTGCTGCTCTTCGATTACTCTTATTGAATTTTAAAAGCAAACAAGTAGCTGTTGCTGCTGCTGTCGTTTGAATGAACTTTCCATTGTTGTTTATGTGATTGTTTTGATTTCAGGTCACTTTGTGGTGACCACCTTTCACATGGGCACTGTGATGGTTCACTTCTCCTCCGTCTACGCCATGATCCTCTTCACGTTCTCTGTGGTGTTTCACATCCTGATCCAGAATCCAGATTGTCCCATCCAGAAGATGCAGGGGTTCACCTCCCTCGGCGAGAGCATGTTCTCCACATTCAGGTACACACAAGTACAGTATGACCTCTACATCCGGAACACTTGTGGGGAGAAGCGAAAAGTGTCCCCAACCTATCGGTAAAGAATTTCAGTAAAGTCACGTAGCAAACGGGAGACTGAAATTGTCCCTCATTGCCAGGTGTCCGTGTTATTCCGTATGCCGAGGTGGATGGTTTGCTGTACAGTAGAACCTCTTTGATATACTTCGATAACTGTTTCACTAGTGGCGACCCTTTCGGGCCTTCCCTTATGGGTATCTTCTCCAGGTATTGACCCTAATACGCAGTATTTGCTTCAATTCTTTTCGTAAAACCTAAAGTGGTAATTAATTTTAAAGTGTGTCAAGTATTAGTAGTAAAGTAGATATTTAACTTTTAACTGTACATGTACTGAACATTTCTAAAAGGAACCTTTGGCAAATGGAATTGTTGTTAATCAAACAACTATACTGGACGAAATTAATGTTCAAGAAGCGGGTACAGATGTTAGCATGCAATAACAGAAAGATAGAAATATATGTTTACTGCTTGACTTCTTCTGACCAAACAATGGCCAAACAATATAACCATTTCAACTGCACAGGGTATTTTCTACAAAATCTTACTTTATAACAAGGTTTTGCTGATACAGTAGAACCTTCAATTAAGACCACCTCTCTGTTAAGACGACCTCTAAAACAAGACCTTTTCTTGCAGTCCCAAACCTCCACAAATTGGCCACGATGAACCGCAATAAAGAGGCCACCTTTTCATAGCGACCACTCGAGGTCAGACACTGGCTGGTTCCAAATTGATTGGTGTACAAATGTACTGTGCGCTTATGATTACATGTATTTGCGTTTTCCTTCATATTAAATACATATAGTGTTGGTATTTTGTTGTTGTTTTATTGTGTAATGTTGTTGTATTATTGTGTAATATTGATGTTTATTCTGTAATGATGGTGTTCTATTGTGTAATATTAATGTTGATTCTGTACTATTGGTGTTAATTATGCAATGTTGTTGGCGTTTTATTCTGTAATACTGTTGTTTATTCTGTAATGTTGGCGTTTTATTTTGCACGGTGGTGACTGCAGGCTGGTGTTCGGGAACAGTGATGATCCAGAAGCTTTCTTCATGAACGAATCGGTGAAATTGACGTACATAATGTACACAATCATCTGCGGTCTGCTCCTACTCAACCTCATCATCGCCATAATGTCCTCAATTGCCAATGAGGTAGGTTATAACATAGGCAGATCCAGGGGGCACAGGGGGCACACGCCCCCCCCCCGCCCACTTTCCCTACCAAAATACTTAATTTACGAAATCCATGAAATCCCTTAAGTGCGCACCCCCTTTCCAAAAGACCTGGATCTGACATTGTTATCTAGCAGGGAGTTCCAAGCATTGGTTGTTAGCAGGCTGTTCCGACATAAATACGACAGGTTTTATAACCCTAATATAAGATTCTTTTTCACTATAAAAACAGCGTGCAACTAGTTAGGGATGAGTTTGCTCAACACACCCTACCAGTGATGAGTTTGCTCAACACACCCTACCATACCCAACTGGAAATCGAACCCACACGAACCCACCTCCCTATCCATTCCATAGGGAGATCCAGGCGTGGTGCGTAGGGGCCAGCGATCCCCCAACCCCTCTCTCACCAAAATATTTCATTTTCATAGGGGTTTTTTTTCACGTTTTTTTACATGTCCCCCATCGATCGTGCATACGAAACCCATAAAATCCCTTAAGTGCACCCCCTCCCTTTTTCTAAAATCATGGAGCTGCCATTGCATTCAGCCATTGAAGTAAGTTGTTTATACGTGCGCAGGTGCTGGCGTCCCACTACATGCAGACGCTGCGCCGCGCCGAGTGGCTGAAGGAGGCACTGGCCGCGGAGCTTGCCGCGGACGTGTGCCTCGTGGGCCGCGTCGCGCGTCTCCGCATCCTCGAGAAGATCGGCTTCGTGGTGCACAGCAAGGACAGGTTCACGGAACCCAGGATATACGTGAAAGTTTATGAAAATGAACTTACGTGACATGAAGATAGGACATTGGCTTTACAGGATATAGGGACAGAATTGGATTTTTTACGTATAGGCTGAGGCTTTGCCAGTAGGATGCTAATTGGTGTAAGGGAGAGACCATATTTAATTGTACTGGGGGGCGGTGTCATTTGGTGCATGGGGGAGGGCGCTCAATTTTCTTTGGTCACAGAAGGGGGGCACTCAATTTTAATTCAAAGAGAGAGGTAGGGCACTCAATTCTCAAACTGAAAAGGTAATATTTTACACATTTTTGTCGCGAATTGATATATTCCTGAAATATGCATTGTTTCGCATTGAACTGTATTATAATGTCAACACAAGTCAAATATGACCATTGCCAGTGACTTATTCATTACAATACACTTTATACAGTTTTCAGAGAATCAGTCCAATATTAAACTATGTGTATATAATACGGAAGTATGTCATTGTTCATATTTATGCTGGTGGTGGTGGGGGGGGGCACAATTTGTTAAAGTTTACATTGGGGAAGGCATTGAATTTCAGCGTAGAGTAATGGAGCGCGTTCAATTTTCTTATCTCACCAATACCAAATGACCGCCCTGCCCTGTACGATTAATGATGGTTGCTCCCTAACAAGACAAAAAAAAAGCCACCAAAATCTTTTTTGTATTTTTGATGACTTGATTATGTGCATTATCCTTTCAATATGGGTATATATTGTGATAAAATATATGCTTTATTAATAAAATGTATAATCAAATTTGCTTTATTCACTGGACATGACCATATTGATACATATACCTGGTGATTTATCTAATAAACAACGTAATAGCTACATTATTGACCATTGATATTATTCTTTAAACAGTACCATGAATATTTCCTTCTAACTTACAATTTCTGTTGTTATGCATTATTTATTACTTTTTACCATTACAGTGGAAGGGGATGAGTGACTTATCATCAGCCACAGACTTAGTGTCATGACGCACCCATGCCCTGGGAACATTAATACTGCCGCAGCTTCTTGTAACCTTCACCCTCAGTGGAAGCTATTTGAGGTCCTTTTTTATCTTTTTTATCTAAACAATTCACAGACTTTATTCATTGGAGGTCTGGTCTCAGGATTCGCACTTAACATCTGCTTCAACAAAGGTGTTAGCATTGGTATAAGGCTTTCACTGTTC
>CM032660.1:21596378-21640054 GCA_019095985.1 Streblospio benedicti | reverse complement strand
AAAAGCCGAGCTTGCTGTTATAAGTCTCTCTTGAATGAAATGTGCGTGAAATTACTACAACATGCGATATAACTCGGAGTTGTTGCATGCATGCCGGATAGACAGAAAAGAACACACACGAGCCACATGCGTGCATATGTACTGGCGTATTGATTTTGATCGGCTGCGGCGTTTGCCAAGCTCATTAACACCTGCGATTGTCGTTCCATTGATAAATTCAAATTGGGCACTAATTTCAGCGCGTATGGATGTGCTTATAGTAAACGTAGTAGGCGGTGAAGAGGGAACACAATGAAACGCATACGACGGCTATAAAGCTCGAGTCTTCTGCGAAGCTCGGCTTTAAAAATGATCCACAATGCAAATCGATCTTAATCCAGCCAATCAGAAAAAACTTCCCGATAACTAACTAATTACTGCAGAGAATGAAACCAAGGATAGTATCCTTGATGAAACTATGAAATATTGGTGGAAATGTTTTAAATTGTAAATGCATAGCACTGCGTCAGCTTATTTCAATAATGTGAAGTGATAAAGAGTATACTAGAGCATAAATCAAGCCTAAAATGGGTGACCTTTAAGCCCCTTTCACAATTGATCGCAAATAAATGCGACCAAAATGTCGTACGATCTAGTGTGTTCAAGAGGTGGTCGCAGAAATGATCGCAAGGAAAATGCTTTGGCGAGCATTTTTCACGCCCGTCGGCACTGTCCTAAACTTCAGGTGAGAGGTTTGTGTTGTACAAAAGACGCACAAGGACGTACGATGGTTGAGCAACGCTCCCATGATGGCTGCAAGTCACCCTGCGATCGTAAAACGGTGTGCGCCACTCGCATGAAATCATGTGAGTAGATACAATGTTGTGCAACACGTGTTCGATGTAACGTTTTAAAAATCAATAGAGTTCTAGCTGCGCCAGTCCGCGACCTAAAACTGAATTTTGAACATGTTCGAAATTCACTTGCGATCCTAATGTCGCCTGCAACAACAGAAGAGACCGCACGTACGAGTTATGCGATTTGCTCGTGCAACGTATGAGAACGTGATCGCCTTGTGGTCGCTAACTGCTCGCAACGCAATTGTGAAAGGGGCTTTAGATACCTTTCTAGTAATAATGTGTATGTCATAGTGTTTGTAATTCATAGTAATATACATACCACACGCCCTCCAACGATGCTGGGGCTCATGATTAAAATATACAAAGAATCCTCCAAAAGCATAGGCCTATATATTTCTTTTACTTTTACATTCCTAAAGGCTTATATTTAGCATTATAGAAGCCAACTTATAAGTACATTAATGTTTTTTTCTATTTACGCTGTATAATGAAACACTGGTAATGATCAGTCAAATATCCAACATTCAGAGCATTAATTAAAATGTTTCTACGTACTGAACACACATTTTCTGTTTTGTTTGTTTGGCAACATTCAAGGATACTGCATATGATATGGGTATTCAGTGTGCCCTAGATTCTGCCTCAGAAAGTAACTATGGTGAAACGATCTACATCTGAGTGTACAAGTACTGAGGTCAGAGGCTCCCATGTAAAGTATTTCGTTGACTGGACATATCTCATTTGTCTTCAAAGACGGACACTCCCAAACGTATAACTATTACTTAGAAATCAAATCAAAGTATCTATATTGTGTGCTTTCATGTTTAACATCAAATTGTGTCGGATTCAATACCAAAGTAGACCACTCTGTAGAAACCAGTTTCCTCAAAAGTGTTAGTTTTACTTTGTCGGTGGCGCACTAACTTGTAATTATTTTAATATGCATAAAAATTAACGTTAGAAGATTCTTTATCCACGACTATATGGCTCTATCACATGACACATACCTTCTGCTTTGGGTTCAAGTCCCGGCAAATACTATGTGATATAGAGCCCTACTGACTTGAAAGAA
Organism: Streblospio benedicti; assembly: GCA_019095985.1. Lineage (NCBI taxonomy): Eukaryota > Metazoa > Annelida > Polychaeta > Spionida > Spionidae > Streblospio > Streblospio benedicti. The sequence goes on along the minus strand of CM032660.1, from coordinate 21,638,143 downwards.
TCCTAGATCTAATATCAATTAGTACAACCAAGTCCATCCATCCCAATAGGTTTAATTATTCCAGGTATATTAGCTTGTCATTTAAGTATTCATATTGATAATTATATATGGTTAATTCCAGTTGTAAATAGAAAAAGAAAATGTCTACCTCCTTAGTCATCGAGAGTTGGGAGGAATCCACAGACGGGCCCTTATCAACAAAGGCTATGATAAAGAAGATGGAATCCCAAGGATATAAGTGCATTCAGTATGAATTCTCTCCTGGCACTGACTTCCCCGACCACAAACATGGTATCAGCAAAAAGGACGGAATAGTGTCAGGCCAGTTTCGATTCACCATGCATGGAAAAAGTGTAGTATTGGGACCTGGACAAGCCATCGAAGTACCGAAAGGAGTTGTACATTCTGCCGAAGTTGTTGGATCTCAGCCAGTGGTGTTTTTGGACTGTACTAAAGACGACTGGAAGGATCTTTAGCTGTAATGGCTATGGCAGATCCTGATGGGATATTCAAATTACTATTGACTTTAATTGACAAAAAAATGTATTTAGTAGAGGTGTTGTAAAGAAACAATCATTACACAACAGGCTATGATATTCGAACCCTCGGTGGTACATAGCTTGTCCAGTAGCCCCCAGTACTAGTGGGCCGGGGCTATTGGTTTCAATACTCTGGCTGGCCTAGCTTCTCTGTTACGTACTGCTGGGCACACAGGCGCTAGGGCAGCCATTCTTCGTTGGTCATGCTGTATTGGTATCTCTTCAACGATGACTGGGAATCACTGCAGGAGGCATGTGCGTAAGGATGCAGCGGTATGAGGAGTGAAAGCATAGTCTTTCAAAAGATCCATATCGAATACCTGTTAAATCCGCACATTAATAACACATGTGAATATCATATTGGATTGAGTGATGCGCCGCTCGGTAAATGTAATAGTAATAAATGTATAAAAGTATCAATTTGAGAATCTGTATTTCAACTTCTTATGGCAACTGTGTTATCTTGATCACAATGGCCAGTTAACTTGACCCCCCAAAACATGGAACTATTCCCATGTATACAGAGTAGGAAATTTTCCAGAGTACGTGTTTCATCACAGTAGCTTATAGAGCATTAGTTGCATCCTGCTGTAAAACCATGCGAACGTATGCGTCCATCCATTATGCACCATTAAATTGCAGAATCTTTTATTTTGTTTATATGTTTCCATTAGATAATGAGTTTTGAATTTCTTTTTACAATAATTGACAAATGGAAAAAAAAGCTTTGGGTTTAAAATTATCAACTCTGCGATGCTTTTGATTGACAACTATACTTATTATTCTGGGTCATATTGATCATATCTCACATACTTTCACTGGCAGCAGTTGCAGCACACAGTATTAATCACTCGTGCAATCCACAATCAATCAATCACTCTTTCAGCCCAATGACCTGTACCTAATTAAAGTGTGGGTGCCAAGGAGCTGTGTTAGGTATGAGTTTGCTCAACATCCACAACCAGACCCAAACAGGAATCGAACCCATGACCTTTCTGGGCGCAAGTCCAATTCCCTATCCACTATACCTTTTATTGCTTCAAACAATGTCTCTATAGCCAAATGTAACTAGTAGTGAATAGTTTTTAAGAAATTATAGTACTAGTGACCCATTTAGCGTGTGTGTAAGGCGTGGAGGTGGTTGGGGGGGGGGCTGCACCCAAGGCCTTTAAACATTTAGTGAACCCGAGATTTTGTTTTAAAAAGTTAATCTTAATGTTTATGTAGAAGTACCAAAATGTGTGGCATTCAAAGGTTGGGGTTTTGTTATCAATCCGCGAACATTATTAAGCACAAACATTTACTAATGTGTGTCTTTTTACATATTCCATCCGCAATCTAACACTCGCTCAGGCAAGTCATAAAGTCATGATATACAAAATACCGGTAACCAAAATAGATCTACATATGGGGTAATATCACAGGCACTAAACAATATATATATATGGTTCAAGGTAGAATTGACGAAATTGCAGCTGCGCACGTAGGTGATATGTATGGTTTTTGATACGGGGTGCATGGGTGTCTATGCATATCGGAAACAAAATTATTATTCATTAAAAAAGAACACATAATTTTATTGATTCATATTGTGCATGTAACGTTTAAAATAACAATATGTGTACCAATTAAATACAATTCATTTTGTTTCAAAATACTGACCAGCAATGATATTTAACACACTTTGATTATAACCTTGGATTTGTATTAATCAGGCTGTTAATAGATCATATAAGGAGGTTTGTTGTTGTTTGAAGGTATATCATAGTAAAAAAAAAAAAAAAAAAAATAGTCATCCCCTAATAAAAGAAATATCAAGGGCCCTGCACAGTACATTATATTTTTTATCACGACATAAAAGATAGTGAAAATTTTTAAAACCGAATGCAAGGTTCAAACCTGTACAATTGTCCATTTTTAAGAGGCATCTGATCATCTTAAACACAGCATGATAGAAAAGCATGAACTAATCACTTGATTGCCCACTGTGATCTGTGAAAAAATAAATACACACCAATATTTAAAATAGGTTGAAGGTCCTCACTACACTATGAACGACATCCTGTGGTTCCCTTAATTAGTCTACCTTAATCAATACACAATTTGTGAACGACACTTTTTCTCAGTTATCACCTACATTGTCCAATAGAAATGGATAGAAATTAATACATGATGAAATTTCTAGGATTATTAATTGACAATTAATAATCCTAGTGAAATTTTAAAAATGATCGTCATTGTAAATGCTACCAGATTCTACTGTACTTCTACCAGTTAACGGCCTACGTCGTGTTTTTAAATTGAAGCAGTTCTCCACCAGTGTTGTTATTTCTTATTCTGGCGAATGCAGTCCACTTGCTATTTCCTGGTCAGCGGTTTTTCAGTTTATTTTTAAATATTTAATTTTGATAATTAATCCCCTTGACAAGGGCTAACTAATATTGAAACGTATTATTTATATTTAGATGTGTTTATGAGCGTAAAGAAGTAACTAATTTTATTGTTAATTTTCATTGTATTTAAGCCTTTTCCGTATGCATATTTCAATGCATGTTTATGAAGCTCACCACTTATGACAGACAATGTGTCGCCCCTGCTGTGGGGGTTAGACCCTCTGTTCAGAAATTATGTAAAATTATATATTGAAGATGTGTTGAATCTACCTGTATCAACTCTCTTTCCAGGTAAGAATAAATATTGTAAAACCGTTACCTTTGAAGTGATCAGCATTTAAAGTTTGCTTATTTGTCATCAATCCAGGAATATTTACACAACAAACATTTACAATCAGAGACTTTTTACTAATGTATGTTAATTTTGGCATATCTCATCATTAATCTAATAGGCCTGTTCACTCATGCAAGTCATAAATGTAAATGTAAATGTGCTTTTTCACAGTTGCAATTCACAGTTTGCCGTGCTCTAGCGACTTTACATCTACACCAGGTCATTGGCATCCTTGTCTCACTACATCTTTCTCAACTCCCTGGGGAGCATCCAACTTATTGCAACCGTAGCCCAGACATGCTAATCACTCACATTAAGTTTCACTAGCCTGCCCTGTACCTATTTAACGTGGTACCTACCACAAAGCAGTGTGCAACCTATTAGAGGTAAGTTTGTTCAACACTTACCATCAGACCCGACTGGGGATCAAGTCCAACTCCCTATCCACTCGGCCGCAGAAGCAAACATATAAACAAAGATATACAGTCACAAAGTCATGATACATACAAATAATCACAATACATATGGGGCGATATCACAGGCACTAAATGATAGATGGTTCTTAGAATTAATGAACATTGCAGCTATGTATGTAGAAGCCTAGTTGATATGTATGGTTTTTGGTAGGGGGGCATCGGTGTGATTTGGTACGGATTTAAAATGAACTAAATTCACTAGAACCGGGAATTTTAAATGCTGTGAAACTACTCAGGTGACTTCATTTAAAAGATTTTACAGTAATTGCAACAATTGTGTTTTCTAATTCATATAACTGGTCCATGCTTATCAGAAACAAAATTGTTATTTTTTATTTAAAATACTCACATATAGTTTCGTTGATTCATATTGTGACGTTTAAAATAAATTATATGTACCAATTAGATACAGGTCATTTTGTTTCAAAATACCGAACAGCAATGATATTTAACACTCTTTGTTAAAACATAGGACTATAATAGTAATAGATCATGTATCATGAAAGATTATTGTTGTTTGCAGGTGTTTTTTGGTATAAAAATCATCCCATAATAAAAGTAGATATTATGGGAATAATTGTTAGGATCGAGGAAAAGAACAAATTTTTCCTCTATGCAAGTGGGTACCTTCAGAAATATCTTAAAGTTTTTGATATTTTGAAAAAAGAAAAATACTCTGAAAAAAGTTTAGTCAAGTTATTATTTTATTAATGGTGATTCAATGCAGCACTATCTATAGCATTAAAATTAATTTAAATTTGTTTTTTTTTTAAAATTTAGTTGATGATGGTACTGGCGTAATAAACTGTATGTGTTGGAAAAATGAAAATAGACCATCTATATATCACCAACAAGACATTGGTAATCATATATATAGAATGTTATTAATTTATTTGTTTGAAATCATTGATTTACTTCATTTCCAAGTCCATATTACAGGCGTCGTATAATTCAATTAAGTTAATAATCAAAACATATAAAGCATGAATAACTTTTGTTTCACTTTTCTCTCTTTACATCAATTTGTCCTCTAGAATATATGATTATTGATTATAATTTAAGCTCAATGTCTGCCTGCTACACTGCTATCGAAAATAAAGAAACCTGAGGATTCCTCCGCACATTCATTGGGAGATGTTCTAAATGTCAGAGGAAGAATTAAACATTACCAAGATACAAGAGAAGTAATTGCATCAACGTGTAGTAAGCATTTTTATAGCACTAAGATTTAAAGTCCACAATGTTTTGGGATCTCTCAAAATTTCAATGGAAATAGTTAATTGTTCTGTCTTATTATATATATATATATATATATATATATATATATATATATATATATATATATATATATATATATATATATATATATATATATATATATATATATATATATATATATATATATATATATATATATAATTTCTTGTAAGAGTGTGTAAGAGTTAGCAACAAAGAGTGATTACTGCAGTCTTATGCAGGTCACTTAAGGTACCTCTGAACTGTTTTCCTAACTACTGGTGTTTGGAAATCAAGTTCTTGCACAGTTTACTCCTGGAAAATTTATAAACTTGAAACATGCCAAATTTCATTGGAATAACTGGAAAGTAATTGGATATTTTTGTCAAACGAACATTCAAGCTTTTCCACCTAGCTAATATTTTGTATGGATGTTTGGTAGCATATGTAACTGTAAGTTCTTAATGAAATATCATACTGGAAAATCTATTTGATTGTACATGTATTTGCTTATTTTCAGGAAATGTCAAAGATTCTTATGAAGAAGTTCACCGAATGTTAGAGCTCCCAGAACTTTACAAAACTGTGTATGATACGCCGTGTCTTCTTGTGGAAAATATGCAGACAGCTCCATCGTCAAAACTATCTCAAGTATGAAAATCCCAATTACCAACTTATAATCTACGGTGCCCCAGACATACTCATTTACTACATTTACTCTCAGACTGGTACCAACATGATGAATTAGAATTATAACTTTCTTGTCCTCCGGACGAGCATCTTTTCTCAAAGCCTTTGTGTTTGTGTGGTTCATGAAAAACATTACCCCATACAGTACAAGTACAGTGAATGTCCTCAACAATAGAAGAGTAAACACCAGAAAAACTGAATAACGGAAATTTTTCTCATCCTTAGCTTATAATATTGTAAGTAAATTGTGTAGTAAACAACGGAAATCCTCCACAATGGAATGATTTGTGACTGCAAATTGGGTTCCGTTGTTGAGGACATTCACTGTACCATATTTAGTGGACGAGTAACATTTTTTACATATAAGCCCTGTAGACGAGTCAGTTCATCAGTTATCTGGGACACTGATTTATTCAATGCTATAGCCATCAAATGATCAGAAATACATAAAAGATGAAATAGATATTCATAATTTTTGTTTTAGTTATATATGGTGCAAAACATTCCTGAGAATGCTAGATTTAAATACAGATACCTGGTCATGCCAACACCACAATGATGTAAATCTGACTATTTTATGCTTTTATATTAACAGTTGTAGTTTTATTATCATAACAATTGAATTTGAAGCATTTTATCAATGTACATTTGGCAGCATTTTCAGATTGTTACACATTTAAAATGTATGACTTTCATTTATATGTTGAGGACTAATTTATTTTTATTTACTCAGGCAAGCCTTACAAGTACATTTGAGCGATTGCTGATAGCGCATTTACTCCTGAATAAAGTCCAAACATTCACATGCAAAGAAGTAAAGGATAATGCAGATTTTGTGAATACAGTTCTTGAGGTTATAAGATTTTCTTCCAGCTTGAATATATTTCCAACCATATGTCTGTTGTATTATGATAGTATGTTGCAGTCACGTTTATTAATTCTTCACAGAACATATTTAAAAATGGGAATTTTTTAAACATTGGGTAAACAGATAAAAAGCATAGATTAGAAAAGAAAAGAAAAATTAAACAAATGATTTAGAAAATTAAAGTTTTACACCTTTGAACTTGTTTGATTGTCTAATATATTGTAATCTCATTTTGTAATTTCTAGGCATTTAGCGAAATAGATAAAGAAGTAATTTGGGAAGAAGTAGCACCACTAGGATTGTCACATTTAGAGGAACTTGGATTTTTGTATAAGTCAGCAGATAAGACGGAGCAGTACCATGTATGTACAGTTATGTTTACTATTTAATTCCAAACAAAATGATTTAATTCTTAAAGTGACAGGTCACATTTCACAAGACACATGATATACAATTTGATGTTTGAGTACATTTAAGTAAAATATGACATAGAAATATTTTATGAGTAATAAGGAATAATCAGATATAGAATATAGTATATTTGATAAAGGTTTATCCAATTTTACATTTTTTTCTATAATGGTTTAAAAGAAAATTGTCTACGTTATTACTTTTTAATTGCAGATGTTAGTAAGAGATACCTAAAATGTTTTATTATATTAGCTTTTTAATTTAATCATAACAGCACGTTACTATCAGATATTACGCTCAGGAAAGACCTTTGTGGTAGTAGTGGTATTATGTCTTTTTTCAGTTTGTTCCCAATTGCAAGGAATTGACTCAATCACTGATGACTATATTGAGACGGGAATGTCAGAAAGATGAATGTTAGTACATGTAATTTGTGTTGAAAATACCAAAGCAATTAAGTACATGTATCTACTGTTCATTGTTACATTATTATGAACTCTGGTTCCAAATTTATGGATAACTGAACCAAACGACAATTTGCATTCGTATTGGCATAGGTTTCAAGTCATTAAAAACTTGAAATTTTTATTTACTCCTTTCAAGTCCAAGATAAACAAGTACAACTGTACGTTTGTGCCAGTATATTCATTTTTTAACTTTTTAAGCAACACATTTAAAATTTCTCTTGCTATTTATTAGCAGTTCTTAACATGTCTACTACTTTCAGATGCTGAAAACGGTTGTCATTATTGGCATCTTTTAAGAGAGTTGAAGAAATCTTTGCGATTTGCTCATTTAGGCAAACAGGCTGTTCTCAAAATGCTAGAAAACTTGGAAGGACAGAGCGATGTGATTAGCACAACGGAAGATCATTTTATTCCATTTGATGTTTGATATTATCTAATGGTTATGCTTGACTGTGCTAAATACATGCGATATAAAAGATCAAATATTATAAGGTGGCTTTAGATTTTACAAATCTTGTTATGTAATGATCATGAATGTACATCCAGGCAACTACTCTGTACTGCCCTCTGTTGGCAAATAAAAAATACAAGTGCTTATTACACTAAAATCTCTGATTAACGGTCAAATAATGAGTCAATATTTAGGTTGATTTTATACCAGCCGCTAAGGCTGGCTAAAAGGCATCTATGATTTATGACTCTCCTAATGTTTCCTACTATTGCATTGAATTTTGGTTGCCATTTTTTTTCTCTCACTCTTTGTGTTAATGCATTGTTTTATTTCAATTATACGCACGACAGATCCACTCCTTACCTTTTCATACTCCTTTCACTAATATTTCTTGTGAAAATACATCAATAAATTACAAATCCTATCCACATTGTTGTCTCATTATTGAAAATACTCGGGTTTGTTTTTATTCACCCATTGCATTTGTGGCCTAGTTGTACACAGCGGCGATTCGAAAATTAAATGCCAAATAAAACACTTATTACAAAGATAAATGTTATATAGTCACACCCCAGAAGTATTATTTTTCCATTACCTTTCATTTCATATATACTTTTTAAATAGGGAATTTAAACCCGAATATTTCATATGCAGCAAAAAAAAAACACCGTTCTTAAACAAATCAGTACTCTTTCCAGCATATGTGCACATAAATGCTTTACTAATGTTGATTAAAGATGTACGTCACATGCATGCGCTGCCAACCTCCAAGGAGGAGTCATGGGCTTTATTTAGTACAGGTTTCTCACCTGTATGTATGTATATATACATGTATGTATATATAAATTTGTACAAAATCGAGTCTTTACTTATCTTTTTTTACCTAGAAAAAAATAGATAATATATTTCTAACGATAAACTACCACAAAGCTTTTTTATTAGTCAATTGTTTTACCATTTAAATGCTAGATACATATTTACACAAATGTTTGACTGACATCACTAGCTGCGGCTGGTTCTAGGCATTGCCTATTCATATTAATAAGATATTTTGTAAATCTAAGTGAATATACTTATTTACAGTAATATCACGTCGAGAATATGCACCACCTTTCCTTTCATTACATATACATAAAAATCTAGGCAGAAATGCTACTATACTTTTGCGTTTTTGATCAGTACAAGCTTTGAAATTAATTTGGAAAGAAATTAGCCATCATCTTACGATATTTTCATTGCAGATTGAATTCAGAACGGTCAGGGACTCCATTCATTTGTATTGGTACAGATTCACAAAATATTAACACCAATGTTTTTAAATGGATTTTTTTTACTCAATGACCCAGTCCTAAGCTGACTGGGAATCATTAAGTCGAAATATTTTTTTTTAGTAAAATTTAGCTTGAAAGGTTGTTAATTTTGTTTTTCTCTGTAGTAGGCATCAGTTGGCAAAATTTCATCATATCTTCTAGCATATTGATTTTTTAATAGTTAAATGTGATATTTCCGTTAGAAATTTATACTACCAGTATATTCAGTAAAAGTTATTGAATGATGTCAATGTCATATGATTGTGTGTTATAACTATATAAAACTGCATGCCTTTTTTAGATTTACCGTAATTTAATTTACTGCAGCGTAGAACACATTAAATTAATTAGCGCTTACAAGTACTCTAACTATTCTGAAGTTTAGAGATCAAATTCCTTTTTCACTGAGCAATATCTTCTTTGCATTGTTATTATTAAATGCTATACCATGGTTGTTATTTTTTAACCCTTTCCAACTTTTTCATCTATGAAAGTAATAAAATGAAGTGTTGGGACTAACATCAATAAAATACGAACAAGTTTTAACTTGGTTCATTATGTATTGCACAAACACACTGCCATATTACAACATACACTATGAAATTTGAATTAATACAAGAGCTTGTAAAGCACCCAGTTGCACCAAATTATTTAAAATGCATATTTTATCAGAAAACGGCACAACTTTGTTAAGTTCGTCATATCTATACCATAAAGTCAACTACTAGGACAAGTAGCTTACACAAATTAATGTTCCCAAACTTTGACTTCTTTCTTGAAAAAACATTATGCAAATTCTTTTAAAAAAGCAATCCAAAATATGCTTTATCACTGATCCCCATTAAGTGTGAAGCGACTGAAGCCTACACTTTTAGGGAATCACACACTTATGTTTTCTTGCTTGTTCAATATTTCTGGACTTGCATAACAGTATCACAAACTATTGAATGTGTACTATTTGATACCATGATATACTTCTTATACAACGCATCCAGTAATATATACAAAAAGCATTTGTAATATATTTCTTACAACAAATACAAATAAAAACAATACGATTATAAAAATAGCTGCTGAATCTGCTAATCTATGTACTACGCTACATGCAAGATACTTTAAAAGTTATAACAGATCATTATATTGTAGAATTGATCTTCCCTGCAAATAAAAAATATCTCAAATCAAAACACTAGTAACTATTTGATATGAAACAAGGACTGAGATCAGAAATGATTATCTTCGTCATAAGATTACCAAGATTTTGCCCCCAAAAAACAAACTGAGTTAGTAAATACCTCAAACATTTTTGTCCAAGTAAATACATCAAACATTTTTGTCCTCCAACACATTACAATTTTCATAAATATAAAACTCACAGATTTCATATAAATCATTTTCATAAGAATAAATCTAAAGCGCCAGACTTTGAACTAGATTTCACTAAGAAACAAATTGAGCTATATTTTTTTCATAATTCTATCTAAAAGCACCAAATGAATATAAATATAATGAATAAGTTATACTGTAATTGAACTAGTTTCACACCTGTTGTGATAGTTTTTTTAAATAGATATATCATTTTTGGCTGAATGCTATTGACAATATAAACAGTGACAAATACACTAGTTCTTAAGTTGCACTAAAGATTTTTACAAACATAAATAGTCATTTCATATGAGTAAATGAATGAACTGTTGGGAGTACTGATCAACAGTCACCAGCGCCAATGACAATCCATGGTAAAGAATGAATATCAAAATGCAATGAAATAAACAAGATCTACTATTGGGTTAAAAAATATTGAACCCTCTTATTGCCAACAGTCATAGTCTATACAGCATAATGTTGGAAGTTTTTAGTTTATTAGATGATTGATTCCTCTTTCTAAAACCAACCACATAGTACCAAATTTAGACCAAACACAACATCATGTAGTTCTTCACATTCATGAGCAGTACTGTCTACTTGATGTCCTAACTCAAATGTATGAAAATATTCCTAAATGTGACGTCTATCATTTCAAACACAAGAAATCATCTCGATTTCTGAATATTAATCATGACTTCTAAGTTCTAAAAAGGCAACTACGATTGAAAAAAATTGAAGCAGTCATTAAGTAGATGTTTCATGCTCCTTCTCTGGAACTGTTGTGTGCGTTTCGTTATATTCAATAACTTCCGCAATCACGTCTATTGTCCTTCCAACAACTGGTTTCTCCACTGTTTCAAAGTCTATTTGGTTCTTTCGGAGAAGTGCCTGAAGAGCCTCGATTTCTTTCTCTTGCACTGCACAGTACTCGCGGAACTTGGACAGTTCTTGCTCAACAGCTTCTCGAGTGCGCCGTTCCCTTGTGAGTCGGCGCTCTGCTTGTACTTTGACGGACATGATGATACCTGGTTGCAATTAAAAAAAAACACGTAAATATTATACTCGTTATGAGGTACAATGCCATGGATTATACAAAAGCCAAAAGACGTGTAGTAATACTTTATTTTTTTTTGTAAAATAAAAACAATAAAAGTTAGAGAAAATAATTTGCAGTTTGATGATCTACAAAAATGAAAAAGTGATGAAATCTTGAAGAAAAAATCTAAAGCCTAATATGTTTAGCAATCACCCCAAAGTCCATGTCTGCTCGCACATGTAAAAATTCCATTCAATAGCCATGTTCAACCTACCATTTAAAATGCTTGTAATTCTCCACATTCGTAACACTATGAGAAGTCCAACACTGGAGATGAGTCCTTCCTCTTTGGCAAACACAATCTCTAAGGCTAGTGTCACAATTACCACAATGGCATCAAACACTTCCATTTTATGATGAAAATAGTCCTGCCTCATAGCAAATAATTTGAGGCTGATCTCAATTAGAAACACCGTCAGGACACCTACATGTGAAAGGAAATGTTTCAGTAATGACTGATAAAAGGAATATTAACATTATCAGGTGTTACTGAATATAAAAACTTGTATGGTAAATCTTGATATCAATATCATTAAGAACATCAATAATATATAACTTATAATAATATTTAAAATCCTGTACACTTGGTTCACAGCACTTGGTCTACTGATAGTTTTGTTTTACAGTGTTCTTTTAGGCTGTGTAATAATCACAAAAGAGAATTTTAAAATTTATATTATAAACGTTTTCAAGCTCTACAAGGCTCCTTATCAAATAAAATGTCTCCACAAAATTAACAATATACTACTGCCTCACAATAATTATATTTGAAACTTATAATAAGTAATAGAATATTGTCAAACATTATCAAGATCATATTTATCATTTTACTAACCGATAATTAGATAGTGTAGAATCTCTTGAACTGGTGAGTGCTGCAGATCCATTTCAAATATCTATAACAATTAAATTACAGATTAACAAGTGAGAAAATGACAAATTCTAACACTCTACAAAAGAAAGATTCTTTATTAAAAGTAAAAATAATACAATATTTATGTAGATTGTTTATGAAAATTTGAAAATGAATTTTAACTTTGAGATACTAAATTCTAAATATTTGATAATAAACATTTTGAAAATGGTTATTAGGTGGAAAAAAACATAAAGAACAAGAAAGATGAAGTATACCACCTACTGGTATTTTAAACAACTTTGTTCAATCTTTTAGATTACCAAATAATAAATTCATTTTCATATTTCCTTTAAAAAAGTAACTGCTTGAGATATAAGAGAAGAACAGCCGCTTGAAAATGCTGACATATATTTCTTCTATGAATTCAATGAAGTTATAATAGTTACCCTCAGATCTATCAGCAGTTCTGTGATGACAAGAAGAGCATTTAAAATCACAAGACAAATGATGCCAATTTGAAACTTGTTTGTGCTGAAATATATTATAAAAACAACATGTTACTTAGTGCTTGTAATATTTTCAATATAAATATATAGAGATTTTCAATATGATTATAAACGATATCCTTTACTTACAGACGTATACACGGGATTTTGAAAGTCTTATAATTAATTTCTTACAATCAATATCTTAAAAGCAGGAAATGATTTATGTCTTAAAATATGATCAACACTTGCGATACCAATGTTTTTACACTATACATCATAGATGCACTTGCCGGCAAACCGACATGCCTCGGCAAGCCAACACTTCACTAAATTACGTAGGTTTTGCTTGTTTTAAAGCGATTGTGAGTTTGCGGGCACGCACATCAGTCATACCAATAATCTACAAAAATAAATTCTTATAACCCTAGAACACTTACCTAAGTACATGTTGCAGCATAAACCTAAATGAATGGCTCATATGCTTTCCTTCATCAGAATCGGTCGTCACAGAACTATTTGAATCATCTTTTTCAATGACTCTTTCCAACTCATCAGGAGTTGCATGTTGCAGTTTCTTAAAGCCTTCCATACGCATCTGCAGCAAAAATAGACTTCTAATTATAAATATAATATACTTGCAAGAAAAACTCAGTTAGGATGAGAACAGATCAATATTGATCATTAATTCAAAATTGGTATGAAATAACTATAACAAGTCCTTTAACCTAAAAAATAAATAAACGGACAAATGTTGCAATATTCACCATGGTATGGCAGTAAATAAACGAAAGAGATCATGAAATCATATGAAAATGAAATACTCATATTTCATGTGATAATATATGCTGAAGACAGGACTTCAATAATAGACAATTACACATATTCAAAATCAAAGCCTATAAAAGTTCATTTAAGTAGATTGCATGTGTCACAGCATATCAATTCCTGGTTTGATTTAGAGTTAAAATAAAAAGGATAAAAAAGTACATTAACACTGTCAAACTTAATTAATATTTTAACTCTGCATTTCATTTGCCATTGTCAATGACATTTGAATCACGATATGTTTGGTAAATAAATAGAATTAGACAAAATTAGACAAAGAGAACATTTGATCTGCATGTGGTATGGCACATGCATTCATATAATGAATAAATATTAAACTTTGAAATAAAATGACATCAACTTACAATTCATCCAGATTTATGACACCTTTAACAATCAATTAGGAAGGCTGTATGAAATGATGCAAAGCATAAAATTGCTTACCTGAACCATGATTACAGATGAGATTGAGCACTATATATGCTCAGCTAGACTGAATGATCTCTTCTAGACTGTCTTTGTGTGAACTGATCCTGTTGAATTATTTTTATCACAGTAGCTCATAGAATGACCTGAAGTCTACATTGTATCTGGAATATAAAATAAAGGTTGAAGAACCTCTCAAAGGATGACCTGCTTCCAATGACCAGTCTGTTGCTGAGCTCAGCCTCAGACAAAAATGTCAATGCTCTGTCAAGACAAGGCCCCAAAACAATGTGTTTTTGCCTTTGTTGTACAAAAGTGTGAGATATTTTGCAGAGTTTATGATAGCACGAAACCGTATTTTACCATAGTATTGAAAAGTTTCTTCAATAAATTAGTATACAATCTTTTCACATCAAGAATAATACCTTTTATAGGTGACGAGTAATATATTTTAACATTTATACCTTAATTGACACCATCAAAATATTTGACAACTGCCATCTATTGACAGAAATCCGAACTACGAAATACATTAAATTAGCGTAGTTTTGTAAGTCACCGCTAGGTTTTTCTTTAACACAACGTAAACGTAGTAATGAATTCTGAGGTATTGAAAAATGAAAAAATAAGTTGAAATTTTACCTGTTGTTTGAGGTTTATACATGATATTGTGCATTGTTATAAATAACTCGGTACTTACTTATTAATAACCAGGTATAATATCAAGTATTTTATGATTGTACCTTTGTGTGAAGTGAATATTTCAGCCTGTCTGTGAATTTACAGTACAACCTTCATAACTGGAACCAAAAATTTATAATATCATAGAAGTGAAATTTGTGTAGGGACCATAACAACTCTGGACAGGAACCTATATGGGTGGTTGAAATGATGTTTTTACATTTACAAGCTGTCAAAGTCTATTTTACATGATTGTGTTAAAAGTACTTATAAATTTTACGGATGCTTTGGATTTTCGAAATGTGGAGAGAGGTGAAATTATCTTTCATTCACAATATCTAGGACAAATAATTAATCAAGGACTAATTGATTATTAGTCATAGACAATATATCTGACATAAATTTATCTTTTCCTAAATTTTAGAAATGGTATAAGTTATTATATTTTTTTAACAATAAGTAGAAAATAGTTAAAACAGCATGTGACTGATTTTTAGGTAAGTTTATTATTTTTTTTTCAAGTATAAATTGTCGATCTATTTCTTTCCATGCACTAGTGCGTGTGAGCTTGTGAGGAAACATTTTTGTATGAAAAACATGAAATAAGAAAGAAAACAACATGGTCTGTAATATTGTTATTCAAACTTTAGATAGTTGATAATTGAAATGGGAAGGTTAATTGAAACAATCTTTTTAAGAGGGTACAATCGGCGTATGATAATTCTTGTAATGTCCTTTAATGGTTTTGGATCACACAGTTGTAAGAATTTGCTGTTGTAGTTGAACAAATCATATAGTGCAGAATTCTTTAGTAGACCAACATCACGCAGTAACATAATGATTCTGATAATCATCTCAGTTTTTTCCAGGTTAGAGTGTATGTTAGTATCAATCTTTTCCGAGGTTATAATTCGCTGAATAAATTCCTCTGTATGCTTTTGAAACACTTGTAACTCTTCAAGTGACATTTCGAATCTGTGATACTGAAGCAACATTTTAATCAGATGGAAGTGACGATTTTCTTGTGGGTCGTCAACGCTTTTTTCTGCCACTAACATGACTGAAGATTTTCCATCAGCATTTATTGTGTTTATATCAGCTCCACGTTCCAGTAAAAATGGTATAACTGACTCATCTAAAGCATGTGTCAAGGCTTCACATTTATCAACCTGTAAATGAAAACAAGTGATATACCAGTGCACAGCACACATGAGAGGTGTGTTGCCGTCTTTACTTTTGAGATTAATGGGAACTCCAGCTGTAAGTAGCAGTGCACAGATGTCTTTCAGGTTTTCAAAATCCCCTTCACCGAGAAATGACCCTATGCAATGGAAGGGTGAAAACCCAGAAGAATCTTGCAACAGAATATTGGCTCCTCCGTCAATCAAAGTAGACACGTTTTCATTTTGTCGCCTGGCAACCGCCATGTGGAGTGCACTTTCACCTATAAAAAGAGTTTTTTTTTTAGAAATTTAATATAACAGGATATTGGTGTGAGTACAATAAAACCTCCAATTAAGACATGATTTTAAGCCCGAGAGACCACCTCTATACTCAGACCATTGCCACCATTTTTCACGCTACTAAAGCTTCAAAAAGAGACCACATTTATTCAGACCATTTGAGGCCAGTCTCATACCTTAATTGAGAGGCTCTACTTTATATGGTATAGAAAGTCGATGTTAAGTTTTTTGCATCCTATTGAGAATTTCATATTTAGAAAAAATACGGATTCAAACCTTTATAGTCAGCAGCATCAAGAAAATTTGGGTCAGTTTTCAGTTTTTTTACGAGAATATTTACAAGCTGATCTAATCCATTTTTGACTGCAATGTGAAGAACTGTTACTCCGAACCCTGTCACCATATTGTATCTTGCACCTGCATCAAGCATTTTTGCCACAATCGACGTTCGTCCATTAAAAACAGCTGTCATGAGAGGCGTGAAATGAGAATTATCCTGAAGGTTCAAATCAGCCCCTGCAATAAAAATGCCAATTTTAAATATCCATAGTTTCAAAAAGATGGAGTTCAGTGCTTAATTTTTTTTTAATTAATAGACTGATTTGTTGATACAATGCATCAATCAGCATAACACGTGGTGGGAAGTATATTGTTTCAAATAGAAAATGAAAAATAATTCTGCATGGTCAAAATGCTTTTTATTCTTTATTCTGCAATTGGTATTGCAATAGAAATCTTAATATGTTAAACTTATAGAAAATACACATGTACCAATTATGACAATCCAAAGCAAAGGGTATACATGTTGAAAAATGTAATTTTAGGGGGTGGGCATCCACATTAAAAGCAGAGTAAGCTTTTGAATGGTTGTACAATTATGGCATACATTTGTAGATCCAGTAATACTGGATGTATTAAACCACACAGAAGCAGGGACATATTAGATTATTCCATACCTGATTCCATGAGTAAATCCACCACCTCCTCATGACCAGCAGATACTGCGACATGGAGCGGTGTCCAGTACGTATTGTCTCGTTCATTCACGTTGGCGCCGCGTTCTATCAGCATTCTCATGCTCCTGCAGTCCCCTCTCTCAGCAGCACAATGCAGAGCCTCGCCACCATACAGCTTTTGTACTAATAGTTCATGATATGAGTTGAAAGATTGTGCGTTTTCATCACAGGAAAGTGCCAGGCCTTGCTGAAGGCTGGATACATTATATAGTGAGTAATTGTTGTGACTGACATGAATTTCTTCATCGCTGACTTCTATGGTATAACTTGCCACCTCATGCTCTCGCTTGTCATGAATTTCCTTTTTGCTATATTTATTTATGTGCATTTCTTCATTAACCTCTTCAGTGCCACTCTGTGTTTCTTCATCACTGTCTTGTCCATAGTCGATTTTGTCATCGTCTATATTATCAATTTGGCTGGTTTCATGTGTGTGATTTTCCTCATTCCTACCTTTGCTTTCCCTACATTCTTCATCATTACAGTCTTTGCAATGAATTTCTTCACTTTTCACAACATGGTAAATTCCTTCCTCATTATTTTCACATTCTGATTCAAGAATTTCCTCAATACACGTTGTTTCTCTTAAAGAAATGTCTTCAACATGGACCACATTGGCAAGAAGTTCACCATTTCTAGCTTCATCGTGAATGTTCACAGGATCTACATTTTGTACTTTGCATTTACCGGTATCTTGGTTTAAATTTTGTTTCTCATCATTTTCCATTATGTAACTTTCATTATCCATACACGCCACTCAGATTTGTTATTGTTATTTTTAATGACGAATTGATGAGATATCATTAACTTCAAATAAAGGACTGTTGTGTATGTTTCTAACTTAAAGTTAATCTTGTAACCTCACTCAAGGAACTTGAATGAAAACGCCTTGTTAATTATTTTGTACGCTATACTTTGTTTTCACAATATTCCTACCTTTAACTTTCATTGTGATAACTGTTCTCTAATGGGTGAGCAGTAGGTTATTCCAAGATCTGTGTATACCCCAGTAAGTGCTTGATAACTGAGCACCAGTGTTAAAGATCAATAATGAGCAATAAGCTGTTATTATTACGGACTTACTATTAGGAATAATAGTGCAAACCCAACTCATAATTATATGTACAGTAGAACCTAGTTATGTCTACATTGCTTATCTCAAATTTTCTGTTAGCTCAAAGTTAGCTAGCCGGCATGCATGTCCCTTCAACCACATTATGAGAACATATCAGTTGGCTATCTCAAATATTGGCTGCCTCGAGCATTTTACTGTTATTCCTACTCCTATTGTTTTTAGAAAATGAGTTTCTACTATAGTTTCCCTAAAAATATCAGAATATCCTTCACCTAGCAAAATTATATTTTCCATAAAATATAGAATATTGTGTAAAACAAAAGAATAAACAATACATGTAAATACTTTTCAGATTTTTAAAATTATAAATGGCAAACCTATCATTCAATAATTTATTGTCTTCCACTATATGATGGTAATAACCTTGCAAGATTACATCAATATTGGAAACAGTTATTTGCCTACTTCAAAATTATTTACATCTTTTAGAATAGAATTCATGTCATATTTTTATCATTGCTATGTAACGTTAAAACTTTGATCTTTTGCTCGCTAGTGAACTATGAACTTCGTGCGTGCTGTGTTAGAGACCCTGAGAACCAAGGTCGGACAGACGCTCGGAGTCTCGGCAGGTCTCACTGGCGGCTATGTTCTCTACAAAGACTACCATCGGTAAGCATTGCAAATGAAGAGACATACAGCGTAACCTCATTACCTCAAAATCATATACTAGACAAATAGATAGATATAAAGAAGTTCTTTAGCCAGATTATATCCAAAGATAGCATGAACAAGATGTAGTGAACTAGTGTTAGCCTCAAATTATCCTTGATTTTGCTGTTAATGGAACAAATCGATGAGATTGAAAGATTTTCTGATTGATTCCATTATTTGATTAAACTTCGGTATTTTTTCTCTTTCTACTTTCAAATTTGTGATTTTCACATTCTACTCTAGTACATGTATGTGAACCAAGACGATAAAAAGATGAACTTTATAATTATTTACAAAATCATTTCAGTGTCTAGATTGAATTATATAAATCCTTTTTTAACTGGTTCCATGTATTTCTAGGTATCCCGCGATGATGGAAGCGTACTCCAAGGGTGCATTACTGCCTCCGTTTAGTAACAATAAGTAAGCATATTCAGTAGAACCTTCAAATAAGACCACTTCTATATTGTGACCAGCTCTACAATACAATTACTTTTTCACAATCCAAAGCCATTAAAAAGACACCAACATGGACCTCTATACAGAGACCACCTTTCTATTGAAACCATGTAAGGCCAGCCACTGGGTGGTCTTAATAGAGAGGTTCTATTGTGCTAAAAATATATACAGTGAATATCCTCACCAACAGAAGACTGACCAGTGGAAACAGTGAATAACAGAAAGATTTCTTTAGCATTACCTATTGATAATGTAAGTAAATTATGGAGTAAACATCGGAAATCTACAATGGAAGGATTTGTGGTGGATTCTGTCGTTGAGGACATTCACTAATGTAGATCATGGGCCCCAACATAGTTAGATGGGTGGGGGTTGGGGTGCTGGTATATATTCTATTTTTATTATACAAACACCATTCTTAATCATATAATATCTGTCTTATCTTACATGAGTAAGAATGGTGTTTGTATAGTAAATATAGTATATATACCTTCACCCCCCATCTAACGATGCTGGGGTCCATGATGGCTTGTTATTCTTTACTTTCTGGCAGCATCATTTTATCATGTATAAATGTAGGTTTTCCCTTCACTTTATTTTTACCTATTAGTGGCTGATGTAGTAAATCTCGCTACTATTGCAGCCTAGAATAAAGTTTAAAATAACCTAAAATTTACCACCACGGATGATGTCTGATTCACTTTCACAGAGTCAGGGTAAATCAGAAAATTTTCTTTGTAAATATTTTATCCCTTATTCTAATCTGCCACTAAAGAGATTATAATTATTGAATAAACTTTTATTTTTGTTTTCCTCAGCATGGCTTTATGTACTATGATTTGCTTCACTCGTGTATTATTCTAGATTTGAAGTGACGTTCACCCCACGGCCAGCTATAGAGAAACAGCTGAGAAAAGCTCTGTCCCCAACTTTCACAAATGAATATTACCTGGTTATTGGAGAGGTGCCTTTTAGTTTATAATTTCAAAGTACATGTATAGGTGACCTATGAACAGTTAAAGACCAACAATGTTCATTGAAATTTTATGCCATAAATAGTTTTCATTAATTTTTCTATGAATTAATGCATAGTTGAATCAACTAATGTCAAGATTAAATATAAAAAATACTTTTAAGTAATAGCCAAAACTTTGACCATAATTCTAGCCACTTTATAAGATAAATTGGCCATAAAAACAATCTGTCAGACATACGAGGGTTCTACAGTAGAACCTCATTCTCTAGATATTGCTTATCTCAACTTTTCTGTTATTTCAATGTTAGTTTCTCTCCCTTCAAACACATTTTGAACAGATGTTAGTTGGCTATCTCGAATATTATTGGTAGTTATCTCAAGCACTATACAGAGTTGAGATTACGAGTTTCTACTGTATCCTAATTATCGCAGGTGGGCAGTGGCAAGAGTCGTCTGCTGCAGGAACTTGTGCGCGAGATGATGAGTGAGTCGGCAGGTGGACAGGGGGCGCCGATTTACGTGCTCAGTAGCCAGGGTCGCAGTATCGCTGACACCCTCGCTGATGCTGTGAACTTCAAGTTTGATGAACATGTAAGCTGCTGACAAAGACTATTGAAACTATAGTTACAAGAATATTGAGAAAATAAAAGAATGGAAAGTTTAAATTTAATTTTATGTTTTACCATTTTGACTAAATGATTTATAAAAATACGATTTCTCATGTTTTTCAGTTAAGCTTTGATTTCTTTGTCAACTATGCTCTACGAGTTTCTAATATGCCTCAGAAGGATGATCACAACAAGGTAAAATTTCATAATTATAATTGCAAATAATTCAATTTTGATTTGCAATTCATGCAAAGTGTTTTAATTTCTGGAGAGAAACCACAGTTACATAAACCAATGTACAAATCTAAACAATTTGGAGGAATCAGTAAAAAAAAGACCTGCTAGTGCGGGACATGGCAACCATTGACCCAACTTATGATGTATGGTGCCAATATCTGAGCCAAAATATACTTGTCTAACTGCTACATTATTAGATAGGATTTGTTTTATTGATACGCATTTTTACAGAATACTATGAAAATTGCATACTAAATTCATTGATGTTCTATTTTGCAGTTCATGAGAGTTTTGGACGCTATAGAGGAATCAGCTTATGAATATTCTCAGAAGAACGGTCGGCCAATTGTACTAATCATAGATGGTGTTGAAAATATGGGTGCGCAGAAACCTAGAGCAATGCTCAATAGACTGCAGGTATTGTTAAATTAGAAATGTTCACAGCTTTCTAAATTTTTGTTTTTGAACCATTAATTATTCTACAGCTTCTTAATTCAATAGCTTTTAAATAACTTTTAAGTAACTTGTGTAGTGCTAGATTATAATTGTTGCGTATACACATGTAGTTTGATTGGGTAATTCTGTATTGCGCAGAGAAATTTGAAGATTGTATTATATGTTGTCATTGTATCTCCATATTCACCATTATCATTTTTTCTGTTGTTTCATTATTTTGTAGGAAAAAGCCAAGTTATGGGCTGACACAAATATAGCTAAAGTGATCCTTGTCAGCAACGATGAAGAGACAGAGGTCGCTTTGCAGGTAAACTACCTCAAAACTATTTTTTTTAAATTATTAAATCATAATTAAGATTTTTCTATTGATTTACATTTATTTTAATTGACCTTTGATTAGATTAACAATGGACTAGCGTGTAATTTATTTTAGCAGATTTACAAAGACTTGTGGAATATTTGAATATAGGTAATTCTGAATAAGTCATTTATTTTGCGTGCATTTTCAATTTTTGCATTCTGTTATAAATTCAGATGTATATTATAAGTCCACGTTCAACAAAAAATTACTTTCCATGTTCTTGTCCTGAGAACATAATGTAAACTGTCGTCTCTTATTCTCGTTTTCTTATCTAATCAACGCAATTTTACCACTTCATCAGCAAATGTGTTAATATATTAAACAGCTTGACTAAACGTATTTTTTATTATTGATACTTATTGTTTGCCACATTTGATATATTTGAACAGCAGTTGAATGAGACAAAAGTAACAGATTAGACTAATTGCGGAGTATTGGTGAGAAAGTAAAAAGATACAAATAACATTACAATTGTAGCCTTTAGGATACAAATTACAATATTATGTAAGATAAATTTTGAACATCAGCTGCATATGATTCTTCATTAATACACCTGAATTATCGTGTAATAATCATAGAAAAAAGTTTAAGAGTGTCTTTCCAATTTTGCGAACTCTTCAAAAAAAAAATAACATCAACACCCCTCTAGAGCAACAAGAGCGCGTGGTCGCGGGCGGATCGTCCCATCTACATCGGCGACATGAGTCTGCAGGAGGCAGTGGACTTCCTCACAGCGCCGCACGTGCTGAGGGACGGCATCGGGGAGCCCATTGACGAGCAGACGGCACAGAAAATCTTCTCTTTTGCAAGTGCTAGTTTTATGCTTTTGTTGCAATTATATCTTATATTGGATGTCTCAGTAGGTAATGATGGACTGTTAACGGTAACTGTGTGTAATATTTGATTATTTTGTTATCAGAAATTAAATCGTACACATTATACACCAAAAAAATCTTATAGTTGAAACCCTGAAAAAAATATCATTGTGTTGTTTTATTACGATCTCACTCACTTTTCATGTTGAAACATTAAAGTTAATATTTTTTGTTATTGTCTGCTTTATATTGGTTTAGGAAAAAACTAAAATAATAAACCCAAGTAAAAAAAAAAAAAAGATTATTGATTTAAGTTTTTGAAATGCATTTCAGGTTGGTGGACGTGTTTTACATTTGGCACTATTCAAAATGGAACTCAACTCAGGCTCTCAATTTGAAGAGGTGCTTATACAACTGAAAGAGAAAGAAAAAGAAAAGTTTATGAATGTAAGTGAATGTATGTTTCATTGATATTGTGGGTATATATTTTTAGGACAGTTTAATGCATATGATGATGTAAGATACATACATTTGATTTCATGATAAAAAGTTATCACAAAATGTCAGATTTATTAACAAATATGTAGATATCTATTGGAAACTTTCAAAGTTGAGTCGGCAAGACTTTCAATTTATTGTCAGATTTATTATCATGTATCGAAGTACTTTGACATCTTTTGATTTCATTCAGGTTGTACAAAATAAAGAAGCGATGAAAGCCTTAACTCTAATCAGAAAAGCGTCAGGAAAATCTGTCTCATTCTCCACATTGGTGCAGGTACACGTAAATTATCTTTTATTATGCATTAAACAGAACACTGGTTGAAATATAAAGGTTTATTATATAGTAAGACCAATTTGACACATACTTGAATGGAGTGAGTAAGACAATTTGAGTTGTTTTAAAGTTTTTTGAGTTATCAGAATGATTTAGCAATCAGAGAAATGTCTATGAGTTCGAGTTTTATATAAATTTGAACCATTGATGATTCAAGTTAATGGGTTCTACTGTACAATTATTAGCTGATGTATAAAAGCCAGATTCTGATTGAGTATCTCAGTTATTTTTAATAGTTGACAATATAATAAAATTTGTGATACTTTTTATCATAATAGGGTTCAAGCCATGAAGTTGTCAAGTTCTTGGCTAAGAACGACATTATTCGCATGACAAGGAAACAAGATGGAGGGATTATGGTTAATTTCCAAAGTGTCCTTACCGAGCACGTTGTAGAGGAACTGATGAAATAGATTGTTTATTCTCTCTGATACATGACAAATGTGTGCGTAAAATTGTGTGAAACTATTAGGCCAAATCTCAACATAATTAAAAACCCATAAATATGTTGTAATTTATGTCCATGTAAATGTATGACATACATGTATGTAGAAGTACTTCCATTGACATAATACATTTCAGTTTCTTTATTTCTTTAATGTATAATATGAAAGACAGATAAAAATTCAATGTTTCCTGTAAAGGGTACGTACATGTACTTGTAATCCTTTGAGTAGAAAACCCTTGTGTGAGATCTATCAAATTATATTTTATCACTTTTTTGGTACCATCAGCATAGAAATAATTATTATTAATTACTTGTTAAAATGCTGAAGACAGGAAAATTGTGTAAAACACAACTTAAAATGTTTTATTGAATATCATATCTGATGGCAAAGCCACACTTTAGACTATTTAGTGTAATGTGCGTACAAAGTAAAGTTAAGAAGTCAATTGAATTTGATGTATTTGGTATGAGTGAGTGATAGGGCTCTACATGGTTTAAAAATGACATAGCAACAAATGACATATGGAACAGTGACAAGAGAACTTTTATAAAAAGTTTAATAGAGAGACAGAAAAAATCCACCTATTTCTGGATCCCATGTAGAACTTTGTTAGATGTAACTTTTATAGTTCATACTGCTGATGTTAGTTACAATTATGAATAGAAATCATGAGTAAGTTAGTGTTTTTACTGAGATAACGTAGATACTAATGATCATGCTGCAAATCTGTCTGCACTGGTTTGTAATGCAAACTCGGACCAGGCTATCATTTGAGCTTCATATACATGCATTTCTAAATCATTATACAGTAGAAACTTGTTATTTTGAAGCTGTATGGAGATAAGTAAAATACTTGAGATGTATGATACCGGGGGTATATGTTTATAATGAGGTTGGTGGGAAATGAAACTAACTTCTAGTTAACAGAAAATTCGAGGTATGTAAGCAAAATCAAATTAGCGAGGTTCTACTGTACATTTAGATGTTTGAGTTAATGTATCTGACTGATAGTTGTGCTAAATATATGTGTCTTTCCGGTGAATCTATTTAAGAATATACATGTGTTCTACGTTTTTCTATTTACACATTATTGTATACACAAATATATCATGTGGTTCTCAATCTGCATTTATTATATAACTTTATTGATCATTTCCTTGTGCACTGTGATTTTATGAATATCGAATATGTAAAACATATTAATAAAATTTATGATATTTTAAAGCTTATTTTATACAGTAAATAAATCTTCATGACAAATTTATGATCTGATAATAAATATGAAAAATCTGATATTTTGCTATTTTTTTCTAGATTTTTCTCAATATTCCAGTATTACAAAAGTATGAACATTTGAAAAAAACTGATGTAATTTAGAATGCAAACCAAAGGTGGTTAAGATGAGGACCTCTAGTGATTTAATTTTAATTTTATTAGATTGTTATATTATTTTTTAGTATTTGCCTGACTACATTCATTTCGATGTTAACCTATTATCAACATAAATCTATAGTGCATTTACAGAATTGTGAAAATATAATATTCTACCAAGGTTCCCATACCTAAGATCAATATTTTACTGACAATAGAGAGAAACTATATGTGTTATTTAAAAAAATGAACAAAGGAAGTATTTATTACATGCTACATTATGAACAATTATAATAGAATTTATACACTTCATATCAATAACAAACATTAAATGCCTCCTTACGATCATAAATAGGAAGAGCCTTCAATCTGTTCATAAAAGACCTTGACAGCTTGATTATAAGTTGTATATATGAAAAACTATGCTGAAATTAAATTTGTCTTCATGCAACACTTCAGTGCATATCAGTAAGAGTACGTAATATTATGAACCTATTAATTTACTATGTTACATTGGCAAAAACTACAGAGGCTTGACTAAAAAATATACACAAATTTAAAAAAGGTATGTTTTAGGCTTTCCATATTTAGGCATGGTGTAAATTATTTTAGTTCCTTGTAATGTTTAAATAAATAATAATAAATTAGTCTAAAAAAAGTCAATCATCAAAGTGCAAAACACCATGAATATAACATGAAGTTGCCTCATCTTATGATGGATTCTTATTATAATCGCCGTAATGCTGAGTAGCAATGTAAGCATCTTCAGATCTTTTAGAAAACGTCAGATAATTTTAGGTATTAATGCCACACTGTACATTATTTCTCTGCTTCTATGCAACAGATCTACAATAGAAACTTTTCTATCTTGAAGCTGTAGATATAACAATCATACTACATATGGTTGAAGACAAAATTTTAATGCACAAAATTCAAGACAAGCATGATCGGAGGGGGGGAGGGGCATAAGGGGCAAAGAAATCCCACACCCCTAATTTTGGGGCCCTTATTTCTCATATCCCTCGGATTTTGGCCCTTTTCCCACATCCCTCTTTTTCGACATTTTCCCCATGCATATCCCACTTCATTTTAAACCCGCCCCAGATAACGAGGCTCGACTGTATGTCCACCACCCAAAAAAGGGCAACGCTTCTTCACACAAAAAAGCCTTGGTCTATAGTCGAGAGTGCCTCTGTGACAGCTAGGCTTCTCTCTATCTGAGATGTGATGCAGCAATAGAGAAACACCATCAGCACAATACTGAACCACGCAAAAGGTTGCTGCTGCCGCGCTTGCTGCCGCCGCACAGAGACTATTGCTCCACCACAGTTGATGCGTGAGTGATGG
The DNA here is from genome assembly GCA_019095985.1 of Streblospio benedicti. Classification (NCBI taxonomy): domain Eukaryota; kingdom Metazoa; phylum Annelida; class Polychaeta; order Spionida; family Spionidae; genus Streblospio; species Streblospio benedicti. The sequence continues at coordinate 21,611,043 of CM032660.1, read as the reverse complement.
TCTGTTGAGTGATGTACACGACCGCTGGATAGTTACTGCTTAAACGGGATAATTGACCTTATTTGCAAAGCACCGCATTTTACCCGTCTGTCGGAATACATTTACATGTAAGTGTTGATTGCTGTTGTGCAAATGCTGCAGACGAGATTTTGCTTTATTAGGACTTATTCAGAAGAGCTATATTTGGTGGTGAGGTTTTTTTGCTCAGTAGGGAGATGCTACTAGCTGATGTTGTTGTTGTTATTTTAGGGGGTTGTGTCATGCTGAGAGAGCAACCAATAAGTTTGTGTTTTTGCAGAAAAATGCTTCTATACATTGGTATGTGATACATTTGGAAAGTGTCACTGCTTGCAAAATGCAATTGTGCTGTGTTGTGACAGCTATATGATGTTTATTATGCATAGACGCAGGCATTGTGCTTAGTATAAGGCCTTTATTGTGTTAACATGTCATACTGCCAATGTTTTACAAACTAATTTCATGGACAGACTTTATAATTATGTGCTCTTTAGAAGTTGAAAATTACTTTGCAGGGCATGCATCAAATGGAAAGAATAAACATTTTTCATGCTATCAGTAAATTAAATCCAAAACATTTTGTTTTCTGTTTAAATGCGTACACACATTGAAGTGCACGTGATTGTACATTATAGATAGATGCTTTACCCATGAGTCATACTAATGTTTTAGAATGGAACCTCACTATGTTTATTAGCAATGGGGAGCGCAGAATCCAGCTGATTTTGACATTCTATATCACGTTATCAATCCCTGCTCTTGCTGTGTGGTAGATAGTGGGCGTGTCTCAAAATAAGTCCATAATTCAGTAGAGAATGACTGGTAAAATATCATATAGTAGTAGTAGTACATGTTTCTTTTGTGATCTTACCATTTCAATATCAGACACATCGTGTACATAAGAATACAAACACACGTACAAATATAAGTAAAATGCAAGATGTGGTAAATAGTATTTAATTGAACACCTTTATTACATATTTTACATGTTTATTTTAGAGTCATAATTTGTCAATTTGGCCAAATGCAAAATGATCAATTATCAAATTCAATGAAGTTTCAGTGCAACAGCGTTTGTTTTGTTTTTGTTTTTCAAAATTACAGGTAGATAGATGTTTAATTAAACCAGGAAAATGTTTATATAATACAGATTTTATTTTGTCATCAATAATGCAAGTGCATATGAACCGAATTCCATTTGATACAACATAACCATTTTTCAATGCAAAAATAAACTCCAATGGGAGATTAGCCATTTTATACTGAAGAAAAATTGGGAATATCAAGCATTTTGAAATATATTTTCTCAGTTTCATTTCATGAAGATTGAACATGGCCTAACTTCTCCTACGCTTATATATTATTAAAAACGTGGTATCAGCCCAAAGTGCTGAAATTTATCATTTGGAGAAAGAAACTTTGGGAGAAAACACACGGTGAAAATTACAGACAGACGATTTTGTTTTTGTTATCACCAGAAGAACTTATTGCCAAATGTTGCAGCATTGTTTGCGTCTGTTTGGGTTTGCGTAGATTATTCCAATGTGGAGGTATCAATCAAATATATTCTAGCAATACATCACCATGGAGAAGATGACATGGATAAATTGTCAGTCTGAGATGTCTATTTATACATATGCTATTTATGCACATTAACTGGAAACATCCATGGCGTGTTTGAGAGAGAAATTTATTACTTTTATTTAGATAAATGGTTTCCAAATGTGCAACCAATGAAACATTACGTTATTAAAATCACGCAATGCTACTTCATAGACATCGATTGTTATTTTAAACAGGAACACAACAGAAACTCCATTCAAAGCAGGTGCTGCAGGTTAAATGTGGTGCAATGCTTCATAACAATGTTGTATTTCAAAACACTATAACTTGCAACCCGCTTGTGCTTTGCTCATGTTACAAAAGTTTTAAAATGGTTGAATTAAACAATAAAAACAGTGCATTTTCATCAATAAAAGACATGGGAAATGCAGGCCAAATGTACGACTTCAACAAGGCACTTCACCGGTATTTGGCACCAATCGCGAGCCCCGAACATCACTAATGCCCATGCACCATATGTAATTAATGTGTTAACATTTTACTACTACACACTGGCGTCGTGACCATCGCGTATACCACAACCTCCGCCCATTGACACTGTCTAAAAAATAGGACTTTTATTGGGGTCCCCTAAGATATAAATAATCCCTGTTGACCTAACTGCGTCAGACGGCGTGTTTATAAAGTAAGTAATGCTTTACATGACATCGTAGTTGGACTGACGTTAGGAGCCACTTCCACATAAAAAAACTCCTTCGTTTTGAAAACATCATTATGCTCACATACAACTTTCAATTCAATTTTCATATTTTTGAATACTCAGGATACATAAAACACCGTACTTAATTAACAGTGTGCCGTATGTTGGTAGCATATGAGCAACATTCCAGTTGGAATCTGAATGCCTAGAATTATCTATGTCCGGGTGTTCTATTTCACTTGCACACGTGAGCGCAGCGAACACATGCAGAGTGATACGTTCATGAGTTGGCCTAGATCTCTCTGATTATAAATAAAGCTACAAATACGGTTTATTCCTATATTACATCGTGTGATATGGCTAGAATATCAGTTGGATTTTTCCCATCAGGAGTGCTTAAAGCCAAGTTTATCACAGCATATAACCTAATATGTAGTTTTACAACCGAATGCTTAAATAAATCTGACTACAAATCTAACCAAAACAGGGAATATTTCCATAGAGCTGGTAAATGAACTTAATAGAAAAAATAATGAAGTTATTTGATATTCGCATTGATGTTTCTAATGATTGGTTAACACAGTCTGCCGGCCTTATCTTCCCAAACAGTAACATCACTTGATAACTCCGATATATGTTTTGGCGACAATTATCATATATGATCGATGGACTACCTCAGTTAGCTGTCTCCTGTCTCTATTACTTTCCACCTCGCTGAAAGGGAATAAATTGAAAGTTAAATGTAGCAGTATAAAAACCAAGGCCTGCCTCTCTTCATACAGTGTTAAATTTTACGAGGTATCTACATCATTTTATAAATTACTAATTTGATTCTAAACATTTTCACGTCTAAACATTTTATAAGTAACTAATTTGATTCTATGCTTCCCCCTCTTATATTAGCAATGTTGATCTATCCAATCTTCCAGTACAAATGTAAGTGGCAAATCTTTCAAACTAATCAAATCAACTTAAACATTTATAGATATGTAGTGATGCCAGATCTTAATTGATTTGTTTTATTGTTTATTACTTACAATTCAAATAAAAAACAAGCTTAATTAGATCATTCTTATAGTATTTGGAAATCAGGCAACTACAACACATTTTAAAGACAGATGAACAAAAAAATGAATCAAGTTAAAAAAAATAACCTGCATAACATAAATGCTCTGTAACGACAGTTAGAAGAGATATCAAAGTACGTGGCATCAGAAAATGTTCTATTATATTAGAGTATGAAAGTGCCCATATTGCTCAAAATGCATTAGTCGTATGCCCCAGAGGCCACACACCGGCATGGGCATCTGCTTTTTACGCTGAAATGTTTTAGACAGGTAAAGCTGGGGTCAGACAGTCCCGAATATTGAAGCCAAAACAGCGGCGGTATTGTAATCATTGTCAATTTGCACATTGTCTCGTTACAGACGGGATCCTAAACGGTAGAACCATCATTTTCGGCATGGGTATATATCTCTGAGACGGTGACACGTCACCAAGTTGTTGAAACTTTATTCAGTAAAACGTAAAATTAAAATGTATTACACATGTACCAAGTATTTCATTCGTCTGATGCTGTGGGCGAAAGGTTGGACACGATTATAATGGATGTTAGACAATGGCTGAAGTTTAGAAGTCGTAAAATGAATACACCTATCATATTTTAGAAACAATATATCAAGCGATGAATCAATTGAAAACTGTCCCCAGCTGCGATGAGTTCCTATTAGTGAAATGACTCCAGCACTAGCTTTGTTACATGTATACCCAAGAAATTCGATAGTATCCTCTAAAATAATTCCAAATCGCATCAATGAGCATACAAAAACACCGCGGGTACAAGTTTCCAAGATAAACTATGTGAGCCATTTGCTTGTATCAATCACAGGCGAGGTAATGATCTAAAACAGCATGATCTTATTGCACTGTGCCATCGAGTTACACCAGTCCCATGTTAATTGCAACTGAGTTCAGGACTTCTGACGTGGATGCGGTAAATGCTGAAAACCTTCCTGCGCAAGCCCAAGTCTGACAAGTGCGAATGTTTACTCATGATTCCATGGTCAGTAAAATGTTAGAAATCGATTGTGAAAAGATGATTCTTCTTCTAAACTCATATCTCAAGATCTGATGATAAAATTGACAAAGTTCAACGACTACAACTTCACAGCAGATTCGGCTCCAGCCGTAGATTGGCTTTGATTACATCGCTATTATGTACAGAAGGACACCATGCATTGTCTGGAAGTTAAAGGAACACACATGGAAACAATTATAAATATTTAATAAACACGCATGCTATGTAAAATATGATGGTTATATGTAGAATATATGGAGGAGAGTGAAGGCACATAAAATTCGAGATATGTGATATACATGTACTCTATCTTTCTGTACAAGCAAAACGTATTATTTTCTAATCAGAATTAGAATTTTAAGGTAAATATGGAATGTATAGAATTGAATGTATTCCTGTTAAATACACGAAAGTACTATTCATAATATTGTCATTAATTTACAAGTGCTGACATAATATCAATAACAAAAAAGCCATTACAAAACATTCAAAATCAATTTGGGGGTCAATGCTTGTTCATACATACTGTATGTGCATAGATCAACACCTGCTGTAAATTTGATTTTTTTTTCAATCACTTGACTGTCAGCTATTTGCTTTTCTTTTCATCACACAGGAACATCCAACATCCTGCTATTACTCGAATATGCGTGTCTCGTAAATAAATAATTGCTCGTTAAATGTAGTATTAACAATCGGGTTCAGTTGGTTTTAAATATGGTTTGAGTTCAGACTGTTTATGTAGGTCCACGCTTTCCATTAAAACCCACTGCAAAGTTCATGTTCCACTGTCATATATGATTAGCTATTATCATCGAAAACCAATCTTCCCACTACTAGTATAATTAAAGCTGGAGCGAGACTGTCCCGAATTTTGAAGCTAAATCCATTGTACATCTGTAGTCATCGTAAATTGGCATATAGTTTAAAAAACAGAGGTCTTTAAATAAAAAAAAAACTAGAATCACGGAACCATCTGACTACCTTGCATTCTCATAATACCCTGCCCTACAGTATAAAACTTAGGGATGAACATTTGTGAATGTGGGACTTGCCTTTAAGGTCCACTTTTTCCATTAAACCCTATGAGATGTTCCATGTTGCACTGCCATATCATAGCAATAGCAATAATCGTGAAAAAACAATCTAACCACTGTAAACACAGTAGAAACTCATGATTGCAAATCGTCGGTGAGAAAACAGTAAAATGCTTGAGACAGCCAACTTTCGAGAAAGCCAACTAGTATATGTTCAAAATGTAGTTGAATTGAAATTCAACTACATCTCGAGATAACAGAAACATTGAGATAAGGAAAGTCGAGATGGCGAGGTTCTACTGTATGCGGGTAGAACCAACAGACCATTTACTGGTGTCATTAGGCTGGGATTGCCGTATCTGTGCCGGCTCCATGAGACAGGATGATTTAATGGCCCCATCATCAGAATTACTGCTCTCCAGGGAATGGAGCAATGTGGAGGATCATCATTGATCTGTGTCCATGATGGAAGGATTTACTCCATAAAAGTTCTGAGTAATGACAGTAGCCCTGTCGTATATTTGTGTGGGCATGCGTGCACTGCATTCTCGTAACAACATTATAACTGCTTGTATAATGTACTAGGGTTATACTGAATTTCATTGAAAGAGAAATGAAAATCTTGTTTTGTCGTCGAAGGCAATAAACACAAGAATTCTAGTCTTACAAAAATCTCCACAAATATACAATGTACATGCTCTCACTTTTTCAGCAGTCAATGTTTCGCATGTTCTTTTAGTGGTTTGTGAACCACTTTCACTGGAGTAATACACGAAAAGTTCTCTGTGATGAGCTGCTATGATGACAGTGGCCCATAAACCACTTAAACACCCTCAAATCCACCAATATCCAATTACACACCCTTTCTTTCAGACGACATGACCATGCTGGAGAAGAGTTCCGCTCGTGTTGTTAGTGTTTTATGAACCACTTAAATAGCAGGCCGGTACTTGGTGTGTGTTGTGTGGGGGGGGGGGGTATCAGCCGAACGCCCCTTGATTACAATACTGTCTTCTAAAGTTCTCTCTAATAATAGAGAGGATAAAGAGAACATTGCTAGTAGTGGTTCATAAACCACTTAAAAAGGCTAAAAATCCAAAAAATAAACATTTTTCACGTCTCTCACTGTTTTAGACCACAAGGCCTCGGTGGGAGAAGTGTTCCGCTCATGTTGCTAGTATTTTAGGCCACTAAAACATTATAAAAAAAAACACAGAAGAAAACCAAACCAAAAACAATGTCCATATCTTTCACTGTTGCAGACGACATGGCCACACTGGGGGAAGTGTTCCGCTCGTTCTGCTCCTTCGGGAGCCACGACGCGGCCAAGGCGCCCTCGCCCACCATGGACAACGCCAAGTTCGCCAAGATGTGCCGCGACTGCAAGCTGCTCGACAAGAAGCTCACCGCCACCGACGTGGACATCATCTTCTCCAAGATCAAACCCCGGACAGAGTATGTGGGATTTTGTTTGTCACCAACCGATATATCCATTTTTTTAGGGGGGTGGGAGGGCTGGCAAAGTTAATGGATCTGATGTTGTTTTGTTTTTATGCGTGATTGATAGCGGTCATGGTAAAAGCGCACTGAAGAGTTAATATTTTGGTGAAAAATTTGGGACGGGCGCCTCCTGTGCCACCTCCTCCTGGTATGCCCATGATTTATTTTTACAGTACACTACTATTGTGCTAAATGACATTGGCGTCAGTGTCACACTGGTGCTTCACACTCATATTCAGAGATATTTGCGTCCACTAGTCAGACATGTACATATGTAACATGTAGGTACATTATAGGGGATGTGCAACCTGATACACCACCAGAACCGGTTGGGACTCGAATTTTACGACGATCTTGGTCACGAATCCAACTCCATATTGATCAGGCCATAAAAGCTACATTAATATGGAGAGATTGAACTTTTTTTTAAATCCCATCGTTTTGTTGGAGCTGGGCAAAGTTGTAGAAGCGGGTCGTTTAATGTTAAATGTGTTTATGATTTCAAATGGAGAAAACAGAAGCAGCAGGTAGCCTGTTTATTGGTGGGGACTTTCAAGTGCCAGTGTTCGGTTGACTTGTATAAATGTTAAGTGGTTTGGTGCGTTTTTCTGTATTATTGACATTTAATTTTAGAATGAAAACACCATTTTCTAAAAGGTACCCCCAATGTTACGCTATGTACAATTACATGAAAACATATTGGAACGTTGATAGAAATGACACGAAAGTGTGTTACCGAAATGGCCATACGCATTCAGTGTGGGCTGGCCAGCAGTTAGTGCGGGGGCTAACCCATGATATCTATAAAACCGATCAAATCCTGAGGGTGCGCCTGTTATCCTTTTTTGAAAACCTGAATCTGCCAGTGAATGTTGCGGTAGAGGGATCCCCTTGGTGTACTTCTGATTCCTACATAAATCAAGACTGTCTATAGCTTGATCGTAGAACTAGTAACTGTATCTGTTGACTAATTTACCATACCAGTTGTATTATTCATTATGTAAGTTATGGTGTTAATTTGAAACAGACCCTTAATGCACCAAAAACAAACCTATGAATCGGACCCTACAGGGCCTATATTTTGTTACCTATTAAAGCAGATGTTGCTGATGCCACAGGCGTAGAACCACTGCGACTATTATTATGGCTTACTAAGGTATTGTCAGACAGTCCAGAAACTTGAAGCCAAATCATTCTATAAATGTAGCCATCATTACTTGGCACGCTGTTCAATCACAGGCATGTTATTGCTCATATCTTTACTGCACAGTAAAAAATCGGCGATGAACAATAGTCAATAGACAATATTTTTTTCGTGAATCTTGGATTTAGATTTTACTAATGTACATTAATTCAATTAACAATTGAAATTTGATAAACAGGAGGAAGATAAACTTCAAGCAATTCCAAGAAGCGCTCAAACTCCTAGCAGAGAAAAAGTTTCCAGGTGACGAGGGCGGGTTCGAAAAACTGAAGGCGCAGATCATTGAAGCAGGAGGTCCGGTCGCCAAGGGGGTCACTGTAAGTGGTGTACATTATTGTGTTTAGGAGTGATTAACTTAATTGTTTAATCATATTATCATGGTGTTAATATAACATTCAAGCATGAATATATCAATGGTAGGTACACTGTTGATAACAAAAAGAACTTTAAATGTTAAGAGTTCGTTTTATGAATACATGTATTATTGATATTTGTTTATCTTTTAACATTAATCATATTAGAACACCTTTCATGTTTACGGACAGATCCATGGGTTGAGAGTCGGGGCAGACGTTGGCGTGCACCTCCTTTGCTCATTCAGATCTCATGTTATTTATCAGTTGCGCGCCCCACTTTTCTCGAAACCTGGAGTTGTCAGTAGATGTTATTACGATACTGTTGGCGAAGTCTATTCTTGGGCAATTTTTATCAATGCCCCAGTCAAAAAATCAGTTACTGATGTCTGCAGCCAATCAGAACAAGCTAATTTGCATATTTGTATCTACAAATGGTTGCGTGTATTCATTCTTTAAAGATGTGGTAACTGGGGGTTGGTCAGAAGGTCACCTGCTCATTATGTTAAAAACTATTCATTGCTTTAGATCGTTAGGTAGCAAAAAGAAGGGGGGGGGTATGTAACTACCTTAGTTTGGGTGTATACTGTCAACTTGTAACAGTAACTGTCACCAGTAGAAAAAAACATCTATCTGTTTACAGCAGCTATAGAATACTATATACATGTAACATTTCACCATCAAATAAACAGTGTTGATTTTCTTCCTTTCAGAAAGCAGTGAAATCCAGCGCTGTGGATAGACTGACTGACACCTCAAAATATACGGGCTCTCACAAAGAAAGATTTGACGAGTCCGGAAAGGGCAAAGGCGTCGAGGGCAGGAAAGAGATGGTGGACGGCTCTGGCTATGTACAGGGTTTCAAGAAAGAAGAGGAGAAGAAGAGTGAAGCGTCAGGAGATGCTAATTAGCGCATTCCAAATGGAGATGCTATTCAATCAGGACTGAGCATTTCATTGGCTACACTAGAGTTTCTACAGTAAAACCTCCCTATAATGACCACCTATTTACACAGACCATTTCTATAGTAGGCCACATACACTTTCATACTCAGTAAAAAGAACAATCTGAATCTCCATCAAGAGACAACTGATCTCAATGGTGCGAGAAGTAGAGAGTGGTTTTGATAGAAAGTTTCTACTGTATATTGAGACCAACTGGTACTGCCCTTTTGCGAAAAATTGTTTTATTATAGAGGTGTTCTCTTTAAAGAGGTGGTCTTAATTGGAGTTTCTACTGTACAATGTGTATATATTTTTAAAGTTTATATATAAATTTGGCAAGTAGATTTATTGTTTTATGTCTGGTATTTGATACCAAAATATATCAAGTTATTGGGATGGCGTTTTTAAGGTGTTATTTATACCTCATATTATTAATCATCACTTCCATTCATTAAAGAACCAGATTATAAACTTCAACTCTGATGTATGTCACTTGTTGTGACTACTGTTGATGCCAGGTACACATAGAATAACATATACAAAATCTCCTTGTTCAAATAATCAAATTACAGAATTCTTGTTAGTGATTTCTAGTTGAGAGGTTCACATTTTGTAGTTTTTATTGTTGTTAACTATCTTGTTGGATTTGTGACATGTATTCAACAGAAAGGCTATCTTTCACTGCCACTATGTACATGAACTACTGTAAATCTGCTGTTGTGACCTTTGGATGTAAACTATTTTGTACTTTTGTGTCAACAAACGCCCAACTATAAAAAACTAAAGATAATATTTTTGTAAGCATTTATTGCATAATGTTACAACTCACAGTAGTTACAATACAATAATTGGTGGATTTTCCTTGCTAAGTTTTAATCAAGCAAGTCTAATGGTTCAAAGGGTACATTTTCTACTAATCATTAAAAATGTGTTTTTGTATGCTATGATCCTGCAAGTTTGAACCAAACAACCCAAATAGTAGACAAAATATCACTTTATATTGTTATTTCATACTGGATGTTCTATTGATTGTTAATCTATTCTAATAAAGTAATATTATATGTAAAATTGTGCGTTTTCCATAAAACTACACATATGAGTTAATATACCTGTATGGACAAGTTTCTATTTACAATTAAGATAATTACAAGCGATTATAACAATGGTATCATTCGTTAAATTAGCAGCAAATCATATTAAATAACCAAAAATGTCTGCTGGCAATACACACATACACACATAGATAGTACAGCACACCGTTTGCATTTCTCAGCAAAGGTTGGTGAAGCTATTAAAAAGGACTTATGATAGTAGATTAAAATTAGTATACCTTTTCAGTGCTTTTAATATTTTTTACTAATGCCAAGCTTAAGCGCTGGCAAGCATTTGAGTTTCAAAAATGGAAACAAAATCGCCAAATTGTTCCTATTATAGCATGTGGTGGCACACGAATGCAAAGCATTAGCCCACACCTATCATCCAAATTAAGACACGCTGGCTGGGCTGGCCAGGCTGGCAAGGTGGGTGGGTGGTTGGTGCATTTTTGCCAGTTTTTGTAATATCTTTAATACTGCTCGCAATAAAATATTCAAACTTAGTTCAATGATTACATACTAATAGGCCATCACAAAAATCCAATTTTGGCACTTTACCAATTTAAGCGTGATTTCCAGAAGGTCATCTGCTGTTTTCTTCATTCGTTTCAATACAGCTTGACTCATGAGCTCCAAATTTGATACACTGCTTACACCCCTAGTGACCATTACCCGTGTCCAATTCTGCCACTTTGTCAATTAAAGTATGTCTTCCAGAAGGCATTTTTGGTCAATTTTGGAATCGCATGTAATAGCTCCAATACAATTGGAAACATAACCCTCGTATTTGATACGCTGTTTATGCGAATGGTGAGCATCACCTATGCTGAACTTTGACCCTTTGCTAACTAGGTGGTAAGTGCTCAGAGAGCACATCATTGCTAGATTGACATTGTCACATTCAAAGTGTAAACGTTTGCTTCAACTTTGTTTACTTAGAAATTACTTAAAGTAAATTATTGTGTTAATCACATGGAAATATCTTGCATGATGTACCACGCATATATGCTCAGAGAGCTACGAGTGTGACTTTGGATCGTAGGTGCTTTCTACGCATGGTTAAAGTAAACATCCTTATTACTATATTGCCCATGAGTCAACGTTGATCTCCGATCACTTTTGATCTAGTCTCTTCATTTCAATCGGCGTATTGTCACATGGTTAATGAATTTCCTTCCAAATAAGCCCCATGACTTTGCCTCATCATGAGCTCTGTGTGCTGCTTAATAATGGAAGGAGTAGCAGTCAGCTCTATACCCCGGTGCAGGGCCCGCGGTATTGATTTTAACCCACTTTAGTCTGTAGCTCAGTGGGGCTTCACTGAGTTATACGGTCTAGTCAGAACATGGATAGTAGTGCTCACTTTAACTGCCAAGCATGGTGTGTGTAGGGATTATTACAGCAGCCTGTGGATATTTTCAGGGCAACACTTGTAGAATTTAAGATGACTGGTGAGCAATAGTTGCATTTATTAATTGAGGTAAACAGGTAAGAGTATTGTTTAGAACAGACGTGTTTTAAAATCAATGCAAGTCAAATAGAATGTGCACGTTTTAGAGTCAAACAGTGAGTATACAATTACTTAAGTTATACGTCACTCATACAATGAGCTGAAATGAGTAAAGATGCTGCATGAATAGGTGTATGTAATACTTGGAAATATCAAATACTGAAATGAATGTATTCCAGCACTATCATTGACTATGGATGATTAATCAATGTGTTGTCTGCATATTGGTGCAGGCATGCAGCCAGCACCATGGTGAATATGAAGATCCCTCGGCTGGGCCAGACCGGTTCATCGGCCCAGCCTCTGCTGTGGGAGATAGACCCTGACTCCCTGCAGGGAGGTGGGTCGGCGCCCACGTCCATCTATCCCCTGGACACCATAGTGCCATCAAGTGGTCATTCGGTCATCTCGGCGTCCCACGGATACAGCATTTTATCTGACTGTGATGACGTTGCTCAAAGACCATCACAGTCTGATGTTCAAGGTAATTGATTGGCTACTAATTTATGTTTGTCGTAGAGTATAACCACATGCATAAACTCTTTTTTGAGTAAAAATGTATTAAAGATTTGCCCAATATATTTGAATTGTCGCGTGGGCGCTATAACAATGAAATGTGACCATGAATAAACACATAAACATAATAGCTGTAGTTACTGCTGGAACAGTCATATCCAGGAGACAAGGCTACATACGGGTTTGGGCATTTTGTCTTTGGAAACCCATGAAAAGTTTTCAGGGTTGTTTTATGAAAAAAATGTGAAATGAAATAGAATGTCAATAAATATCAGTAATGAACAGTCATACTGGACAATTTGTGGAAAGCAAGTTTTATTGTTTTACCCAATTCAATAAATATTATCATTTGTAGCTTACCCTATTTCTGTAGGTGCGCCCCCTGCGTCCAGTGACCTCGTCATGGTGCAGTGTGAGGACGGGGTCACGTCGGGCACCTGCTACTGCGCATGGTCGCTGCCCGGCTGGTCTACTCCGCCTGGCGGGGACCAGCAGAAGTGGAGGGTGAGTGGGTAAATCACTGTAGCCGTAAAGTATAATAATCCACCTAGGACAAGTTACAGCGTGATAGGCCATTAGAAATATGGAGGTTTATTGTTTGTTTGTTTTTTTTTTTTTGGTGCTGGTTTTCCACCTTATATATATAGTTATAGAAAAATCACATTCTCAGTCAATCAATTGCGTAAAATTCATGATTTAACATTAAACTGTTGCAGTGAATATGTAATAAACGCGATATTCAGAGAGTTTATTGAAGGGTATATGATAGATCGATGAATGTAATTAATGATGATTACTGAGCACATGATCAATAATGAATAATTAATTGCACTTTGCAATTCTATTGTGCTACTTAATTATATGAGTATACGCGTTGCACCTGGAATGAAGCTTTCTATTGCGTTTGTCTTCATGTAAACTAGCATATAGAATATGGGAGTGACTATACCAGTGCTAAGTAGTAAATGGCTTTACAATTGTGTGGAAAATGGAAATTTTAAAAAGATGCATGAAGTACGTGTTTGGGGGAAAAGAGCCTAAAACTTTATTGTGAAGTGGGGGAAAAGCTAAAGGGGAAGTGGGAAAAACACCCCACAATCTAGATCCTCAAATATGTTTGTAGTGTGCCCAAATAATACTTCAAGCAATACATGGCATTTTCACATTTTCATTAAGATGATAAGAATTGCTCCCAGACTTTCAGCCAACGTCTTTATACTAACTTCATAGCTCTGTACATAAGCAGCTGCAATATTCAATCATAGGGACAACATATCTTTGGACAAGAATTATGGATTTCAGTGGCAATTATCATATCTAAGTAATTGATATGCAGCATATTGCATATGCAGAGGTGATAGATGCCACTGAAAACTACATCCTTGACTGCAATTGTCCCGTGCATGTGTCCACGTTCTGTAAAATGACATTCATAATGCATTACAATTATTGAACCACGAGTAAAATGAAGCAATGATACGGACGATAGTAAAACATTTCATGCCAAATCCTTCCAAATCTGTATAGGTTGAATAATATTTACTGAGCAAACAGTGTAAATTTATAATCTTATAATAAATATGATGCTTATAGTGTGTATACAATATTGAATAATTATGGATCCTATCTCTATTCCCCATGTACACTGTGCTCCAAAATGTAGAGAGCAGAATTTATTGTGCCATGACCCTTTGGGATTACATTCAATGTACATTTCTGTTTCAGAGGAGGCGAGCTCTGTGCATATCGGTGACCATAATCAGCACCATATTCTGCATCATCATTGGCATCTGCAGTTATGGTGGGCAATTTGCATTAGGCAGGGTTCCACTGAATGCCACTTTCCATAGCTTGCATATAGTCATCAACAGAGAAGTAAAAATCCAGGTAAAATATATTGGATTTGTTCTGTTACCCATATTCCAATGCAGAAGATCACAGCAGCACCTGCAAATAAAGCCGCCTAAATTGTGACACTGTCTGTATGATAAATCATGTTTCGTGGAACTATAAGCCTTCATAGTGAGACTATAGGGGACATAAAAAGCCCTTCTAATAAATTCTATTGCAACCTTTTGATACATGTAGAAGTTCTGGAGTATTTCATGTATTGTGCCTTTTTTCTTTCTCTTCTTTAAGAAGACTGGTG
>CM032660.1:21547212-21596278 GCA_019095985.1 Streblospio benedicti | reverse complement strand
ACACAAGCATTTTTTTTCTTCTTTTTTTTTCGTTAGATGAGTACACGATTATTGTTTCAGACCCTTTATTGCAGTATAATAAATGTGTTGAAGATTTGATCATTTTATACACTTTCATGCAGATTTTTCAATTTTCAATGCCCCCTCCCCCCAAAACCCTGACAGTTCTATGAATTCAAATAGCAAAACAAATATGAAAGAATGATTCAATTGAGTATTCATTAATATTTTAAAGATAATCTATTATATATTCATTTCTTCATAAAATAATTTTTTTTAGAAAAGTTTTTTAAAATTGAATTTTTAACAATGGTCGTGGTTTTCCCTTTTATTTACCGGTATACCAGTACATATAATAATGACAATTTTTCAATGCTGTTAAAAGATGGAAGGAAATATTCAATAAATATAATAATTACATTTTATGAACCAAGATACTTTGTTTTAACATATATATGAAAAGAAAAAAAGAGTTATGTATTAGTTTTTCCTATATATTGTTGTATAATAAAGTACTTACATAAACTGGACCAAAAAAAATCTTCATAGATGTAGGAATTGGCATCTGCCTGGGCTTTTGTAAATTACAATTTCAACGATTTTTTAATTTTGTTTACGATTTTGTAAACAAATGCACAAAAAAGCTGGAGATTGTTAGTACATGTATTACAATAAATTGTGACCATAATCAAATTCAATCGTTCTTTTCTAACCGTTACACTTTCTCAGATGTCATTGATCTTTTTTAAATAATGTCACACTTGTAAAATATATCATTCTGAAAAGCATGGGGTTACTGTAAAACTAGAATGTTTTGGGGCTATTCAATTTTGCAGTTTTTATACATAAATTATGGAGGCTATTCGCAGTTTTTAATAATGTGATAACTTAACAAGAAAATGTCAGATATTTTCCAGTGAGGGATAACACATCTTATTTTGCTTGGAAAAAGAACATTTGACCTAGGGGAGGGGAGATTTCTGGCAAGATTCGGACATACCACTTTTTTGTGGGTCTATGACAATTTCACACACAATAATGTGACATTAGAAAGATGCACAGCAGAATTCACACTTTTATGTAGATTTAAATTCCTCATATATACTGTTAAATTAGAAATGCTTGCACACGATTTAATTTGCGAATTTTGTGGGTAGGTGCAAAAACGCAAACTTAAATAGCCAGCAAACATTAATAGCCCATGTAAAGTAGGTCCAGGATGGACCAAATTCACAAAATTAAATAGGCACAATATAATTCATAGATGAAAATCGCAAAATTTAATAGCCCCGAAATAATCTAGTTTTACAGTAATAAAAATTATCATATAGCTTATAAAATCAGTAATATTTAAATAATGCCGCACAACACTGTGTAGATGTTCTTTGATTATGTCACATACTGGAAAACTAGAATATTTCACAGCTATCAAATTTTGCAATTTTCATCTATAAATTATTTTGGGACTATTTCATTGTGCGATTTTGGTCCATCCTGGACCTACTTTTACATAGGCCATGAATATTTGCTAACTATTTAAGTTTGCGTTTTTGCACCTACCTACAAAATTCTCATATTAAATTTTGCGCAAACATTTCTAGGTGTAGATTTTACTGAACCTTTCAGAACCATGTCCCACTTTTTCAGAGCATGACAAAATGTACGTCACTAGAACACCATATCTAATTGCGGGTGAATTGTTAAGCCCTTTAACTTTGAAGTTGTACACAAGGTCATATCTATTTTGAAATTAATTTTCAGCACATACGTGTTGACAATGTTATTATTGAACAAAATTCAACAAGCTAAAACTTGTTTACATGCTCAGCCACTACAATGTCTTTGTACAAAACTTGTATGGGGAAACAATACAATTTGCTTTTATAATGAAGTTTCATACTGAAAGGCAAGTCACAACTGCAAATATTTCCAGTGTTACAGTCCATATCGAAGCTTTCACAATGCATTCTTGCGTAGACTAGCAACCACAACCGAATAGGTTTCAATTAGAGAATGAATGGGAAGATCAAGCATTACTCTTTTCATTTGATTTGAGAACATATAATTGTGTGGGACAACAGTTATGAATGATCACATTTTATTATGGGCGAGATTTCACCATCTTAATACATCAGATTCAATGAGCAAGACTATTAAGTAGTATTCTGGGTATCTTTGCGATAATCAGCATTTAGCCAAGCACTCTGGCAATAGCCCCTTATTTAACTTTCAAACATTTAATTCGATTTTTATAGGGCAATATACACTTTAAGGTTGGTTTAATATTTATTGCTGCTGAATTTCAAGGTTAACTTAGAGGTTTTTTTACTTAGATCTGCCAACCTAAATTAAAATTTAATTTCTGTAATGAGAGACAACTCAAAATACAAATTTCAGTTTATTTATAGACTACACAATATAAAACAGGAACAAATGACTACAGACCAAGGCAATACTGCCCCCGCCTTGATGTACAGCGAACAATACCATCACAATGATTGACGTAAAAAATAATGTATAAATGTGATTTCCTGCTACACACCCAGCAGATTCAGTGATAACCATTAAATACTCATTCAATGAATGAACTAAAATGCATTTATCTCGCATTGAAGAGATATTCATTTCATCTGTCCATGATAAAACACATTATATACAGTCATTGATCAAATTATAACTTTCACCAAGTTACAAACAGCAGCCTTCCTAAAACTGCACCTATTTCACTGTTCGTTTTCCTCAATCCGATGATCAAACAAAAAAAGGTGGCTATCAGTTAATACGGCCTGGGCCTATCTCTGTTTCCGCCCCGGTCGGGACCACCCCCACGGCCTCTACCGCCTCCGAATCCCCCACGTTCCACCTCTGTCCCCTCCCGGCCTCCACCGAAGCCTCCTCTTCCTCTATCACCGCCTCCGCGACCTCCAAATCCACCACGTCCGCCTCCGCGGCCACCGCCAAAGCCTCCTGAAAACAAGGAGCAATAATCAGTAAAAGTCACATCAAAGGTTATGAATCACTGAAAAAGCAATAACATATTGTAAGAACTGAATCAGATGTCATAAGAATCATCAATGCAATTGCAGTAGCAGAACTGGACAAAGGTATCATCACTTCAGTTTACAACACAATTTTGTTAAAATTCTACACAAATCCAATGATATGGCAAATCCCAAGAAAATTCACTTCCATTTGAAACTGTCCAATCAATTTTCATGTAAAGCTTTCATCCGCCAATAATACTGTACCATCCCACATGAATCAGCTAGTACTTACCGCCGCCGCCGCCACCTGCACCCTCGGGTCTGGGCGCCTTACAGCGGTTGCATTCGTTTCTCCAGGCGAAGTTGTTGTTGCCACAGTCTGGGTTGGGGCAGTTCCAGTCTCCGGAGCGACCGTCACCGCTATCTCTGCCGCCTCCTCGGCCACCACCACGACCTCCTCCAAAGCCACCACCGCGGCCGCCGCCTGAAGTATGGATTAACTTGTGAATGACATGTGTGACTACAAGAGGGAGCCAAATTAGTATGCGATGCACAGCCTCATAATCTTCATCTTTGGTATATTGATTTAACGTGCAGGTGCTAGGGCAACATCCACATCAGTGAACCTCCTCCCAGGTAGCAGCTGCTGGCTTGCAGCATGTATGGCTACTCACACCAGATTTCCAAGTGTCTTTAGTCGTGAGTCAGTTGTTGAGTTTCTAGTCGTACCAATCCCTCTATCTGTCACCTGCTTCCATGTTGTCTTCAGTCTCCCTGCTCCATGACTTCCCATGCTGTCTTGATTGCTCTGCTTGACTGGTCCATGTGTCCACTCCACCGGAGTCTTCTCCCTCAGAATTAAGGTCCAGGTCCTCAAAAGTATGGCATTGCACTTTGCACACAAGATCCCTTCTGCTTGTCTTGTATGAAAGGTGGTGAGACAATAAAACTGGTATCTTAGGACTTTTTCCAGGCTGCCTTCACACGTGTTGTGGTTGCAATGCCACAGCCACCAGCTGCTGAGAGCATATCTCCCAGTTAGCAAAAAGACACTACGACTTCCAGCTGTCAGGACCCACCTAGACTTCATCAATTGGTCTCGCCGTTCCCTGGCATAATCTGCACTTGAAATTTGGGTCTTCTGTCAGGTGTTTGTCATCTGCATTTTTTGTGCACCCTACTTACAGCCTTTGCAGATGCTATTTCTTCCTACACCAGTGCAGCAGACCGCACAGGGGAACTTGCGCACGTTCTGGAGAACACCAGATCAGTACTGCAGATAATGATCTTCGTCTTCCTTGCATTCACTCTCGTACTTTTTCTCCATACCTTCCTCCCTACCGACTTATTCCTCAAGTGATTGATTCGATAATTAAATTCTATTAATTATATTAAATGGTTTACTGTCATCAATACATAACACAAAAGCAATGCACAAACTCAGATTTGACAATATTATTCTAGTAGTGGTTATATCAGATGTTTTACTGTTAGAACACGTATGCAATGCACAATCTCAGATTTGAGTTAATATTCTAGTTATTATATCAGATGTCTTACTGTCATCAATACAGATTGCAGTAGCAGAACTGGACAGAATTATCATCATTCATAATGTTCATACAGAAAATATCAAAACAATATAGAAAATTAAAAAATGCCCCATGGGAGTGCTATTTCATTCTCGAAAGCAGCTCTGAAAAGAGCTTTAATTTTGAATTTTGCAATAGCATTCGTTGCAGCTTTTGCTTTTATATATTTGACTGACTGTCACCACCTCGTCCGCCCCCACCTCCTCGTCCTCCACGGAAGCCGCCGGGATTCATCTTCCGCTGAGCGATCGACACCTTGATGAGACTGCCTTGGAAATCTTTCTCTACAAACAGAAATGGTTTTTTTCAATCAACCACATCCTAGATCTATTTGAAAAGGTATACATCCAGAACTGCATGATCTCAGCACAACAGTGTTCCAAATCTGTTTTTTATTATTTTATTGTCATTCAGTTATTTTTTTATACAAAGTTAAACCTTCAATAGAAGATGCAATTGTCAACCCAACAGATCTATGTCAATTATTAGAGTTTAACAATAATAAATGTCTTATTCCAGATACAATGGAACTGTATGAGCAACATTCAGATGTCTAACTGTCATCAATTTTTATTACAGTAGCAGAACTGGACAGTAATATCATCATTATGTTGAATGTCAAAAAACAGATCAATGTCCTTACCATTGAACCATTCAATGGCTGAGGTGGCCGTATGTTGGTCTTCATACGTGATAGTGCATTCACCCTTTGGTCTGCCACTTTCTTTATCTTTGTAAATCCAGATCCTCGGGCCTCCAGTCTTCTTGTCAGTCTACACAAAAAATTTCAAAGTATGAACAAGAAGAAACTTCAAATATAAAGATATGCAGTAAAAAGTTGAATTTAAAATCAGTTGTTTTATCAGATGTCTTACTGTCATCAATACAGATTGCAGTAGCAGAACTGGACAGAATTATCATCATTAACAAGCCAAGTAAGTACATAATCATGAGGTAACATAACGTTACCTTGATGACTCCAATGGATCCGAAATGAGCAGCTAATCCTTCCTGGGTAACAGTTGGGGGAAGCCCTTGCACGAAGATGGTGTCAGGCTGGGACTGCATCTCCCCATCTCCACCGTCGCGACCAGTGCTGGCTGTAAAGAAAATCATACGGTTAGAATTAAGTTATCTAAATGATTGAAAAAATGCCAATCAGACCTGCTTGCTTGTTTTATATATATATATATATTTTAAATCAGATGTCTAACTGTCATCAATAGTATTGCAGTAGCAGAACTGGACAGAATTATCATCATTTGGAAGAAATAGTTTAATCATGTTTTCCCTCTTTTATTCATACTATAGCAAGCAGCTCAGTTGGAATTGTTAACACTTACATGCAATTTCTACACACCTTGTCATATTTATTAAAAACAATTATTATATCTATATTTACAAAAGTTTACTATTGTTGACTTTACATCTATTCAAATTGGAGTGGTGATTAAACAACCTGTGGACACTCAACCTTTGTGTCATAAATATACACGGTTACAGACATCATTTAGTTTCACTCATTAGTATAGCTTGACTACCTTTAAACCTTAAACAATAGTAACCAAATGACCACAATGCTCAATACTTGATACCGGAATCAACAACTATTTATGTTTGTATGCCAGCTAACTTTGTATTTCAGTAACCTCGAGACCATTCAATAACCCTATCTGCTTTTTTTTTTCAAGAGCTTATACCAAATAATCATCCTTCATGTTTTTATACTCAGCCAATTAAATGGCAGCTACCATCTCACTCTTAGCTTTGCCTCAATGCATATTCCGATTGTTCATCCAAGGATTTTCCCAAGGTGTGTGTAATAGGGGAAACTTAACCTAATCCAATGCAACCTGTAGGACCTCCTTTCCATTTTGTGAGAATGCTACAATCCTCGCACACAGGAGACTACCAACGACTAGTGTTTTTATTTCAATACCATCAATAATGTTCCTTTGCCTTTACTATAAAAATAATGTAATAAAATCCTTCACAAAAAACGGTCGACCTTAAAAAATGAGATAAAAAATGATAAAACAAAAACTTTGTCACAACCTTCCTACCTAAGTTAGAATCTCATGTTACCCCAAACAGCCTTTTCATTTTATTCGGCATTAATACGGATTCACCAGTTCTTAATAGATGTATTGAAAGCCCATTTTATGTACACTTGTAAACACACTGGATCTTATATCAAAAGTAACCTTCACACACTGTTATGTTTGTCTGCAAGCCCTAAATCTTGTAACTCCACAAATAACACAAGTTCACTTTTATAAAACTTAGCATGATCAATTCACCTTAACGCATACAAGATTTGCAATATACCAATTGTGCAACTTCCTCATCTGACCCTTTTAAGATAACCTGTACTAAAAAGCCAACTTCATGACTATCAACACACTTCTACGGTACACCATACTATTTGTATTCCAACCATTTTCAACCTAGCCTAGTACATTAAGTTGATTTTGTTGCAAGTGTAGAAGCATAGAAATCAAATAATCTTAAAACTGGTACTGTTGAACCACCATTTAACTCCATAAGTTAATGTAAGTTGCATTTCTAAATTAAATAATATATTATACAGGACATGGTAATATTTAAAGGGAGGCGAGAGCAAATTGTCTCCAACTAGATGAGCAGCAGGCTGACTTACCTGTGTGTTTTTATATTACTTCTGTTCCAAGTATCAATATGAAATTCCAATGCCCCCATACCTGCTGCTCTTAATGTAAAGCACCATAAAACCCACCCATTCAATTTCATGTACAAAAATCCAATTAACAAAATAACAATATGGTGCTTTACATAACATATAGCAATGCCTCCACGACTTACCAAAATTGCTTTTGTTAGCACCGCCGCCTCTACCCCTGGGGAACACAAGAGAATGACATGAAGCAGGCTGACTTACACCTTAGTGGTGCAAGCCAGCCTTGCAACAGAGGTCGGCGCAGTCATTTACAGTAGCCTGGGAGCCTTGAACCACAACCATTTGTGGACTGACAACTTTCACAGTAGCACACCAGCATTTTTCCATTGGTATTACAAAATCCATTTCCTAGGTTTTCTTCTCTTATTTTTTTTTAAAGAACACTCCAATTCATGTGAAAATCCCAATTTTGAACTTCATGTGACCAAAATACCCCATTACTTTTTTTTCAACCATTATAACCAAAGATGAACTCTTGCTTCACACTGGTATCATTAATTTTGTCTTCATTACATATATCATTTTCAACCCTTGTTTCAAGTGTTACTAACACTGGTACAAAAACTTCACCACTCTACACTTGTGTGATATGTTGAAAAACACCAACGCTATTCTTAGTCAAGTCTCTTTTCAATATGTACCGCTACAACCTTTAAAAAATTCATCCCCCCTACCCAACCATTGTGGATAGTCATATTTATGTGCTGAAATACTGTAAAGTTGCATGACTTTTGCTTAACCTGCCAACAAACACTTGCAGAGAAACAAAAAGGTTTATGATTATGACATTAAGACATAGTAAACATGACCAATATTAAAAAGTATTAGCAGCACATTTTTTGCTTACTGAAAACCTGTTCAACCCCTTATTTCTTTGAAAATAACTGTACACAACCGCATTTACTTAGTACCACTCTGCCACTTTTTGAAAGAAAAAAATTTGATCTTTAAGAATGCATGTTGCGCCCTGAACCACAGGTTTCCCATCTTACCACAAGTTCAGCAAGCCATCTCCTGAAATAAACTACATGATTAGCCCAACCCACAGTGGCTATTGTCAATCAACACTAGAAACCTTAAAATTCACCAGTAAATATTGCAATCTTACAAAAATAATTACACTGTACTTCTTGTAAACCTTGAAACTCTTACAAAGTCTTTCCCTTCCCCACCTGCAGTTCAGGGCATGTTCAACACACACTTGAGAAGGAAACAAGTTTTGAACATACCTAAAGCCACCATCTCTACCTCCCCCACGGCCACCTCCTGAACGACCACCTGAAACATATAAGCATCATTATTTCCCTCAAAGCATTTTCCAGCATAATTTACAACAACCAAGGACGCACAAGACTAGCTATCTATCTACACAGTAAATCTTTACTCTATTCTAACAAATGAAGTCTACCACAACAGCAATAACTTTATAAAAATTGCCCTGGCGTTAGTTAAGATTTTGTATTTCAATCATATTGTGTCAACCCCATCACTTACCGTAGTCACTTCCGCCTCCTCCATAACCGCCGCCACCGCCGCCACCACCACCATAGCCGCCGCCTCCGCTTCCATAACCGCCACCATTGGAGCCTCCGCCATATCCACCGCTCTGTTGGCCTCCTCCGTAGCCACCGGATGATTGACCACCACCTCCGTATCCTCCCGCGGACTGACCGCCTCCGTATCCACCAGCAGCTGGTGGCTGCTGACCGTAACCACCGGCGCCTGCACCACCTAAAACACACAGCACTCGAAAATTGAGTGATCAGCTTTGATAAAAAGTTTGCCTGACTATCCTTGCAGTTAGTAAGCTTAAAACAAGAGATGCAGATGGTAATTTTTCACTGCAAAGTGAGGGAATTGAGAAAGTAAAAGCCTAAACAACGTGCTAGTGGTAAAACAGCCGCCACGAACTGGAAGTTAGTGTGCCTGCCAGTTACCAGTAGCAGCACACCGCGGTTGATGATCTGCAAGACAAAGAGAGACCTGCCACTGAGCTAGCTGACATAAGAAACGCGAGGGCGTGATTACCTTGCTGGGCACCGTATCCACCAGCCTGTTGGCCATAGCCACTAGGGTCCTGCTGGCCATAGCCGCCGGATTGACCATAACCTCCAGCCTGCTGCTGGCCATAACCAGCCTGACCTGAAAAACATGGCACACAATCCGTCACAACTTTTGTAAGCAACATGTTACCTTTGGGTTCCACTAGGCACACAACGCTGCTAACGCTCGTGTTCGAACAGAAGAAATTCAAAGTAACAATTAACACAAACAAATCACACAATTTACATGATTGATTAGGGTTGATCGTCAGTGGGTCATTCAGATGTGTGGATCGCACTGTGTAAACAAGTTTAGTAACACTAAATGGGAACAACTAAGGGGTTGTAAAACCATTAAGTTATGATATACTTACTCTGTTGACCGTATGCTGGCTGCTGGCCGTACGCAGAGGCTTGGCTTCCGTTGGCTGCCGACTGGTCGTAACCACCAGCACCATAACCACCAGCAGCGGGTGGTTGGCTGTATCCAGTTCCTGCAGCAGCCTGCCAGTGAACAAATCTTGGGTTAATTATAAGCATACAAAGACGATAAACAAAGTTAAGTAGAACTTCAATGAACATACATTTTAAGAGGACACTTCAGAGCCAAACTGTCCCGACACTTTGTTCTGAATTGATCTGAATTCTATATAATAATGGGAGCTGCAATTATTACCCATGTGGCTGTGAAATGCAAGAGGACTATGATGCTCTCTGCAGACACCAATGTCCATTGTTTTACCTGCGTGGGCTGCTGTCCATAACCGGATGCTGCAGTCTGTTGACTGTAGCCACCAGCTGAAGCATCTGTTGCTCCGTAGCCACCGTATCCAGCATAGCCACCAGGGGCGGCGGCAGTGTTGCCGTAATTATATTCTGAAAAGGTTACAAAATATTTACATTAGTACACTATTTTTCAATGATTCTCTTAGGTTATTACGGCACATTGAAGCTTCAAGGGCTTACATGCGATTTTCATTTCGTTTAGATGCTTGCTTTAATATTCGAGGGGGTGGGACGCCATGTTATGTATGTCGGTAGATAAATATCGACATCTTATCAGTCCTATCATTGTGATTGCCGTCATCATAATTCTGGCAAAAGGAGGTCATCATGAAGATGTCTTTCAGAAATCATACTACATAGTCACAGGGTGAAAATAGTGCCCGTATGTATTTTCCATTACACCTGAATTTTTCAACCATGGCATTTACAATGCACACTGGTATTCAAAGATGATCAGCCTACGGTAAGAAAGATTTCGAACTCAATTTTCTTTAATTTATAAACAATGTGCGAAGTCTCAATAGCCATCCTCAACTTGAGATTTGTTTAATGTTATCCACCCCCACCGCGTACACTCAAATTGTGTGCATTTGCATGCTTATTGAATGAATGTTTGAATAAAACTGTTAAATAAGAAAGACCAAGTATCTAGAGTACCACGTGCATCAACGTTGAACAAAAATTTTCGTACATCACGTACGGAAGCCACACATTAAAGTTGACCAGACCGCACATAATGATGGACCAATTCATCATGGGCACAAACAAAACGCCCATTTCGTTTAACAAAATGACAAAATCGTTTCATATTTGGAGAATCTTTAAAAACCACAATGGCCGACACTCTCACAAACCGGCCGCCGGGCTATCGGATAATGAAACTATTTAAAATCGTTTTTTAAATATCAATAAGCATAATCCGCCAGTTAAACTATTTGCATTTTGTTCTTGAATAATAGTCGTAACATTTGGTTTATAATTTATCGCATTAGGATACATATATATAGCATAAACTCTTCATAAATAGTAAGATTTTTTCACTTACGTTGGTCTGCCATTGTTCCTCGTGTTCGTGTGACGCGATCCCAGACGCCTTTGCGAGCGTGCACCTGCTACCACGTGATCACGTGCAGCAGGAAGCAGTCAGTCTCGCTTACAATGCGTTATAAAAGTTCTACTCGACATTGCCCTCATTTCGGCTTGCATGAACACTAAGAGTTTTGATAAGAATTATTTAATTTGTTTTACATAGTGGTTTGGTCTCATTTTATTTTATAATGTTCTTTTATGCTGTGTTAGTGGTCTTCACAATTGTTTTAATTTTGAAATTTATTTAAACGTTCTCAAACCATATATACGTTTCTTGTCAAGATTAACATGGTAGATCTACCATCTTATCACCATTATGTATTCTTTGTACTCTAACTGCACTGTCTTAACGTGTATGTATATTTTATTATTTTTGATAAGGAACCTACATGGTTTGAAAACGTTTAAATAAAAATAGAAATCCAAAATGAAACAATTGTGAATTCCAATAACACAGCATAAAAGAACATATTCTAAAACAAAATGAGACCAAGTCACTGTCATGTGTGCGGAAGCGAGGAGGGTGAAGACTGCCCTCCTCATGAGATGATGACCCAAACTAAACCAAAATGTGAACAATTTTATACAAGCATTTTTCTCACTGAAACACGAACTATTGGTTTAAATCTTAGCATGAGATGTTATTTTATTTTGATAATCTACCCAAAGACACCCAAAACAAGAGGATTCAATGCTTAATTTAGCTATTTGAGACATTTTTTTCACTCCGTCTGATGTAGGTAACTTTTATCAAAGAGGAGGTGACGGATCGTAAGAACTTACCAAAAGCCACCCGCCTCTGAGGTTAAAAATTTGTTGCTCAGAACACTAATTTGACAGATCAAATCGCACTAAAAGTTGTATGCAGACAAAGTATATCAAAATTCAATATACTTTGATTATTTGTTGGACACAATATCGCTGTCAAAGCTCTAATAAAGCTAATAATAAAATATGTGCTTCCCTTCCACCATTTTGGTTTAGTTGGGTCGTGAGGAGGGTGGCGACCGCCACCCTCCTCGCTTCCGCACAGTGCAAGTGCTGTGTACCAAATACATATGATTTTTAGTAAAGTGGTTTGGAGGTCCTTTTTCGAAGTGACACGGAGTATATTATATGCCATTCAATACCCTGCTTTATATATTCACATCTATCCATCCATAAGTACTGGGGAGGAGGTGTCCTGCATAAGATGTTCTGGTGTGATAGTTTCAATAGAAAATATATACGATATATAGTATGTAGGATCAAAACAGAATCGGGATAAAGGATTTGCTATCGAGTCAGAACCAGGACTTCAGAAATTTCATCTTTCTCCCTTTCCACTGCAGTGTTTACATCACGCAAACAGTCAAATGTGACGTAAAGATGTGGTTGGTGTTTAACATAAAAAGGGATCCCTGAAATGTTGTGTAACATAGAATTTTGATGACAATTGTGGCGTATACTATCACAGCAGAACCGAGACAAACTATCAAATCAGAACACCTTATGCAGCGACACCTCCTCCCCAGTGACAAGGGAACGATCATTAATAACGATACCGGGGAGGGGGGGGTGGTTGTCCATTTTTTGGGGTTCAAAGAAAAAGCGCAGTATCCTCCCACTTTTAGATAATCAATTTTACCCGACGCACCCCCCCCCCATCAACATTTTAAAAAGTTGAGTGATACCCCCCTCCCCCAATCAAAGCAAAAGTCCCCTATATAGTCATTGCATTCCTGAACAAATGGAATGTATTGAGAGAAAAAAATACCAACCACAGTAAAAATGTCAGGCGACCCCCCCCCCTCCCAACCAACAGTTATCCGACAAGTTCAACAATACTCCACAAGAGGAATCAGAAAAGTTGGACGACCCCTCCCCTTCCCCCTTTTTGGACGCCCCTCGCCTCCCACCCACCCAAATATCATTGTTTATGATGTTTCCGAAGGGAGCAACCATCATTAATGGTACAGGGATGGTGCTCAATTTTCTTTGGTCACAGAAGGGAGCGTATACTCAATTTTATTTGCATTGAATTGTATTGTAATGTCAACACAACAAGTCAAATAAATTGCTAAATATGTATGTATTCATTGTTGTGTTATTGTTATGTAATCATTGACCATCGACAGTGATTTATTCATTGCAATGCACTTTTAACATTTTTCAGGAAATCTGTCCAATATTAAACTCAATGATACGAAAGTATTTTGCTCATATTTATACGGGTGTGGTGGTGTTGGGGTGGTGTGTGTGTGGCACTTAATTTGTTAAAGTTTACAAAATAGGGGAGGGCATTCCATTTCCGGGTAGAGAGAGAGAGGGTGTTTAATTTTCTTTTCTCATAAATACCAAATGACTGTCCGGCCCTGTAAAATTAATGATGGTCTCTCCCTAATATTGACCACCTTCTGGACTTGAAATTGCATGTATGCATACATGTATAGTATTCTGGAATTAAAATCCTGTGGTTGGTAACATTTTCAACGAGCAATATAGTTATGCTTCAGATGTCTGTTGACATCTGATACTCAGTATATCCAGAATCATGGATCTGTCAATTTGAAAAACTTGATAAGACGCCGAGCTCGAGGGGGGAGTTCCTCAGGTAAATTACCTGTAGGAAAGCCAGCAAGAAAAATCAATACTCAACCCAACAGCAAAAGTCTACTTGATGCGATTTGCTGTTTGCTGTTTGCTGCTATGTAGCATGCTAAAGGAGCCATTCTATCATTCCGTGCAAAAATCACCGCCAATAACCCACGCTGATTGGTCAATCTCCATGCTCAATTTTGCGATGGAAAACACGCTCCCAAAAAACCCACGGCGCTAGTCTAAACTCCTCACAATATCAATACAGCCGCTGACGTAGCAAGACGTGTTTCGTTGTTGCGGAGAGCAACAGTTTAGACTAACGCCTCCGCGTGCTCAAAACTGTAGGAATTGACGTCTCCGCGCGCTCAAAACAAACGAAATTGACTTGAATGTTGAATGTTATAATATGATTTATTTTAAAATAAAATGGATTAAAATGGACTTTAGTCATGATAGAATGGTGATTGACCACTCGATTGTCGTGTCAGACGTCAGCATGCTCAATTTTGCGATTGACACTCCAATCTCGTGGTCAATTCCTACAATATATGATTAGACAATGGATATTTGTGGCTAATAACGTAGATTGTAATTGTGTACTTTTAATCAAGATTTCATTAATATGTTGAATATCTTTGAATAAAAATGAATGTAAACAATGATTAATGGCTAACTGAAACACTTGAGATTCTGACGACCATGTTTGGATATAAGACGTGTTTCATTGTTGCGGAGAGCAACAGTTTAGACTAACGCCTCCTCGTGCTCAAAACTGTAGGAATTGACGTCTCCGCGCGCTCAAAACAAACGAAATTGACTTGAATGTTGAATGTTATAATATGATTTATTTTAAAATAAAATGGATTAAAATGGATTTTAGTCATGATAGAATGGTGATTGACCACTCGATTGTCGTGTCAGACGTCAGCATGCTCAATTTTGCGATTGACACTCCAATCTCGTGGTCAATTCCTACAATATATGATTAGACTATGGATATTTGTGGCTAATAACGTAGATTGTAATTGTGTACTTTTAATCAAGATTTCATTAATATGTTGAATATCTTTGAATAAAAATGAATGTAAACAATGATTAATGGCTAACTGAAACACTTGAGATTCTGACGACCATGTTTGGATATAAGATGCCAAATTTCATAGCAGCAGAGATGGCGGTGGTGGATGCACCACAGCTTCTCCAGAAGAGGAGAACAAGCCAAGAAGACCAGGGAAAAGCCCAGGAGCAGGGAAAAGCAGACGAGAAGAGACCAGCCAAGAAGAGGAGCCACAGGAAAATGAATCCCGGCTGCAGAAGAAGAGAAGAAGAGTACAGCCAAGAAGAGAAGCCACAGGAAGTGGAGCACGGCTGCAGAAGAGGAGAAGAGACCAGCCAAGAAGAGGAGCTACAGTAAAGTGGAACCCGGCTGCAGAAGAAGAGAAAAAGAGGAGCCACAGGAAGTGGAGCACGGCTTCAGAAGAGGAGCGGTTTCTAGCCAAGAAGAAGAGCCACAGGAAGGTGGAGCTCGGCTGCAGAAGAGGACAAGTTCCAGGTGTGAGGAGCATCAAGTACTGACGCAGGATCCCAGTTCTGAGGAGCAGCAAGAACTGACGCAGGATCCCAGTTCTTAGGAGCAGTTGGACAGGAGGAAGAGGGCCCAGGCAGTGTCAACAAAGCAAGCCCTGCACAAGTCCCAGGTCTCAGTGGAGACCCAGCAACAAAGCAAGCCCTGCACAACTCTCAGGTCTCAGTAGAGACCCAGCAACACCCAGCAACAAAGCAAGCACTGCACAAGTCCCAGGTCTCAGTGGAGACCCAGCGACAAAGCAAGCCTGCACAAGTTCCAGGTCTGAGTAAAAACCCAAGGACAAAGATTTCTAGCAGTCGTGCGGACAAGTTGGCATCCTCGTGAAAGTACCAGGATGAGAGCCGAGGTGTTGTCCACAAGAAGTACTGACACTGCGGGTGTAGATCTGGACGATTGCTGCCAAGGACCTTATTCTGTTTAAACATTACAAACATATATATAGGACTTTATATTGATTATATGGTATTGCTTGTATTACGTGTATTTGTGAATAATAGAATAGATATAAGCAGTTATTTATCTCTGTTTATTTCCCTAGGTATACACACATAATAAGAAGAGGATTCACCACACACATATGCCATAATTGTAATTGCAATTGCAATTGACCATTTCAGATATGCCGTACTGGCAATTGTAATTGACCATTTCACATATGCCATTATTGAAGTTGCAATTGTAATTGACCTTCAATTCATACTCGATTTCGTCAAGATTGATTAATTTCTGTATTGGTCACCTCTCACTTTGCTCACAAAGATGATTCAAAGTCAAGTAAAAACTCCAAGGACAATGTCTGTTAGGTAAATTGCATTGTCAGCTGTCTTTAATCTTTTGTTCACTTTATGCAGTGCACACTGAATGAACATTTGTAAATTACTATAAAACTTCTTTGACTGTAAGTTAAACTTGAAATTCTCATCTAAATATATATCTTTATAATTTGGCAAAAATAAAGATGTAGAATTAAAGTAGTAAGATCAGACATAACTGAATATCTCAACAAGGTGGTCTTTAAAGGACAATAGTGACCAGCTGATAATGACTGTTAATGCTTGCATTGCAAGTGTTAGACATTAGAACAATGACCACAATGTTTATTCCAGCTTCTAACACTTGCATGAATGGTATTCATGAAAGCAATTATCTCATGTAAAGAAGCAACCTGCCAATTTTAATCCATGGTCTTAACTCTAACAGCTCTGTAAACAATAAGTGATCAAGTGCACTGGAGTTGTCTCTTGCCCAATGTTTGCTGGCTGTCCTTCACCACATGATAGCATGCAATTACAAGTGGTGTGTAATTCCTCTGCAAATATAAGAGGGCTTTCTTGTCTTTGTTCTGTTGCTTCCCATAAACAGAGGTAATTATGTAAGTATGGAATGAACAAGTGTTGTATCAACTTTCATGCCAATCGGTTTCCTACATAAGCTGATGCCGCGTTGGTATAATAATTAGATTTTCATTTTCTAGCGTGGATAAACATCGCCATCAGGATTGAAATAATAGATGGGATATTGATATGATCATATGCACAATAAACCTAATAAATAGAATACAACTGTGATTATAATATCAAGAAGATTGTAAGGTTTTAAAATGGCTCACATTTTCAATAAAGACCCACGTAATTGTATTTGTAATTGTAATTGAAAGTTCAAATAGTAGTTATAATTATCTATAATTGTAATTAGCAAACATAAGCGTAACTATAATTGTAATTGACACTGAAATAATATTTTCAATTGCATTTGTAATTGACACTGAAATAAAATTTGCAATTGTAGTTGTAATTGTAATTGAAAATCGTAATTGACCCCAGGTCTGATAGTCAAAATCTCTTTAATTTTCGAAATATAGAAACATTATTTGCTTATTATTGCAAAAATATTTTGATGTTGCAGTTATATTGGTGTACATGCATAGTCCTTTGCAGATTTCAAATGTCGGCGCGATGTATTGATGTATTGCGATTGGTGGGATAAATTATTATACGATCAGCAAACATTTGGCTGCATTATGTCCATAGGACACATCCGATTCGATAATATAGATTGCGTTATGTTAAAAGGACAGTCATCCCATGTGCGCATGTTGCTTTCACCATAACGAAACGGTAATAATAACTTCCACAGCTCCCCTTTCAAGTTATAATCAACTCCAGTATGTTCACAAGTATGACGTTTACTCAATTAAAATGGCGTCTTGAAAATTAGCAAATGTGTTTAATGTATATATTTAAAACAACTATGATAAATAAATAAATATACTAACATGTTATTCAAAATTATATAAATTGATCGTTTAGCCTGTGCGCAGATCAAGCCTGATATATTACTTTAAACCCAGTCTTCAGAGTCATGAATTTTAACACTCTACACATTTTACAACTAAAGCGAGGGGCATATTCCACCTTGCGGGCGGTTTCGCCGCAAGGCATGTTGAGGTCTGCGGCGTCTACGACGTTTTCCGCACAGTGTGACAAAAGGACAGTTGTGGGCAAATACGCACGGGCTCCGTCTCCGTGCGTCGGCACGGGGAATGGTTTTGTTGAGGTGGCCGTGAGATCAACGTGCATAGAACTTGCGTTGTACTCACATATAACTTGCGATCTACGCACGGTCTGATTTCTAAAGCGCGGCATTCATACGTTCATGGTACAGAGAACGCACGGCGCCGGCACTGTATCTGTACCGTCAACATGTGGCTAAATCCTCTGTGATTATATACCACGATTACTGTACAGCTGTCAGACCATGACGTAGGGCGGTCGTATTCTGCGGCCACCATGCTGAATTGAAAAACGTACGTTTGCCGCACTGCACACTCACGGATCGTTACGATCTCCTTGCGGTTTTGGTCGTAGACTGGCTGTAGACCCATCTTGCGGTGGAATGTGCCCTAGGCATAAGGAATGGGATTGATAACATAAGACTAAAATATAATATCTATAATAAAACAACATACTCTAGAAAGTGGCAGAGAGAAAAACAAACAATGGTTGATTCGACTGCAATAGTCAGGAATATCTGCTCTTAGCATGATCATAGCTATGCTTCAAAAAGAGGCTAGCACTTCCATGGCACTTATTTTGTAATTAAAAGCAAACAATGAGTGCATTATAGAATATCATATGAGACCGCTTGCATTTTTAATGCATAGTGTAATTGATGCGCACTGTCAACATGATAGATACACATGTACGCTCTGTAATGCAAGGACAGTAATAAACTACCGTAAGTGTAGACATTGCGAATGCATGATCCGTCATAAACACCATTTATTGCAGCTTCCCGCGTGTAGAATTATTCATAGTGTTTGTCAAAGAGCTAGAGTGGACTAATTTTAACGTGGTGGATTTAGTTATGTTACCGAAATCTTTCTAAATGTGCTAATATATAGTTGTTGTTTTCATGAACCATTATGCCATGTCAGTATATTGCCTTTGTAGGATCAGCCCTGCGCTGACCATCTTAATTGGTAATAATACATGTATATGTTTAATATCACGTTGTCTACGCCACTCAGCTTTCTGAGGGTATTTCGAACCAGGAAAAGTTTTAACATAGCAGTGCGAGATCAACAAGATATGGGAATATACGATTACAAATTTACTTTTAAAAACAAGTCTGCGGCCATATGCAAATTGGCAATGGTTACAGTGCTGCAATACCACAATTAAATAGGGTTCAGTACTGGTAAATCTCTGACTTAAAGCCAGAGTCAGACAGTCCTTAATATTGAAACACACAACACACACACACACACTGTATATTTCTCGTCATGTACTCTTCGTAGATGACCCTTGAGACTGAGCCTCCAACAATGGGCACACCAAGTAGAAGACTTTGGTGTAAAATCACGTATTCTATTATATTTGCAGCGAAGCATGAACTGGCCAGTCAGGGCACACTCCCCTAATTGCCAATAACACCAACCCTGATTTATTTACACACTTAGCTTCTCCTAATATCGCCCAACATTGGCATGGTAAGCAGACCATGGATTGGGAATATTGTCAATAACTCATATTAGCGCCATAACTCTCCCCCCAACGGGGAATTTATTAGGCCTGCAGGGATATTTCTCTAGTTAGCGCAAGGCTAGTGTGTATAAAGTATCGGCGGTTTAAGCATGGTCTGCATAAAGGGTTACAGTGTAAACTCTGTGATATGATCAACACAGAACTAATCTTGAGTAGTTTCTATTAGAATTTGTAATGTCTCTAATTGCAAGGTTGTCAATGGTTTACCTCGGTTATCACTCTGGTAATTCGTTTGCATATAGATTCACGTTGAGTGAAGCTAAAGTTCCAGTCTCACAGTCATGAATACGCATTTAATGTCTAACAGTCACAAATACAAGAACGTTTACTGTTTGGTAGGATATGGGAATATGGGATATGCATTGGGCAAAATCCGCTGTGAAGAGATGTGAGGAAAGTAACAATGGCTACAATACCACCACTGAAACGGCTTCAATATTCAGGACAGTCTGACTTTGGCTTTAAGTCAGACAGTCATAAGTACTGAATCCTATTTAGCCTCAACACTGTGACCATTGCAACGTTGTTTCTTCACAGACATGTTTTAAAAAGGTATAAACAGATATTTTCTCCACCTTCTATTGGATAGTAAAATGTTGTGGATGCACATTGGTGACTGTGAGACTGTGTGTTTAGGTGAAGTTTGGTGGCTGTGAGACTGGGACATTAGAATAACACTGGTGGCTGTGAGACTGGGACATTAGAATAACACTGGTGACTGTGAGACTGGGGCTTTAGATGCATATTGGTTACTGTGAGACTGGAGCTTTAGATGAATATTGGTGACTGTGAGACTGGGGCTTTAGATGCATACTGGTGACTTTGAGACTGGGGCCTTAGATGCATATTGGTGACTGTGAGACTGGGGCCTTAGATGCACATTGGTGACTTTGAAACTGGGGCTTTAGATGCACACTCGTAACTGTGAGGCTGGGGCTGTTACCAATTCTCTCAAAACAATATGAAATTAGCGTCAGTGCCACTTCAGACACATGGTAAGTGGCTTCGTTCCTCAGATGGAAATAAACAGATTTGCATACAGTCACTGGGTACTTTACGCGGAATTCCTACGTATGTTATTGGCATTGACCTGATTGAGTTCATTGAGTAAGTGTACGTGCAAGATGAGTGTAACATATTGTACTCAGTATACAGTAGAATCTCTGACAAAAAACACATTTTGTCAAGCCTCAAGTGGTCTCAATAAAGAGTGGGTCAAGATGCACGTGTCTTCCTGTAATATGGACCACGAGAAATGGTTTTATCATTAAGGTGATTTCTTTAGAGAGGTGGTCTCTAATGGTGGTTCTACTTTACTCAAGCGCAGTCATATGGTCTCGTTTTTGGTACTATGTTTTGTTTGTATGCTACAGTTTCTGAAATGTAACAAAATATCAAAATGCTTTGAGTCTTATTACAGCTTTTCGGCTATGCAAAAGCCCTAATCATAAACACTATGATTAGGTCGTGTAGAGCCGAAAAGCTTTAATAAAACTCAAAACATTTTGATTTTTTTGACGTTTTGGAAACTATAGCATACAATGAAACATGGTATCAAAAATGAGTATAAAACGTTGAACTGCTATCTTATTCTACCACTATGAATGCATGAGCCCATGAGAAGATATACAAGTGACCAAGTCCAAATTTTGTGGTACAGAGCCAACGGTTCGTCTGCGTATCATGGTGTCATTTCACGTGGTCACAAACCTCCATAAAAAGATCAACTAGAGAGACCACTTCTGTATTGAGACCCCAACTTGGTTCAATAGAGAGATTTTAGTGGCCTACAATTGTTATTGCAACAAACTACTTGAACTAAGGCCCAGAAACTGGAAACAGATGGCACATCAAGGGCTTGACTTTTAATTGGACGTTTCTGAAGGGAAATGTGATTGTTCTGCAGCAAAGTGCACAATCCATTTCCTAAGTTTACTGGAAGTAGTCAAATCAAATCACACCGAAGGCATTAGCACTAAATCTAAATCTGATAGATATATACAGCAATTTATTGAAGTTTCATTTGGAAGCATTTTGGGACAACCGGGATAAATATTGCCAGTTTAAGGCAAGGTCATGGTGGAAATGAGGTATGCGGATATTGTATACATGTGCATGAGAACCTCTGTACTAAGAACACCGGGGGACTGACCTCAAGTGGTCTCAATAGAGAGGTACAAGGTGGACTCTATGGCGGTTCATGTACGTCTCTTCAGGAATGTTTGGGCCGTGCAGTAAGTGGTCTTGATATAGCGGTCGTTTTTGTGTAGAGGTGGTCATAATGGGAGTTTCTACTGTATTGCACGGAAATTTATTTTCTCCATTTTACAACTTCATTTTGTTTTATCTACTTATCGACTAATAAGAAGACCATCTTAAATTATAATCTGAATAGAATTGAAATTTATGTTATATATAATTATTTTAGCAATATATTTCAAACGTATCATTGAATTCACAAATTAGTAGTACGGAATATTATTATAGCACTGAATATATATGTGGAGTGTGAAAGAGATTCCCGTAGACCGACGCTAACTAGCACATGGCATCATCAGGGAAAGATATACATGTATGTGTGTACGACGTTACATGTATGTAGATCTCTTGGTAATGCTCTTTGCTCCCACTCCCACGCTCTGCACAGCAAGCTAATGTCTGACCACGTGGTAAACGTAGGTCATATAACAATTAACACGTGGTTTAAGTACCGGGTATTTCCATTTCTAGACATCATGGGCAGAGATATAGTTTAGGTAATGCTTTTTGTCAGGGGCCTCGCGAAAATCAAACGCACGATACATGTACCTAATTGTGAGACGACAAGTGTACCGACTGTCCTGGTGATGTCAGTACATGCGAACCCCCAATAAACGGACTAGTGCTTGACTTAAGTGGTAGCCCCTGGTCTGGTGGTGAATGTGGAAAAGACTCAGTCAGTAGTCGCTTGTTGTACTAATATATTAATTAACATAGTCTGGCTAGTGAACGCTAAAGTGTGCGAATAGTCCATTATCTGTGATAATGTGGTGGAGATGAGAGACGTAATTAACAAGAGTGCCACTATTTCTGGTGTAGATGCTATGTTTTTTTTTAATATATAACTATCCTCCAAAAGGGACTGTGGAAATGACGCGTACTTACTGTAAAAAATAATCTGAAGGGGCATATGAAAATAAGGTATTTTGGTGGGGAAAGAGGAGGTGGGATAGCTCCCCCGGATCTGCCTAAAGGAAAGCACAATTGCATTTTTAGAACCACACCTGTGACATGGTACTGTAGCTGATATTAATTGGCATATTGTCTCCCGAGCTTCGATTTCAATGCTCGGGACTGTTGGTTCAGTCGCAAATAAAAAGGTTTTCCTTGCAATCAATCAGTGATTCTTTTTTAGCCAAATAGGAAAAACGCATCAATTGCATATGACGCACTGCTATGGATGTTGAAGCATCATTATGATTGTTTTATGTTATTACTCTTTTTAATGAAACACATTTTTTTTTTTTTTTTTTTTTTTTTTTTTGGGCTGGAAAATAAAAAATGAATACATAAAACCCTTCAACTGGTTCACGTAATAATAATGTCAAAAACCTATTCGACCAGAGACTTAAATTCAATGACTGTGTTTCTATGACAACATGACACAAAATATATACATACGACCTCTTTATTGAGGTCGGTACCTCAGACAGTCTTGACAGACGGGTTCGAGTAATGATCATTCTTCAGACGGGGGCTTAACAAGCACTAGTCTACAATCCATGACACCTTAAGCAGCAGGAAGACAAATCAAAGGACTCCTCCACCACCACAGTCTATTCATCAGAGGACTGCCTGCTCAGCAACTACCTATTGATCAATTCCGCGAGGCCGGGAAATGGATATGGGGGTTCCACTTTCATAGTTTCATCCAATGTAAAACAGTGCAAATAGCGTGGCGTGGCGGATCATTTAAACATGAAATGGACTTTATTGAACACGTGCCTCCAGTCGAGCTACGGATACCAATAGATGCAAACGTGTTTTTTTTCCCTTCTCTTATATCGTTTGCCCGTTTTGTTTATTCATTGCGCACGCACCAAAAGGGTTGCAGTTTTTTGTTCCTCTTACTGAAGTTTTGTAGTTAATGCTGGCGGTTATTAGTGATTGGTTTTGATGATGGTCTATTTATGTGTTGAGGATTGTGGTAGATAAAGTTTGTTGGTGTATGTTGAAATTTGAAGTTGACTTCTGGAACAACGGGAAAATGTTAAATTTCTGATTATGGAATGAAGGTGCGACTTTGGTTGGAGAATATTTTTATGCTACTTTATAGAAAGAACCCCAATAATAACTTTCTATGCATCGGTACGCGTTGGATAACACGCCTGCATGCAGTTTTCACCAAATGTTACACGGCAGACCAATTTCTAATGAGACATTTGAAACATACAGATCAGCAGTATCATAGTTACATCCAACAGCAGCAAGGATAGCAGCACCTCTGAATGGATACGAACGCAACACGATCAATCCTTTTAAAAACATCACCCCAAAAACCTCTACTACCAGATGCTATCCAATCCTTTTCTGAAATGAAAATCATTTGGAAATCAGAGAGACCAATATGAATGGGCTTAGAGGACCGGGCCAAACCGCATTATGTTCCGCTCGTGCTATTTGCTGGGGAGCTTTGAATCACTCTCAAATTGAAGCTGAGTGTTTGTGTTGAAGACGAAACTGGTGGTTTCGTGGGCCTCCAATATGAATGGCGTTTTTTGTGCAAACGATAAAGCGATATTTACTCCAGTTGGCAGATGATATTAAATAGAGTGGGTAATAACGGCATTTTACATCAGTGGGTTACTTTGGATATCAAATATTCAATGCACATTTCAGTGTGCATTGGATGAGATAAAGATAGTGCTTTAAATTAAAGCGCGTATATCTGGAATAGTTCTCAACAAGTGAAAATGCAGTACTTT
The DNA here is from genome assembly GCA_019095985.1 of Streblospio benedicti. Lineage (NCBI taxonomy): Eukaryota > Metazoa > Annelida > Polychaeta > Spionida > Spionidae > Streblospio > Streblospio benedicti. Next base: position 21,571,891 of record CM032660.1, on the reverse strand, counting down.
GACATGCAAAGCATCCCCATCCCCCCGGGAGCAAACCATCAAGAGGCCACCTATGCCCGCCCGTGCACTACGAACAACACGATGAAAAACTCTAGCAGGTGCTTCAAAGATGGCGTCGCGTGTGGTAGTGGTCTTTGCGGAGCGTCAACGCAACAAAACCACACCACAGCCGCCGTCACAAACTTCGGCTACCAAGATATAGCGTCGCCACCTATCGGCCACAAACCGCATCAAAACTCACAGCCAGTATCACGAGTATCGCTACAGAACAACCGCAATATCTCGCCGGTGCACCAGACCGTGAAGGAAATAGTCCCCGCCGCTGCAGTATCTGCGCCAGTACCGCAACAAGCAGTACTGGCAAACGACAATCCACCTGCACCGCCACCGAGGAGGGCTAACGATGCTAGGGCGCCTCCGTCGGTGTCCAGAAAACCCCCGTCGGCTCTGGCGAACAGCATCGCCCTTTCTCATCTGCCCATGCTGCCGTTGTCTTCGAGTGACGAGCCACTGAAGATTCGAGATCACAGCTTTCTGCACATATTTTCCATGTTCACCGCTGCGCTGTGCTTTTGCTTCATGATGGTGTTCCTGTCAAGGGGATTCGGGATAAAATTTGGTATGTACTTTATAGCATTGGTAGATTAAAGAAGGGGACTGCAGCACCGACTTCTTGCCCCCGCCCCCACATAACTGTCATTTTTATGGCAATTGATATATTTTTTTCGAGTATGAAAGCCATGCAAATTGCTGACTTGCGCACGTATTTGGAAAATCTGAATTTGCGTATGGTACTGCTAGACAAAATGGTTGGCATAATTATTATTCAAGTCTAAATGTGGGCATTGTGTGGGAAAGTTTGTGTGGGGGGGGATGCACGAGGATAATTCTTTTCTCTCTCATGTCAACTTCATTATTTTGTAATTATTTTCATTCGATTATTATTTGCAAGTAATGGCCGAATTGAATGTACAAAGTTTTACATTAGTACGTTATATTACACAGTAGCATAGACACTGCTTGTCAAACGTCACTGGCAGATAAACGTTTACAAGGAAAAATGAAGTGACATTATCAAGGACGCAAGTAATAACTACAATTGCACTCCTGCACATTAGGCAATAGGCTGTGCCAGAAAGGTGTTTGCGTATGATGAAAAAAAAAATATATCCACTTCCGGTAACAATATTATGAATCATTACCATGTGAACACTTTCAAAACAACCCCAATTATCCGACATCAGTGAACAGAAAAAAAAGATGATTGTGATAAATGATAATTTACATAACAACCCGTCACACTGCAAACGATGATATTGATACTGGTATATGATCCACATTCAAACTAAAGGTGATTTTTTTTCACACCAGGGTGCATCATGTTTAAAATTGATTTCCAGTAATAAAGCTACCACTTACAAATTGCCGTCTAAATCACAGAGTAAGAGGTTGCAGAAAATCATAAAATTGTCTGTTTACCTACTTTAGTACCCATTCGTCCAAAATGGAGTTGTGACCATTGCCTAAATATGTGGCATGAGTACATCGCCGTTACTCCGTTGCACCCGGAAGTAGCTTAGAGGACTATCATTTATTTTAGCCCAGAGGGGGCATGAAAAAAAGAAATCTTTATAGTGTAGGTTTAAGACCCCTCGGCTACATTTGTTTGAAAATTTCAGGCCTCCACACCTAGAATTATTATCAATTTTCCTGGCCGCTTACACAAGCTCAGCACAGATTTTCAAGCACCCCTTATCAAGTTAAGTTTTTAGCCCAGCCCAAGTTTTTTTATAACCCCCACCCCCACCCCGCCCCATTTCCCCTTGGGCCGCGATAAATGTTAGCTCACTTAGTGATATAGCTTCCACTAAATACCTATGAAGTCGGACAGCACAGAATTTCTTGGGTTGAACAAGAGGGGTATGCAATCAATGTGACTGACGTACCCGAGATCTGCCAATGAAAGAAAGCCATGTAAAAACTAAAATGTCATTTTTACATCAACTGGGTGGGTTGGTGCATAGAACATACACAAACATCTTTTGAAACAACATCTCCCGGGAGTAATTTGGTGCTATGAGGGGAATTTTCCACATGAATGGGATAGTATAGCAAAAATATAACTTGAAACGCATCCATGTGCAATTAGATTGGAGTGGAGTGCTCATATATTGAACCATGCCTTTTCATAGGACACACCAGTGCATTCCATCTTGGGGCTGCCTTCTTTTAGAGAGGCAGTCCGTGCTCTATGCAAACAGTTCTCAACCTAGATACCTCGTGAATACATATTGTGGCTCTTGGTACACTATGCCCATTTTCTAAAAAAATGCAACTTGTTCATTTTTTTAGCCATGTTTGGCAATGGTAAAATGGGATTTCAAATGTTAATCACAATATGCAGACCCTATTCATCTTCCTGAATTCCATCTTAATCACATGTAAGCAAAGACGGATTTAGCCCCAAATAATTTAGTCATCACATCATTGCTTGTGTATTCACCAGAGTGGTTTCTTTGAAGGGTTTGGGGATTCCAGAGTAGACTTTCTGTCCTCTGATGCTATCAGACCAAGGTCCAAGTAACTTTTCTTCCATATATAGAACCCTAGTTCGTATCAAACCAACATTATATTATGATCAGCTGTTGATCGCCTTGACCACATAATTGACCACAAAAACCACACCTCAGGAATATGCTTATAGCCAAGGTGCAGTTTCCTTATCTGCACTCAATGGCAAAATATGGATATAACTGGACAAAGTGGCCAAACATCAATACTCTCTCCATCAACATATTGCCATCTCATTCTGCAGGCGGATCACGTGGACATGTGATATGATACACGGACCACATGACACTAAGTAAACCAGTCTCCGTGTATCGTATATATGTATTTTTTCATGATTTTCGCCATGAATGCCTAATGTCGAATGTCTGTAATGGTTCACACCAGAGAATTCATGAGCGCTCAAATGGATGTCATCTCACGTTTCATTTGTGGCTATAAACATGTGCAGATTTGTTTTAGAGCATTTGATTGTTACCCTTTACAGTAGGGCCTACCTAAAAATCTGTGCATAGTTAATCAATGATTTTTACTGAATTTGTTTACAACTTTATACTTCTTCATTATGTGTACCTGACACTAGCAAATATCTGCTATTGGCTTTGTAAAAACAAAACACTGTGGATTAATAAGTGTTCTGAAAGATTTTTGGAAAGTACGTGGGACACACGCCGTGGAAATTGTGGGGTTTGTATGTGCGAAGCCTGACAGATATGCCTCAGCCCCCACGATACTGTCACATTTTTGAAGACATAACGGTGCACCATGTACCCTCAACTAGATCTACCATTGTTGGTGCAACAATTGTATCGTCTACTGACAATTTCTTTAATGATCACATACATAAAGTAAATACTGTCTTTGTTTGTATTTTCATTTGAATTGTTTTGATGAGGAACCTACATGCTTTCAAAACATTTGAATAAAAATCAAACAATTGAATTACAAAAAGTAAATAAAAACTTATATTGTGATATACACACAGCGTAAAAGAAACTTTCACAAAAAAATGAAACAGAAGTTAGTTTTAAACGATACAAATTCCTTAAGTCAACATTTATTCTTTTTAAACCTCTACACAGCTCTACTTGCATTTTGAAGTAATAATTCTTCGTTAGCTGTTCATAAAGATGTTCACTATTTCTTTGCTTTTTTGCATAAAGCGACCACTACTCAAGTCACCCACTTAAAAGATGTCTGAATAAATTGCCATTTTTACATACGCCACATTGGCTGCAGAACGAAGAATTGGTATTAGCATTTTACACGGAAACATCCTCCGGGAAATCTGCCGTACATGTGACAAGTTTTGCAATTTCGCAAATTAATAAAGAGTTATTCTGCTCACATACACAATAGATATTGCAACATGTAGCAGTTTGTGTATTGTTGGAGACTCAGTTTTGTTTTTATAGAACATCAACAACAAAGTAACAGTCTGCACTGGGATTTTAAATGTCTACATCGCATGCATAGACCCATTTATTATGGTTCTTGGCATTTCCTTGATTTGTCTTTAAAAATCTACATGTGGCTTATAGCAATAGGTCTCATGGTAGAAAGAAACCTTCATATATCATTTTGATATGATTTGATTTGTAATTTGACATTTTATATGGCCTGCCATCCATCTCAACATAAGTGTTTTAGTGTCATTGGCAGATTCGTCAGATGCAGGGGCCAAACTCACGCCCCCTCTTTTACAGCAACTTATGTCATTTTCATTGAATCTTTGTTTAAATATTCACAGGTTTAGCGAGTATGAAACCCATGGAATCCACAAGTTTCAAGTTTTCAGAAAAAAACACACTGTCAGTGACATTGAAACATCATTGTGGAGTCAGTCTTCCTTAAAACTGGTTGTTCAAATACGAAACAAACACTATAGCACCCTGAACTATTTTCATGTTGACATAGTTACCCCCTATATAGCACGTCAGCTTAAGAGATACACGGTTTATGGACTCGATTGAAGGTCAGTGCACATTCCCGGCATCCTCTTCAATTGATATAGTCGCCACAATTTTCCTGTTTGATGCATTGAGCTCATGAAAGCCTCCACTTTCCCCTCATGTGATGAGTTTGATTTATTATTCAGCAGATACAGATAGAAAATGATGACTCTGCCACGTTACTGTCAGGCCAGTAAGTCTCGTCTTTTACGCGAGTCAGTATGGTGTGTTTCTGTATGTAGCCGGGTGGGCAGGGGAGTGGGACTCGTGACCAGACGGTTGTGTATTCGATTCCCGGTCGGGCATTGGTGGTGGGTGTTGAGCATACCCATCCCTAAGTGGTTGCACACTGCTCCGTGGTACCTGCACGCTAAAGAAGTATAGGTATGACGATTGAACGCTAATGTGTGTGGTTGGCACAGTTGAAATAGTGCCGTATGCTCCCCGGAGAGTTGAAAGGTAGTATACAATAATAAGGTTGGAAATGAGCTGGTGTAAATGATGGATAGTTAACTCGCATGTGTACAGTTAATGTCGATAATCAACAACAGCGAGTTATTGACTTGGAGGAGCCTTAGTTGCAAATTGTTATATGACCTCTAGAGTTTAGCCTTTGTTAAGGCCCATATCATCACTTAAAAAGATTATTGAAATTTGTGATCAATTTACTCCGAAACAGACACAGTCTAAATGTATGGGATACTTTTTTTTAATAATAACTAAATATTAAAATATCATAGCCTTTAGAAGGCCAATGGCCTCATCAATGCTGTGTTCGTTTCATATTAATCTGTTTTTGGCTTTAGGTTGACATTTTGAAACAAGATTTTCTTTTAATTTTCAAAGTTAAAGGACACGATCGGCCCAACATAGAGCAATGTCTTAGCAGACACTTGAATGTTAACAAATGTTAAAGCCTCTTTTAAAATGATTGACGAATTATAGCATCAAAGCTGGTGTACACAATTTGTCATGTAATACGTCTTCATTTTGCACGTCTTGAAATGCCACATTGGTAAACCACTCTGAGAATCAGATGTCAAGATATCTGACATCTGATACCCAGAGTGTAGTAAACAATTCTGGAAAAAAAAAAAAAAATACAGAACAAAACAATAATTTGACCCTTTAGTGCATTATGCAGTGACAATGGTGCTTCTCTTGATGCCTACAGTAGAGCATGAAATAAGTTCAAATTTACCAAGATTGATGTCTGATTAACCCTCATTGCTCGGACATCTATCTTGGTAAATGTGAGCTTATTTTAGACTTCATTTCAAACACAAATGATTCTTTTTCTAGCTAACAAAGGGTTACATTTGCAAAGGTCACTGAGTACACAAAAGGTGAGAGCACTACAAGATTCAAACAGCGAATCACCGACTCCAGCAGCGAGAGAAGACATTGATCACGATAACTGGAACCCTGATGGGTCATGTGGATAGGTCAGCTTGGCGGGTGTGCACACTCACAGGGGATGCAGTGAAACCTCTCCTATTAGACCTCCTGAGAGCGCTCCTCAAGTGGTCTCATTAGAGAGGTGGTCTTTTTTGTGGAAGGCGGGTGAACGCTAATGTGAGTGACAGGCATGATTATTGTGAGGTTACATGGAGGTTTCTGGTTGTACATACCGCCTTTCACTTGGCTATGTCCAGTGGCCATTGCAGGGATTCGAAGTCTCTACTGATTGAAATGATTGATATGGATATATTAGTTCTACACGGCGCATTCCATAGATCATAATGAGTGCCTACCCTGACAGAAATCATTGGAATATAGAATAAGAATATTATGCTTGTAATAATGAAGAGTTTATTCCTCAAAGGGGCAACTATGAGAATTGAGCGAGGTCATCATGAATATTCTTCGAATGAAATACTTAATTCATAGTATAATGTGTGTATGTGTGTATATGCTGAATCATCCAATACATTTTTGATGTGGGGTCGGGTCACATAAGTAGATCATAAGTATTATCATATTTACTCAACTCAAATTTATGAGACAATGTATTCGGTACTCATTACAGTAAAGCACTTGATATATGCACCAATAATGGAGGGAAATCCACAATAAATGGAAAAAGTGAGCTCAAGCAGCATAAGGCGTATAAAGGAGGATAAGTCACAGTCTCAAATGCGGTCTATAAAATTAAAAACAGACTATAAATGATAATGTACCATCTTTAGTAGTGGCATATTTGTTAATTGACTGCCCTTATTTGTTAAAAAGTCTCCTCGCAGGCTCGGGGAATATTAAACACAGGAAGACAGTGAATAAGCCTATATACCACTAATTGAGCAAGGTACATTGCTTCATTGTAAAAGGATGTAATCCAGGCCTTCCAACCAGGACGCCTGAAAAGAACCGCTCATGCATGTCATTTCTCATTGATAATGTATTATTGGGGTACAATGTTGGGGTTCTTTAATAGGTTTAAAATTGAGCCAGTTGCTACTTCGTTTTAGTACATTATGTTTCATATTATATTTTCTTGTTAATATTTTGCAGACGATACGATAGAAATACATAAATGATTTTCAAATATAAGATATATGAGTTCTCAAGAATATCTACAAAAAATAACCACCATATGAACAGTAATCGAAGACGGTTGTTTTTGCATATTAAACAGTTATATATAATATATAAAACATATTCCAAGTACTTAGCAGTAGTTATATTAGCAGTATACAAAGAGAAAGATCCATTACAACAATAAACGCCATATAAACGTTAATGTATTATGACTACGCTAACAAGCAGCAGGGGTCACTATGTGATGACCTAATAATGGATGTATTAATCCTTTCTGCCACTAATGGATTGAGCAGCTCACATTAATAACTCAAACCCAGCAGTCAATGCCGCATTGATACAGCAGAGTTACATGTGTACTAATTGAAGATCTGGTCACGCACTGTGCACGTCACGCGATTATTATGTCAATCATGCTAGAACATAGTATCAAGGATTATATTGATGAGAGAAAAAAAATACATGAGGGCAATATCTGTATTTCGATGGCCGATTTTGGCGAATATTGCACGAGGTTGCGAGGATAATATTGGACAAATGATTGCACGTGTGGAGTCACATATTTTGTCACATATATGGCACACGAAAAAAAAGAAGCTATATTCATCAAGTTACAAACGTAAGATTCTCATTAAACCATTGAATTATGTGAATGGAAGCCGAAAGTATGACTCAAAATCAACGAGCATTATGAAGTTATTCGTGACTGCTGGTTTGGTTCTTAACCAATCAGAATGGAGGAGTTAGGGGTGTATCTCCAAAAGAGTGATACATTGTAGCTTTTGTATTATGTTGTGTCTAGAAATCACAAGCCCCTGCATCAAGTAGGCATAAGTTCCAACCACCCATTAATTAGTCTATTAGCCTACAAGAGAACAACAAAGGAAGACTATGCAGAAAGAAATAGGCATCAATTCTATAAGTCAAACCAACTACAATACACTATGATAAACCTGTAAGTAATCCCACATGTTCCAAATTGCCTTAAGATTAGCCAACAACACAGCTCCATATTTGGTTGTTCCACCACTTCCGTAATAATCTCCTGCCAGGCCGCTACTTAGTGCCTTCGCACGCCCTCACAGTTTGATACCATTACAGCGCCGGGGAAGCGAGTCATTTACACACTTACTGTGCTCAAGTAAGTTGCACTAATGGCAATTTACAGGCCACACCTCAGTACACACTGGCCGGCGTCTCGGCAATTGACCAAAGCTGGCTGCTCCTTGTTTATGGAGATGTGCAGTGTCTGCAGCTGGAGGAACTGTGGACTTTGGTAGATTGATTCTGACTTTTGCTTTAAGTTTTAGAATCTTTATAGTGATTCTTTTTGCAGGCACATGTAGTTATTTTGGGAAAATGGATTGGGGGCCGTAGGGGCGAAATTGAGGCAAAAACCTATACGTGGTATTTTGTTTAATGAGACCAAATGAGGACCTTTTGCCACAAAAGGTAAGCTAGAGCCTTATGTAACTACTTTTTTTCTATATCACTTATACATTGTACCTGTCAGACTATTGAGTGATAATAGGAGTAGGCTCTTTTATTTAGCGTGGAACATGCCGGGGGAACACATACGTGGTAGCTTTAAGCATGGACGTTGATAGATCATGCACTGCTCAGATTAGCCTACCAGTAGGGAAGGAAATTGGCTAAAATCAGTACACAATAATTTATGAGTCAAATACCAAATATAGTCAAACTTGGCCACGTGAGATGTAGTCTGAAGCAGGAACTATAAAGAATGCTAAAGATCCAGTCTCAGATATGGACTTTAACTTTTGAGAAGACATGGATTATTTGATTAGATAATATGTCTATCAAAATTGGCTACAGATACCATGGCTGATTAGAATTCCATTATCGGGGATTTTGGACCCAAGCTATATATTTTTTTGTTAAACATCTCCACGGGGGCTGTATTCGTCTTTCATATTAAAAATGTCATTAATTATAGCCAAATACTCAGTATTATTCTGTGTAATATTTTTCTATTTACTCATCTAGCTTGTAACTATGCAAATACTGCCAACTCTACTGGTATGAATAAACATTATCTATGGTAATAAATAACCATTGATTCATATATCAAAATAATGGTAACCCTGGGTGGAAAATCCCCAGAGACATTGAATTCATGATAATTATACTCAATCAACAACTTAATTACATTTCAAAATAATACAACAATAATGATGATGCCTTCACTTTATCATAACAAAAATCATTTGCAAAAAACATACAATACGCTCAATGCATCCTTTTGTACGGAGTGTCACAAAATTATAGCAATATGATAATCACGTCGTCTGTAAAAATGGATGCCACAATTCACTGCGGTGCTGCTGAATGATGTCAAAGGCGTTAGAGCCTCAACAAAGTCAATACAGTGCTGATGAAATGTGGACTGTACAATGGATGGCATTCGCGGTAGTTAACTGCATTGTTCGAAAACCAGAGTCGTCTGCCAAAATGTCTGTTTCCATTTGCCTCTTGAGCAGAAAAATATGTTTCCGGTGAACATGGTGTCACGTTCAATGGCTGGTGTGGTTCTTGTCATATCTCCTGGAGTTCAGTGTTTATATGTTTTAGAGTTGGTATCCAGGATATATTAATTCTTGAGCAGAAACTATAAGGTTAAAGAATAAGTGTCACGTGCCTGTGTCTTTTCCTCAGACGTTCCAAAAAGTTCCTTTCTCAGTTTTATTACAATGTCCGTACAGAAGTAATACGGGTGTGTCTCTCATCCATAGATGGGACGTTTTTCAAGGTATCTATTATTCAGGATAAAATGCCTTTAAAAAGGACCGTGTCACTTTCAACCCATGGCAAACATTATTTCCTGGTCAATGGTTTGTGTGGATCAATAATTTCCTGGAGTTAAGGTGTTACATTTTACATTTGGTATTCATGCACCATTAATTATTGCTCAGATTGCAGTAGGCGGTGTCCGTCTAACTGTTGTAAATTGTATAAAGAGGTAAAGCCTCACTCAGACATTCACAATCGTCAATACCCAGTTTGTTTTACCACATGTGCAGTGTGAGATGTGACATACATGGGAGGCGGTGGGGTGGGGCGATGACTTTTCTTGTGAAAAAAATATATATCTGAAATTCAACGTGCCAATTGAAAATAGATAATCGCCACAGCTAATTCGGCTTCAATATCCAGGACTGAATGAGTTAAAAAGTATATAAGACCAAAAATACGTGACGTAAGAAGTGATGAGCTAAATCTATCACCATCTTGCTTCCATTCAGCCCCTTAAGTGCTAAGTCCTTGAGATGATAGCGTCCCATCCTTGAGTTTTCTCAGAGTAATATTATCTGTGAATGCTTTTAGCAGTAACAAACAAACAAAGATAGAAGACTCATTTCTTCTAATGTAAGATATCTAAAATATGAAAAGCAGTGTGTATGTTATTTTTACATGTTTATTTTATGTCACTATTCTGATCAGCATAAATTGCATATTTACAGAATTTATAATTAGTTCATGCATATGTAGCCATAAATGTTAACAAAATGGCTAACAAGTAGCTATATTTATATACCCAGCAAATATGAACATTTTTCATAAAAATCATAAATTAAAAACGCGCATGTGAGAGTAAGATGTTTCTAGCATCATTTGTCGTCTTACCCCCCTTATATTTTATTAAGACAAGAGTCTTAACACAAGCGACTGTCATGAGTTGACACTTGGCAAATGACAGTTGACAAGCTCATTGACGTCTCCATCCATATTGCCAAATGCATGTGCTGTTGGATGGTTAGAATCTCACGAGTCTCTGTCTTCTCGTTCTTCGTGTTCTTCTTATTGCCTTTCTTTCTTCTTCAGTCTTCTTAGTTCTTTTTCATTCTTCTTAGCTCCTCTTCAGCCTTTATTCGTTTTCCCTCGCCCCTCTTTCTCCTTTTTGCCCCCTCTTCTCTGCTCTTCATTCTCCTTCTGCCTTCTTTATTCGTCTCTGTTTTTCTTTGCTCTTCCTACTTCTCTTCTCGTCTATCGTCTTCTTCGTTGTTCTCCTTCGCATCCTCCTCCTCTTCTGTAATTATCCATCTGGGATTTGAAAATATAATTCTTAATCCATACGCCAGCACAACTATTCACCTAGCTCGCTCTACTAACATGTACTTGGCTCAATGTTTGGCGGCGAGCATTACTGCCCCTGATTGGATTCACTAATCAAATCAGATGTGATGAGCAGTCTAGTCAACTGGCCATGTCGCTCACACAATAGTCCAGATACTTGACCTTCAGGTATGACCGCAAACAATTGTCAGTTACTTACACACGTTATGAAGCGTATATCTAATAATACAACTAATTTTCTTCTCCATTTTGTCCATTATTGGTCAAGATCCAGAGATGCTGTCTGATTGGAATATTTCCAGAAACTAACACATATTTATTTTAATGTTTGCTAGATTTATGATTTGAGCTGCCTGCAGGTCCCCTCATATTTGTTTAAAAGTAGTCAAAAGATAACAGTGACACTAATTTTTACCTGGTTTAATGTTCCAAAATGATTCCAAAATATGTGTTTTACTTTTCGATGATGAATGTCCCTCTCAGGTTTTGTGATGAAATATTAGCTAATTTATACAGAGAAAAGAGAACAAAGATATGCTAAGTCATACATATATGTATAATGGCAGAAGTACATCAAAATCATACATTTGATGACAAGTGGAAATAAGCAACCTGAATATCTAATGAGGTGGGCCATTTAAAGCTATTTAATGTTAGTGAGAAAATTAGTGAGAAAATGCATTAGATTCCAAACATGATTTTGAACACACAAACACCCGTGAATAATGGTATAGACACAGGATCGGCCCCAATTAAGACCACCTTTATAATAAGACCATCTCTTTGTGGTCCTAACTCACCGTAAAGGGAGCACCTCTCTATAGAGACCACTTGAGGTCAGCCGCACGGGGTCTTAATAATAGACTCTACTGCATGTCCTACTATAGATGCCCTCGATGCCACAGGTCAACACTCTTGTCGTCTCTGGAAACTCATCCATTCTTATAATTACACAATAACTTATTATTCATGAGATGTCTGTATCATATGTATGCATTCTTACTTTCTAGTTGGCGTAACATGGCAGAGTGATATATCATAGCTACATATAATAATGACTTGCGTGGGCTAGTAATTTAGTAGTTTATTTTCATCCTCATTCATTATAATGTTTATGCATCTTTACCTTCCAGTTCGTAGAATAAGACGGAATCATATTTCATAGCTATATGTAATAGTAACTTGTGGGTGATGGTAATAGTCTGGTCTCTTTTCACCTTCAATCATTTTCAGATGTCAATTCTCTCCATTTAAATAACATCATTTACAAAAACAAAAGCACATTAGACAGAGCAGACTGACTCTCTACATACATTTCCATGTTGTCTCTCTAGAGGGCTCAGGTGGCGAAACACAAAACAAGTAGGAATATTAAATTTGCCCTCTCACACCAGCGGGCCCATTTCTAGGAAATGGACACCAGTCCAGCATATGATTTGCCCCCTTCTATTATCCACACAGCAGACGAGAATGGATAATCCTCGTGGAGCCGGAGGATACAAATTGTCAATATCCAGTGCATACCTTTGCAAAAGCTCTATTGATTAGGGGTGAGGTTTCGGCTGTGAGTTATTATTGCAAGGCACCATGAACAATCGCAGAACAATGGGCAGACGATCGCTGAATACAATTAGATAATGAACTCTTAATTATGACTCTGTTAGGAGAGGTTCAGTAAATGTACAGTAGAATCAGTAGAACACCAACAATCAGATCACATAAAATATAAAGCCCCATACTTTTTTATTTTTTACAGTCCAAATGTTTTATATAGAGAACAACACGCGAACCTCCATGAAGAGACCACCTCCTTATTTATATGTATTGGTTGAGCCAGGTTCCATTTGTTCTTAAAAGAGAGCTTCTTATGTATATGCATGCATTTATTGACTGCATGAATTGCAGACTTGTAGTGTTGTTGAAGTTGTATAGAGAATGGTTTAGAAAATGAGGGAATGTAGAGATTGCATAGTATTATCAAGTTATTAAAGTTGAACAAAGATTATTTCTTTATAGAAATGTGAATTGGTGACCAAAACTAATATGAATTAGAGAGCTGGTGTCCATTATCATGCATTACTTCAAACATTCAACTGTAAGACAAAATCTACGTTCCGATAATACAATTCCTTGCCTTATAATTAGACACACCACAAAATTGTTATTTACATATATGCAAAGGCGTTCATTAGATTTTTATGGCAAGGGGCAATATTTTTACCACCCAGACGACTTAACAAATAAATGCAAAATAACTTGCACTTTTTGTTTTTCTTTCAACTCTGTAAAACATTTGAAACAAAATATTTCGAATACAGTAAAAAAAGTTTTGGTAGCCACTGAGATTCTATTCACAGAGGCTATGATTTGTTGGTAGCCTCAAATTTCCTCCCATCAAGCTTATTATTCCGTGATACAGTACAAATAGCGCCGTGTGCAATATAATCTGATACTACTTGCACGTTATCAATGGCCTTACAGCGGATTACCTAATATGACATACTAGTATTACAAACAGGCCTAATGGATTAGAAAGTCAATTTCGTGTCCAAATTTTTATGTCATTACGGTTGAGTGCCTACCATAATCCGTGGACCAAGCCTTGGTCAGACGGTGCCGAATATTGAAGGCAAATCCGTTCTAGAATTATACTCATCACTAACAGACTTGTTTTTAAAAGGCAGACTTTTGTTCTCCCTCGTGTATTTCACACCACACACCACAGAGTTCTGTTCAAGTCCACGAGGTGAGATATTTTCTTATCTCTCATCCCCACCTTTCCCTTTCCATGCTGTTCATCATTTTCAGGTTTTAAACTTTGCAGTGTAGATCATTTTTCCACTCCTCCTCTTAGCCAATTAGAATCGGGTATTTTTAGCACACAGGGGTGAATCATACATCTTCTAAAGCCTTTTTCCTATGTTCTTCTGTTTAAAACGTACCCATAACCAACCAATAACAAAATATTGTCTCAACTTGGGCTCGAATAAAACAGCATTTTGTTTTGAGCTCATAAAATGCACAAACCGTTAACAAACCGTGAAGATTATCTATCAGTCGTAGATCTAAGAATTCTCATAAGGCTGCACGTCAAAATAGAGGATAGAACGCAAGCACCGAGAGATCCAGTGGGTCCAGAACCTGGTTTAATTGATGACAATCTGCGTGGCAGAGTGGTGGGGGGGGGGGGGTGGGGGTGGGGGTGGAATGGGTGCATCCTCATTTATGCACACAGTGAAAGAAATTCCCATAGACGGCCTGTTTTTTGGGGTGGGGAGAGGTGAAGGTTCCTTTTGTTTACTTGCAATTTTCTTCTATCTTTCGCGCAAATCCCAATAAATAAAGATCATATTTTTATGTGGAGCTGTTTGCAATGGGATGAGTATGAATTATTCTTGTCTCGCAACAATGGTGTGTTAAGTACATGGTAAGCGTGTAAATACGTGAAAGAAAAAGAAAAATGTAAGAGACAAGATTATGCAGGATACCACAAGAATGATTTATAAAAAAAATACTTTGCGGGTATATCTTGGAATATATCCCAAACATTTACGATTTAAAATATTGATCATAAACCCAATTATATTGTACAATGTTGTATATGTATAATAGGACACAGATGATCAATCACTTCAGCGTGTCTGTCTAATGAATGATGTACATACACCTCACTGACACAGGTGCTGGCTCTTTGCACAGACTGTATTGTATGTAATATATCTGCAGTGTATAGTGAGCCCTGCCTTATTTAGACTCCTTCGGGAGAATTGAAAAATGGCCACATACGACAGGTGCCCTTGATAGAGAGATTCATTTCATAACTGATATTCAAGAAGAGGGATAGGTGAAAAGTGTCCATATGAGATAAGTGTCCGGGAATAGAAGAGTCCACATAGACAGGTTACACCGTACACACCCTAGCATGTTGTATCCTATTATTTTGCCCATAAAATATTTACTCTGTCAATATTTTAACACTACACCGTATTGAGAGATTGAGCAGCAAGCACATATGACACAAATGAAGGTTGGAGGCCAAACTGGCTTGATCAAAGCTAAATATGGCTGATATGATTGCCTTGTCCAGATTTCCAAGGCTGGGCCTAACTTGGTGTGTAAATGTCTGTCTCTGGCTTTACGTTGGGAGATGAGTATATGTATAGATTTACTGTGCTGCAACACCAAAGATGAAAAGACCTTCCATTGGAAGTGATGCTGGTGGCTGTGGTAACTATTGAGGGAATGGTCTTTAGGCAATTTTAATGTCTGAGAGCTGAAAGCACCAAAATGTATGAACATAGATTTAATGTACCATGAAGCACTTTATTGAATTTCAATCCAGAGTCAAATATTTGCTCAAGTTCCCACATCTCTTATTTTCCCCCTTTTCACATATTTAAATCTTTTTTTCTCTCATAGCTCATTCTTTGAAATCCCACATCTCCTTTCTATGCCATGTTCTCCCACATTCCTACATATTTGGTGGCCCATTCCCCGCTCCCCACATCCCACTACCCTATACCCCTCCCCCTTACGCCTCAAAGAGAGCCGCCAACAGACATTGGCGTGTCCTACTCAATATACACTGTCAACAAATCAATGACAGGCTCATTACAAACGCTGTTTCCAATCACACAATTTCCGCTTTTGCACATGGCTGCCATCTGTATCAACGCATTGGTGTTACAGAGCTCCTAAAAACACGAGTTTTTGAACATAGGAACACCATGGGTGCATTGTGTATGCTGATGTTGGGTTTGCAATAGCTTGCGTGTTTGACAGACAATATGAGCAATAATGAGTTTCTTATTGCTTTTTGGCACGGACATACCATTATTGCTTTACTGAAGGTCATTATTTTGAGACTCCAACGATTGCAACTACTCTAGTTTTACTATGTTTTTGTGTAACAGTAAAATAATTGATATTTTAATATGATCTCTACATTTCAAGACTATTTTTTATTAGGGATGATGTTATATATTAACACATCTTGCCGAGTAGGCCTATCATATCCCACGTGAAAAAATTTGAAAAGTGCATTTCTTACTGTCTAAATGTCAAATAATTTTCCTCCATTTCAGGTGTGACCACCAGTGACACAGTGTGCAATACATCTATGATGTAGCTGGTATACAGTTTAGCATACTGAAAAGTGCATTTTTTTGTCTAACGTTCGAATTTCAGGTGTGTTCACTAAAGCGATGGTGTGCAATACATCTATCAGGGCGTAGCCAGGATTACAAACCATTGCAGGCAAAATATATTTGACAATGATGCTTTTCTAAGGGGGGGGGGGCACGCTTTGAAATTAAAACCATTTTTTCATAGCATCTGAGGCTATTTCAGACAGAAGAGTAACCCTCAAAAACAAATATCTTAAAACTCTACAAAAACATAGGAGACAGTTGCCTTCCTTACCTCATATGTAGCTACAGTCCTCTCTGCAATGTTAAACTGGTACTCATTTCAACATACTTGTATATTGTATTCCACATTAAGAAACTCAAAATTGCCTCCCTGCTTTCAGGCGTGTTCACCAACGAGACGGTGAGCCTGAACCAGCGCTTCCACCTGGACGACTACCGCCTGGAGGTGACCCCGGCCGAGGGCATGTTCTACGTCACTCTCTTCATCTACGTGTGGCAGTGCGTGTGGATCCTCTACGGCCTGAGCCTCATATGCCGGCGCACGCAGCACGGCTACATGTACAACGCCTTTCCCATCATGCCCTCCATCCTCTACGTGGTATTCAGCTTTGCC
Organism: Streblospio benedicti; assembly: GCA_019095985.1. Classification (NCBI taxonomy): domain Eukaryota; kingdom Metazoa; phylum Annelida; class Polychaeta; order Spionida; family Spionidae; genus Streblospio; species Streblospio benedicti. The sequence goes on along the minus strand of CM032660.1, from coordinate 21,554,975 downwards.
CTGGCTTGTAACATCTCGTGGCTCCTCATCTGGGACCGCGAGTACATGGAAGTGGCATTGGTGTTTATCAACCTCATGACGTGTAACCTCTACATCTGCCTGGTCGTATCCTTACGCCGGCTAGGAGAGTGCGGGGGCATGATGGCAAAGCTGGGCCTGCACAGGGACATCTGGCTCATTCGCATTTTTGTTCACAACGGCCTCGCCATTTTCGCCACGTGGGGCGCCATAGCGGCCATGTTTAATTTCGCGGTAGTACTCACGTATAAGACGGGTGCCACGGAAGGCGTAGGTAGCACTGTGTCGCTAGCAATTTTCATCTTGGAGATTCTCTCCTGGTGGATATTTGACAATTTCGTGTTCGAGAAACTTCTGCGCTACTTGTACACTCCGTATATCATGATTTTGGTGGCGCTGACTGGTATTTTGTACAATAATTGGAATCTCGAAGAGAAGAATTGTATCCTTACACTTACTATATTGGTCCTGGTGTCGATTCTTGCCATTGTTAAGATTGCTCTGTCTGTGTACAGGCATCATAAATACCCTCTGTTTATTGCAAAGCCAAAATACAGAAGACCGCTAATATCATTTGAAAGACACAGTCTTCTGGACACGTAGTGTTAAATAAAGTAGGATATTAGCTTTTATTTTTATTTTAGATATTCTTAGGATTGAGATTAGGAAACATAACGTGTAGATTATATATGAAATATATATCATATTAAGTACATTGATATTTTTTTCGTAATATATAACTCATCTAGTCAATGGTTTTATGATTTATAGATACAATCCTGCATATAATTATTCTAATTATCTATTAAGGTGGCTACTATTTATCATGACCCAATGGAGTTTTAAAACCTAACCACTTTATTTTGTATTGATGGCGGTGGCTTGCATATCTGGCGTGCACTCATATGGGTGGACAAAAAAGTGTTGTAATTTTAGGGCTGGGGTGTGTGTGATTTCTTTTTACAAATTTAAGGGGAGATGGGGGGAAATCATACTATACTGGTTTCATTTTCATCATACCCCCCTGGGCCATAATAAATGGTAGCCCCCTAAAATCATATCAAACTGAACAATTATTTGCTCTACAGTTTAGTTAGTTACTTGCACATCTTTGAATCTCAATTTATTGTTACCTGTTCATAAATAAATAAAAAATCAAAATAAACGAATCTATCATGCATTTACATGTATATGTACAATAGACATTCACACAGACGTTTATCAATCAGAACACTATCAGTCACATGTACTGCATACTGCAAATTTACAGGTAGCAATTAAAGTGACTTTGCAAGATCGTGGATTCAAACTCACCACCCTAGAACTACACCACCGACCGCTACGTGTGCATGCGAGAGTGCTAACCACTACACCAATCAGCCTACACATCGATACAGAGTCAAACCCTAATCCCCGTTTGAGGAAAGGACAAATTCCAACATAACATAACACCGAGACTCACCACCGAAGCATGCCTCTAGTGAGTCGTTTCCAGGTGTACCAAAGACAACAGAGAAGAATTTTCTTACTTATGCTTTCAAGATCATGAGCATTACCCTTGAACCAATCCTATATAAGTATGCCTTTTGTTGTCGTCACACCAAGAAGTAACTTACTGTCACAGCCTATGTTCCCCGAGCCTTTCATCGTGTAATGTGACCCAATACACAGAAGTAGCTTACTTCCACATAGGCAGATCCGTAGGTCCACGCCCCCGACCCCCAATTTCATTTTCATGGGATGATTAGCATTTGGCTGCCCCTCCACCTATCCCAAAAAACTGGATCTGTCATGCTTCCTTATCCAGGCACCAGTTCACTTCTGTTACAGTATATGTCTTTTGCTCATATCTGTTGTCACCCAAACAAATGTATTACCGCAACTGGGAAATTGCCTCTGAAAGCTTTGTTATTACACGTAAGTTGCAAGCCGTATGGGGATGCGGTTTATATGACACTGGGGTGCTGGAATGCAACAGAAAGGCTTCTGGTATCAATTTTACCCCATATGTTTGGATTTCAATGTGTTACTATTGTCGAGGGTAATTCGCTTGAACATCAGATTTGAATTATCCTATTTGGTGGATTGAGGTTTATAGTTTTGTACATGTATTTGATACAACATTAGGTCATTTGTGTACTTAAGACAAAGAATTCGTTTATCATACATATATACGCCCCCCCGCCCCCAGAAAAAAATAATTTCATCCCCCTGGTTCATGATAAATGGTCCTAACCATCAGGTTATTTAAGATGTTGGGTCTGGTTATACCAAATTCATCTGTAATTGCATAAATAAGATTTTTCATTGAAACTACAAGATCCAGCTGGGATTGGGTCATGCTAACGCACCCCACTGGATCGGCAAAAATAATGTATTCATGTGATGTTAGCAACATCGCAGAAAGCTTTCAAGTATACTAATACTTACATACACGATATGAAATCCACTGATGACGCTTCTTTAAAAACAATGGAACTGTAATGGAATAAAACATACACTGTCTAGCAAATTTCTGACATAATATTAATAATGGGTGAAATCCCCTTTACGAAAGCACCCCCTGTGAACATACACATAATCTTACAATATTAGTGCAAGGCTAAAAATAGATTTTATTGCCTCTCAAAACCCTCGTAAAAAGAGATCTGCATTGAAACGAAAATTGCGTTTCTCCGGTAACAAAACGCAATTTGGCTGTCACACTCGAATTTCCTCCATTAATTTTGCCTAATGTCATAGATGGCATTTTAATACGATTAGACGGGTAATAATGATTTCTTACGCTCAGAACTTGTTTATCGTTTTTCCAATGTTGTGACTAAAATTTGACACTTGTTTTTGTTTTTGTTTCTTGCTTTTTATCTTCGGAGGGGAGGGTGGAGCATTGTATTTTAGACTACAGTAGAAACTGGTTATCTTAAAGCTACAAGTAAAATGTTCGAGATAGCCTATGTTCGAAATAAGCAACTTACGTGCGTGTATAATTTAGTTCAATTGAAATGCAACTTAAACTGAGAAAATTCGAAATAACGAAGTTCTACTGTATTTTTTGTGTATATATAATTCTGTAAATTATTAAGATTTTACAAAATTGTTGAAGAAAGCAGCACCGGTAACATCATGTAAAAATCATTTCTTCTGTTAATAAAGAAAAACTATGACGAAAACTGAGTGGGTTGCTATTTTGGAAAAATAAAAATTGCAGTTGATATGATCAACCTATTTTGAGCTCCTCTTCCTTGTACTTGCCAACCTTGGAAATCAGCACTTCCCTGAAGCAGTATGGTAAAGAAGTACAGTAGCACCTCCCTGTTAAGACAACTTGCTGGACTGACCGCAAATGCTCTCAATTGAGATGCTTTCCTACTGGAGGTTCATGGTGGTCTGTTGATAGAGATTCCTTTTGGTCGGTTTATGAAGGTTTGAAACAGCTACTATTGAGATGGTATCAATAGAGAGTAGGTCTTAATTGTAGGTTCTAAAGTACTTCCCTTGTGGCACATGTGCAATATAACGAGCCTCATTGCAAGGTCGTGTGGTAATCAACCACCGCTGGAAACAATCTGTGGTGCCGTACCATGGGCCACAAATCATGGTTTAGGAAACAACTCATAAATATCCTTAAATGAAAGTTACGTGTGGCTTCCGGGTTTGATGTGTTCAAAACAACTCCTATCTGAGAACCATGATTTTTCTTTGTCTGGCTTGAAGTAAAAAATAAATTGTTTGGTTTTATCACAGAAAAAAATGGTAACCCGCACCCAATATCTAATGGTCAACCCCAAAGGTCGCAATAAGGTACTTGTCATGTGATAATACAGGGCGAGGCTTAGTGTATTATTTTGAAGAAAAAAGTGCCACTGACTAGTATTGAAAACAAACATCCGCATAACTATGGAATGATCGGTCCCTACCCGGTAGTATAGTCCTTTATTGCAAATTATGTGAGCAGATGATCCAGATGCACATCAGCATACCAAAATATAAAATTATCCACACATTTAGATTGCCATTCATCAATATTTGCCTTCAAATGGCTGATATGAAGGTTAGGCAAATATGATTAACTCTAATCAAGATTGAGTTTTGTACCCAATTCGGAAAGCAGACCGAGGCCTGGTGTGGATTTGACCCACAATCGCAGAAGGTTAACTCTTCATAATATCGGGCCATATCACATGTCCCTTTCTGTTCTTTCCAAGTGTAACCTAGAAAACTAGCCAATCAGCGCAAACTCAATAATTTAGAGAGACGTTTGAACTGTCTATATCACCTGATGCATAATACATAATTTTGATAATCCGGGTGACATCAACAAGCAAGGGATGACGGATTTAGAATATGTCCTTACTTTATGATCAAGGTATTATGATAAGCAGTTATTTCATTGCTCTTATCTCAGACTTTAAATGTAAATGTATACGTTTTATAGGATTTTTAAAAATCATATACATTGTATCATGATCAGGAGACATTTGATTCATTTAATGTCACGACTCCTATTATACTCAGTGTTCAACTTCTTACTATTTGTTATAACATGCTATATGTTTATTATGTATATTTGTGCTATTTTACATGTATGTTTGAATTTTCCTATCCATATTTGTTCTCACAAGTGTTTGCAATTTGACTAATGTTTTATAGTCTACCATTCATACGCTGGGTCGACTTTATCTCATTTACACCAGGTCATTGGCAGCTTTGTCATTCTATATTGCCTTTCTCAACTTTCTGGGGAACCTACAGTTGCAATGACTCACATTAACGTCCACTGGTCTGACATGTACCTATGTAACAGCATGTAACCCCCGGGTTATCCGATTAGCGTGTACATATTTTAAAAGCCATGGGGCTTGTTCTTAAGAGATTAATACTTTAGTACTCAATTTACCAAGATAATGACAGTGCTTTATCCCGACTAACAAGACTAGAAAACGATTAGGTCTTGAGAACGTGTCAAGATCAACGGCAGATCCAGGTTTGTGGAAAAGGGGGGCGCACTTAGGGGATTGCATGGATTTGATATGCGCGATCGATGGCGGACATGCCAAAAACCCTACGAAAATGTATTTTGGTGGGGAAAGGGGGGGCATGCGCCCCCTGCGCCCCCCTGGATCTGCCAATGGAGATGGTCTCTGGATGGATACGACAACAAAGATGTTACAAGGCATAACCTCCTCTTGATGTGATTACGACTCATGGAATATGTACTTTTGCGTGAGGGTGGGGGTCATATCATGCAGTACATATGATGCAGTAAATGTATATACTACTAATTTGAAAAGCATGCCCGTGACGAAAAAAATGTCTTTTGATATTTAACAATGGCTACAATGCCACGGCTGCTTCAGCGGTATTACGCAAGACTGTATGATCTTCAACCTTTGACATAAAATAGCACACGTATATAATAAACATATAGTATCAACTGATAAGTAGTAAGAAGTTAAAAACTGAGTATGACTTGAACAGTGACATCGAAAAGAATCAAATGTCTCCTGATCATGATATATGATTTTATACAAATAACAATTATAAAAATCATACATTTACATTAAAAACATCTTGGATTAGAGAAATGACATAATTCCTTATCATAATACTAACAAGATTATCATATGAATAAAAACATTAAAAAAAAGATTTACATTTCATGATCTTAGAGCATTGAGGCTACCAACTAACGAGCGGTATCGATTTTTGTAATGAACCGCGTGTCCTGGGGCTGAGAGCAGGAATTCCTTGCGTCTCTCTTGTCCTGATTTTCACCCCAATTGGTGATACATTTCACACCCACCGACACTTCACTGCTTTTTCTGTCTGTTTTTTGCTTTTGCACTGTGGCCTTTAAATACAGAGGAACTTGTCCACGTGGACACCTCCCTTACTTTTCACCTCTACCTTTCCCTCTATCATTCATAAACTGAACCTCCCGTTTAAGGACGTCTGTCTTATGTTGCCACTTTTCACGTCTATCTTTGCCTATCATGTATTAACTGAATCTTGTTTTAAGGCCACCTGTCCTAAGTGGGCACTTTTCACTTTTCCCCATTTTACTGTTATTTATAAACTAAAGCTCGCTTTTCAGGACATTTGTTTTATGCTGACATTTTTCGCATCTCCCGTTTTCTCTAGGCCTATTTGTATTACATGTAAAGACAACCTCTCTTTTAAGGACACATAACTTTTATGAACACCTTTACTTGTCTTGAAAGTTGTCCACATAAAACACGTTTCATTGTGCCGCTGTGTGATCTACTGTAATTCCTATGCACGTGAAATCCGTTGCTAGCCTCACTGGGATTATGCTATTTCAGTAGAATTGGGATCAACTACATCTTCCCCTGATCAGCTGTCTCATATATATTCCCATCAGCAGTGAGAAAGGAATGATAGGTCTTCTCAATAGAGGTGTTCTCTTTAATAGGTTTGAAGTTGTCTCTTTACATAGGCTTGTTATTGGGGATGTATCTTTCGAGGTGATTTTGAGGGGAGGCAATATGAACGCCAGGAAAATCTGTTTGTAGCCTCACAGCGATTATGTCAGTATATGCATATATTTAATTGTTAATTTAACCCACTCATTTTAAGAGGGAAGCCTAGTACATTTTCATCAATTAGGGAAAAAATTCTCAGAGTCATGATTTTTACATCACTCATTTACAAAAAATAGCCCCACCACATAAACAATTTTATTTTTCAAAAAATAATTTTTTTTAATATTTTTTAAACACAAAATGTTCAGAAATTTAGGCATATCTTTAGGTACATAAATAGGAACCGTCAGCCACGCGTCACTTCTGTAAATTCTGTGGTTCTATCTTAGATTATTTATCAACGTCGTACCAGCCTTCTTTTTCATTTTGTGACCTTGTATTCAAGCAATTGATGAAAATTTTCTAACATCCATATTTGAGATTGTGTTTTCTTCTGTCATGAACGATATTACAATAGGTACAAGATTTTACCAAGTTTATGCCATAATCCAAGGTTGTCAATCCATTTTAAAGTGTTGACACAATAAAGATGTTTATTCCATTGATTGGATGATAACTGTATCTACAACCTCTCTTTATAAAATGTTAATTCAACAGAAAACTATTTATTCAATTTCTGAAATTTCTCATATTATGAAATTAATACGCAGTAGTAGTATTTGCTGATGCTGAAAGAAGGTCCAAGGTACAGTGAAACCTGTCTATGTAGGCACCTTTTATATTTAGGGAGACCCGTATTGTATGGACACATTTCTCTTCTTCAATTACTTCAATGCCATATTACAAACCTCTCTGTTCAGGACATCTGCCTTTACATGGACAATTTTCATTTTTTACAAAGGTCCCCACATGGGATAGGTTTTACTGTATTTCATTGTACTACTTAATGACTTTCATAATCTCCCCTGACTATTTCACTTGAATAATACAGAAAAACCAAAACAAGAGTCCAGTGAGGCATTAATAAAGCCTCATGTGAGACTGCCAACATTGCAATGAACAACATATTGGTTTGTTAGGTTTGATAATTATCATCCTCCATTTTTTATTGCTCTTTATATGCTAAACAAAAGTTAAAGATATGTGCTTATTCCTTGAATCAACTTATCATGATGTATAATTTTGCTATATTTTTTATCAGTATGATGTGATGTTTTTTCTGGAGCCTACCAAAAGTAGTCCTAATCTCCTTCATGAATATTCACACACATAATGAACTACTAATGAGCTGGGAATGGCCAT
>CM032660.1:21531766-21547112 GCA_019095985.1 Streblospio benedicti | reverse complement strand
GGACATTTGTTTTATGTTGACATTTTTCGCATCTCCCGTTTTCCCTAGGCCTATATGTATTACATGTAAAGACAACCTCTCTTTTAAGGACACATAACTTTTATGAAAACCTTTACTTCTCTTGAAAGTTGTCCACATAAAACACGTTTCATTGTGCCGCCGTGTGATCTACTGTAATTCCAATGCACGTGAAACCCGTTGCTAGCCTCACTGGGATTATGCTATTTCAGTAGAATTGGGATCAACCACATCTTCCTCTGATCAGCTGTCTCATATATATTCCCATCAGCAGTGAGAAAGGAATGATAGGTCTTCTCAATAGAGGTGCTCTCTTTCATAGGTTTGAAGTTGTCTCTTTACATAGGCTTGTTATTGGGGATGTATCTTTCGAGGTGATTTTGAGGGGAGGTAATATGAACGTCAGGAAAATCTGTTTGTAGCCTCACACGGATTATGTCAGTATTTGCATTTTTTTTGTTCTTTTAATCTCCTCAGTTTAAGTAGTACCACGGAACTATGTCAGTTACACTATTATGGAATTGGTTCTCGAGAAGCATATAAAAATGTATCAAGTCTATTTATTAATAATGTTATAAACACGTGTACATCTACATTATTTTCACCCCTGATTTTGTTAAACGCAAGCAACACAAAACACCAAATTGCAGTTCCAATACATCACACAAGAAAAACATTCAAACGTTTTTCATTTCAAATCATTTCAAATCATAAGATCCCAATATTCCTCCACCAACAACAGACAATCACTTTGCAGCATCAGTCAATTTACAAATTTAATATTTCCCCGAGAGCCTCAGAGCAGCAGAGAAACAACCTATCAAAATATCAATAAAAACAGACCATCCATAGTATTTCTCCTGCCTGTCTAGCTTGCCTTTTTACGTGATAGTGCTGTCAAAATAGAAGACCAATAAAACGTCAAGAGACTTCTCATCCGTCACTGCCGATTTGCAGCCTCCCTAAGGTCTCGCTACACCACACTACATGCCAGTAAAGCTCTATGTGAAAGCATGAACATAATGATAAATGTAGGCTACAGTAGAACATCTCTATTAAGCCACCTCTCAACTGAGACTATTTCTTTTAATAGGACAATTTCTCGCAGTCTCAAACCTTCCCGACGAGACCAACGAGAACCTTCATAAACAGTTGACCTCTCAATTGAAACCACTTGAGGCCTGTTTCCAGATTGTATAATTACAAGGTTCTACTATATGCACAGGTAAAGTTGTATGAGGAATAGTAATGATACAATATCTGTGTACAAGTGTCGTGGTTACCTGCTCGAGTGAGCGGTAGCCAACGAGTGCCGCCAAATGCGACGAATTGAAAACAGAATATTAAGCTCTTTACTTCTAGTTTGTATAGAGCCGAATTATATCAAACACACCGTCCATCCAAGCCTCTCACAGCACCACAATCGCTATTTTGGAATGCAAGCTTCAAAGAGAAAAACATGGACATAAAACAGAAATGAATGGGCATGCCATGCTATCACACACAGACCCGCTCCCATCCCTCCTCGAGTGTCAGGTTTGATATGTAAGACACACAAAGCTCTGAAATGTGACACAAGTCATGCGCCCCACGGCATACGCACTGGCAACACACAATGTTCACATTCGTCTGCTCGGCTCAAGGTCAAACCATCCACGTGCTCTCATGATGACGCGGGTTTTGTGAAGAGATTTATTGTGCATAGTGTAATTCATTTTGAGAGTGTGTGAGCAATGGAAACTCAGTCCCGTAACCAGAGCCAAAAAAGCGAGGTGGCGAATTTTTGATTTTATAAGCGGGGGGAGGGGGTTGTCTTCATAAATCATTTAGATCATATAAAAAAGCGGTGGGGCATAGCTCAAAAGAGGTGGGGCATTTGGGGCATTGACAAAAGCGGTGTGGCATTCGCCGTACCTTGCCACATGCTGGTTACGGGCCTGAAACTTCAATGAATACCCCCCTATAAAGATACTACTGATATTAGACTATTTCTCACCATCCTAAGCCATTGTAAACGAATACTCGATATTCTTTTTTAAGAGACCACTTCTCTATTGAAAACAGCTCTCTATTGAGACCATTTGAGGCCAGCTTTCGGGGTGGTTGGGAGGGTTTACTGCATTTCATCATTAGCATACGTGTGTTCATTTTTAACGTGTGCTTCCGATTGTTTGTGGTACTTTAGAAGGGGTCTGTAAGTATAAAGGATGTGGGGTAACGAGGATTCGTCCAATGGCTTAAGTGAAACCTTCAATTAAGAAAAAGACCACATTTATAATAGGACCATTTCTCACTGAGTCACAAACCTTGAATAGACGACAGTGAAAATTTGAAAAACAAAATCATAACAGTCAGAATTGGAGGCGAATTTGGCGACCATCTTGGCGGCCATCTTGAAAAAGGTTCAAGGTTGTTAAGTTGACAAAAAGGGCAATTTATCTCATTAACCCACATACAAACTGCAAGGATGTGGTTTTAAAAAAACTGCACGAGCATCATAATTTCTAGGTTGAAGACTCCACTAGATGCTTATCCAATTGAAACATTGTGTATTCATGGAGAATTATTGTGGCATGCTGACGTATTGATAATTACTCGCGAGACCCGGAGAAGCTAATCCACCTGTCCAACTTGACGTGAAGCAACGAGGAATAAGAGCAACTAATAGAGATATAGAGCGTGTTTAACGTCTGCATTTATATAATGAAAAATTGAAGTAGACAGGATTTTTTCGGACAGTCCATCTGTTGATTGAATGTCAATTGTTAATTGAGATATTCATGTTTTGTGCTACTTTTTAGCATTGTGTATATTTGAAATCGATGCTATTTACCGCATGACTTACTGAACCACCTGAGGTATTTTCCACATCAATGAAAAAAAAGCAGCATTCGCCATACAGTTAGACGCAGGTTTTGATGTGATTAGGTAACGTGGTTATGAGCCTCACTTCGTTGCAGGAAAAAGATCCATATTGTCACCCGATCGGGTACTAATCTCACGTAAAAGGTCGATACAGTAGAAGATAAGGCCATTTTTGTGGTCAAATCAAGACCATAGGCGAACCTCCACACATCCTGCCTTTCTATTCAGACCACTTGTTATGTGGGTAGTCCCAGTGGCAGATTGTCTAGTGAGAGGTTCTCCTGTAAAATAGAATGCAATAAAATGTCTTCAAGCGTACATGTTCGATAATTTTCTCTTCTGGCACCAATGAAGGAATGCACACTACTAAAGAAAAAAAACCACATGCATGGATCAATACCAATTATAGTACACCCTCTCACACAACGGTTATCACTTATCATGCACCCAAAGTTAGCAATCAACAGAGAATAACCAAACATACACCCATTATGGGTATCATGGCAGGCGCTATCACAGAGTGCACGAAGAAACCCCACGGGTCACCGAAAGCTCCTTTCCAAGGTTCCTATTCAGTTCCTGCGCTTTTCAGTCGATGCGAGCGCCCCCTGTGTAGGACTGAGTGCATAAGGACCGCTTAACGTGATTATCGTCTGTTTGTACATGCCTGGCTGAGGGGAAAACTCAATAATTGTATTTGTGAGCAAATTACTGGTGACTTACATTCAATTTCTGTGTTTGTCTGTAGATTATGCATATTGCACCCTGACGCCATCAGAGACTGCACACAGGACGTGCTGATGTGCTCTTTAGTAGAGTGGAACCTCCCATTTAGACCACCTCTATAAAGAGACTACCTCTATAATATGGCCATTGTGTAGTTTGGTTTAAACATATTTTATTTAAAAAATGAAAAGGGATTCTGCATGGCAAAATGCGACTAGAGACGTCTCCGCCATTGTGTAGTTAGACGAAATACAAGTAATTAACGGCCTAATGAAACTGGTCAACATCAACCATCAAGAAAACTTAGAGTGCGTCTTGAAGGATTCTGCAAAGAAATGTGAGTCTTCACACTAAAAGATCATTGCTTACCGTCACAAGCCTGGATAAACAGTCCTCCATGGTACGTCCATAAAGGGATCACCTTTCTGTTTAGCTCGATATCATGTATTGTTCTAGTAGAAAGGTTATACTGCACATATAAAATTGGGGTGGGGGGCGCCGTCGCGGTGGCATGTTGTCTCTAAAGAGTTTTTGCTGTACAGTACGCTGCCATAGTCTTTATGTAAATTAAGTGCTGGTGTGGTCTTTAGTACCAAGGATTATGTCAGATACCGCTGTAAAAGGTTGTGAAGGCGCGGGTAAATATTCCACGAGTTTGTTCACATAATATAATGGGGCGATGGTGAAATCCAAACTGAGGATCATTAGTTTAAAGCAGGACACACAAACAGATCCATGTTTTTAAGAACTTCAGCGCAACCAGTGGATTTCATGGGGTTGTACCTTGTAGGCGAGAAAGACCACCGGTATAAATCCCATGAAAATGATATATATTTTGAGTGGTGGGGTGGGTGGGAATGGGACACAAGCCTCCTGGATCTGGCCACGGAACACGCTCACCCCTGCTTGGTTCTTGGGGCCTTGCCAGCGGTGCATTGCTGTTAATTAAACGGAAAATGGCGGCGCGGGCGGCGGGGGCGGAAGACTCTTTTTACAATCCCATCTGTGTACGCTAGCACATCCGGGTTTTGGAAAAGGGCGGAGATACTATTAAACAGTGAAGTTTATTTTCAGTGTTTTTGTTAGAGTTGGATTTTTTTCATTTTTTTCTTTATTTTGGGGGGTCGGGGGGGGGGTGGGGCAGAAGATGGGACGAAGAGGGGGCGTGCTCTTCCGATCTTGCCTATGGCCAACCAATCAAAAGAATGTCCCTTTCTGAACCTACAGTTTAATCAGGCACACATCATTCAAATCACGGTCTTCTTGCTCACAAAGGACTTTGCATGCCCGTGACCCAATTCTCAGTGTTGCATTATTTTCAACTTGATTTGGAAAAATGGGGCATTGTTATCTTTGTTACTTGAACAAAGGGGCATTTCCTGTCTGGCATACTCATACATGAATCACACCAGGAGCACTTTTCTTTATTATGACTGAATACAAAATGTTAAATCGTGGTGAGATGGTTTGACTACTCCCTCTAGGTTTAGACTGGAAATAATCATCAGCCTTGTTCAAGCAATCGGTCCAACGATCGATCCATAAGAAGTTTTGAATGTCACTGACTTCTAAATAAGAGGGTGTCACTGCAACACCAGAACCCATGTATTTATCCGAAGCTTTCATAATCACAGGTGCTTATATTAACGATGTTGAACAAAAAGTTCACATTCACCTTGTATTATGTCAATAAATGCACGTGTTTTAGACGTGTTAGTAAACAGTGGCACATTTTGGAGGAGTTTTTATCAACAAAGTCGCACTTGTAAGTGTATTATTTATGAATATTCCATATGTGACGAGGCTCTAAATAGGGAAGTTTTCTACTGTAATGGTCTGTTCAAAGTTTTTTGCACATAGGGTGTAGAAATTCATAGCGGAACGTTCCAGTCTTGCTTCAATGGTTTTATGTACTATAAAGATACTGTATTTACTGCGTCTAGTTGGGTTATTGCGCTTGAAAAGACAACATGTTGGCAAAGCACAAAAATGAACGGGATAATTAACTGCCCATTCAAAACATTGATCCCCTAATTAGACCCCAGCAGAGCGCCATATATGGAGGATAGTTTCGTTCACTAATTTTGGATATTCCCAAGTGCAATGGTGGTTCGTGATTTTCCGTCAATCATATCTGAATTTATTGTGAGCAGACCAGTGTAAACAGAGTCACAATCAGTATAGGAAATTATTGTTTATTTACATACAACGTTGGCATTTTATTCTTTCATTAAAACAAAATAGTTCATATTTTTTCAGAGACTTACCCGATTGCCGTTAAACGGGTGTGTGTTATGGCCCGAGTAAATATCTAGACGTGATAAAAACAGACTATATATCCTGTCTGCTGCACACACAATAAGTGCATTTCTACATTGTTAGACATATACTCACTTGCATCAGCATCCACACCTTACATGGGTTAAAAGTTGACACTGCGACACGGTCGTTTTCGGGGTAATTTTTATCAAGAAAACTGGCACAGTTGAGAATACTTGAGAATTCTTATATATATATATATAGACGTCGCATGACCCTAGAACCTGTTGAAAGGTCTTCAAAGATACACAGGGTTCTCACACTTATTTTTAGACCCCGTACAGGGTGCGTGCATTGTGTGTATTGGTTGAGACATAACCCACAATTGCACCCCACAAACCTTTCTGATCACACGGCAAATTGCTGGCATTAGATTATTGCTATTGTCAGTTATCTACTAGAGTGACGCATCTATTGAAAATATTGCTTGTGTAAAAAGTGTAATTTGTTTATGGGATTTATGCTATTGAGCAAGGAAGCGAGAGACCCACCGACGGATTGATTGATCAAATCAATCAGTCAATCGCTCTATTGATCAATCAATCGATCAACAATCAATCAATTGATCGATCGATTGATCAATCTACAAACCAACTAGTCAAGCTACCAAACAAGCTAGCCAGCTAACTAACTAGTTAGCTATCGAGCAAGCTGGCAAGCTAGCAAGCAAACACACAAGTAGTCCAGTAGTCCACAACTAGTCCAGTAGGTACAAATGCATGATAATTATGATGTTGGGTGTGTAAAAACATGATATTTCCATTGATTAAACTGTATTCCACATTTCTGCGTGTCAAAACACATCAAAGACTGTCTGTTGATTCTATTAACAACCTACATGTGAGCAGAGACAAAATACAATTTGATTGAAGTAGTTTCTGTCTTCATTTATCTCACGTTAATGCCTAAGAATGCAAAGGTGGTTGTAAGTTGTGTTTAATTCATTTGGACGTAGTGCACATGGGCAGATCCATGGGACGCGCTATGGGGCACGTGGAAGCTCCTTAGGGCCTTTTCAACCACAACCTTTCATTTTCACGAAATCTTCTGGTTGCCCGCACATGACCTTCTCAAAATACTGGATGTGCCAGTGAAGTTAAACCCACGAATAGGACTACATTAAACTATACATCAATGCCCTTACCTAAAAGTGGGACCCGCCATATTTGTTCAGAGGTGGTCACGTGATTAGAATGACGCAATGACGAAATATGGCTGAAAATGTACATGAAACCCCTGATTTAGTCTAGTTCCTACATCATTACTCCTGGATTTCTAATGCCCATAAAATTATCACTGATAACAATAGCCCATGAATAAAAAACTTCACATGGCCCACTTGTTTTTTTTTACACACAAACACTAATTTCTTGCCTTGCCAAGCAAACACAAAACCAAACACACCACTATTTTGCTCTACATCATACCGTTCAAATTACTAAATCATTGTACTTGCATAAAATGTAAAACCCACAAAATCAATTTCTAATGAACCCACTCCACACAAAGTCCGGTAAAAAGCATCAATGGAGTGCTAATTAATTTCCCATTTGGGGGGAAGCTGGTTATAGCCTTAATGCCTCATTCACATTCATACGAGAGATCGCACTGTGGCCTTTTTTGTACATGGAGAGCAAGTGATAGATCAGCGATAGTTTCTGTAGTTTGTTAGTTTTACTTATATATAGTTGTATGTTTCATTTGTGATAGAATTTAGATTTGGAATTTAGTAGTGAATGGGTTAGTCTTGTAATTTTACTAATACATGGATGTGTTTTATGTACATGTCATGAAATATTAATTTAGAACCTAGAATTTAGTAGTGCACTAATGCTTTAGTATTTAAGTGTTACTTATATATTGTCCGTGTATTTGTGATGAAATTTAGATTTAGAATCTAGAATTTAGCAGTGCACTCATTCGTTAGCCCTGTAGTTTGATTTACATATGGTTGTATTTTTTGAGGATACATGAATTTAGAATCTATAATCTAGTTGTGCACTCATTCTTAAGTTCCATAGTTTTACTTATATGTGGTTGTATGTTTTATGTGTGAGTAAATCTAAAATTAGAATTAAGTTGTGCACTTATACTTTAGTCGCTCTCGACGAGAGGCGACTCAATTAATTTTAACGTTGTTGCTGAACTGAATACATAATACATGTACATATATAACAATTTGCATGTAATTACTATTATGTCTATTTTGTATTAACAATTTGAAATTTCATTTGTTACTCTGGCTAATGGCAAGATCTGCTAGTCAGATATAACGAATAGAACGTTATAATCTAATTTGTTTTTAATAATACAAACCAAGGAGATGCAAGTATTGTGTGTACTTTAGCCTTTTAATTTTACTTATATTATGGTTTATGTATTATTAGTAATTTCGTGAGCCCTACCCATATCATATGGTAGCAACATTTGTTAGTGTGGTTTCTTTACTACTATAAACCCTTTCTTTCGAATACTTAAATAAAAAAAATATACTAAAGCTGTTCAGCTCTTAAAAGCCCTAATCATAAGCAGTGTGTGTTACATTCGATATAGATTTAGAATTTATTAATAGTTTTCTAGCTCATGAGGCTCGTTTTCAAAATAAAAACATAAAAAATGTAGACATTCAAATGAAACACACGGACACCGTCAGGAACTGCATCAACCACTCACATGTGTCTACGTGAGTGCAACGTAAAATTTGCATATGTACAACGTAACAAACGCTTTGATCACGTGCTACAACCCAATCCTTAGTTCTAATGTGCAGGTGTTGTCACGTGACGTGGTACAATCACAAGAGCCATTTTTAAACGTCCATGCCATGCTGTATTGTTATTGTACGGTGGCTAAGACATGTGTGTGTGTATGTGGCAGAAAAAAAGCACCGGGCTGATTGTCAATCTCTGTAGATTAAAATGGTATGGATAAGATGTAGAAAATAAAGCTTGCAGATTGTGCATTACCATATTTTGTGACATGGTATATATTGGCAGGGTGTCCATGGGGGAAAGCAGCATATTTTCAGCATCTGGCATTTAAAGCTCTGTAGCCCACTGGGAAGGTGGTCATGCAATACAATTTTGGGTTTAATTTTGAAGGCACACTATTTAATACTAGTCTCATGCACGTCATAGCCTGTAGGCATCTAACAGAGATGTGAAGCATTAGCCAAAGCAAGTTCTTCATTTGATTGCATGGGGAAGGCTCTCCATTGGTCCGAGACCTAATTAGGTGACAGGATAAACCTAAATATTTTATTTCTAGTCCATATATTCGGGCTTGTAATCACTGATTTTAATTTCAACCGATTGAATTTCATCAAGAAAGGGCCATTAAGATTAAAATACACGAGAAAATGGCTTGAAAGAGCCCCTGACAGGGGTTACCAATTGGCGTGTCTTTTGTGGACTGGCTGGAAGAGCTGAGGATATAGAATAATGTCTGAGGTGTATGAAAATTTGAGTGGGAAGCGCATTAAAGTCAAAATGAGGTGACACAGGCCTATGCGTGACATTATATTCAATTACATTGATTAAAATATGCAAATCAACCTTGGAAATATTGCTAAATGTCATATGTGGGTAGAAAAGTATGAATGAAATATAAAGAAGATTTCGAATTTTGTTGGGGGAGTATCAGCCTTGCTCAGGCTTGCTGTTACCCCATATTTTTGTAATACCCTTATGCAAATGCGTTTACTTTGATTGGCTGCAGATGCTAATAACTGTATGCATTTTTGGCTGTGGAATTGATAAATGGGCCCACGGAAGACTGGAATGTATACATATAGTATTATATCACAATTCTCATCTTATGTCCACATTAACGTTTTAGCCCTTGCCCTTGTAGAATGTTTTGCCCCATAAATTTTTTGCTAGTTTTACTAGTACATTACTATGCATAATTTCACTAGATACATAAAATGTATGAAATATTAAGACCTTACATATTTTCAAGACTTAAAAACATAACTAGGGGATAAGCATCAAACCCATTAAAATGGTTTTACCGTAAAATAAATCAGCAAAAACACAATTCAACCCTTCTATCTTGAAGTGTCAAATGCGATAATTTATTGAACAACTCGTTTTCAGCTTATGAATCCTATTGCATCTTTCTTGATGCCAAAGATTATACCAAAGTTGATACCAAAATGTTTGAAGTTTTTCTTTTCGACGTTGATATAAACACTATAGTTTTTAACTTCACGAGGCTCCTTATCTAAATGCAAACACCAGAAAAATACATTCAAATGAAACACAGAGCCACTGCCAGCAACAATACCTGATGCTTGTCTTCAAGAATTGTGTGCGTGTGTTTGGTTTGGGTGTGGGGTGGGGGTGTAGTTTATACCCCATTGCCAGTGGAGCATATGGAGACAACTATAAAACTGTGCTCACTCTCTACTCATCGTTAATTAATCTCCCAAGAAGGAGTCTTAAGCCCGAGCCCGTGAGTGGCACGTGTAATCATAGCGAGGCTCCCAACAAATGGCTTTTTTCATCTTTCATGCCGGATTTTGGCATCTGGCTAATGAAGGTAGAGTTGCTTTAGGATGTGCTTCAACGGTAGCCTCGGACATGGGAAGGGTTTGTTCTGCTGAAAGCTTGTTGAGGAAGGGGGCGTGCGTGTAAAGGATGGGGAAGAAAGCGGGCATCATTCTGACTGTGTCCGACTTTTGAACTGCATTCACATACTTCATATGAGGTTGGAACATGAATGTAATGAATTGTGTAGCTAGGAAGAGATTGATGGACATTTCAACAAAGACAAGTGCGTGAGCCGTAAACAAGTACGACGTATTCAGCACGAATGTGCTATTTCATTCATCATATATTGTGATTAAAATTGCATGCTCTTTACATAAAACTCCCTGGTTCTGACATCTAGAATAACATCTCTTTTCAAAATAAATCCGTAAAGGTCAATGCGAGACATTGCTGCCAATTCTTGGATATATATGAAAACATGACTGCTATATTGAGTATCATGTCAGTTCGAACAGGGGTGATAACCCTGACCACGTTAGATGGCAGTTATAGAGGATAGCCCAAGAAAGGAAAGTACACGCTTATGTATGACAGAAGTAAATTACAATATTGCGGAATACTCTCCGCTTCCACTAGATTCTGCAGAAGAGAGAGCGATAAAAACAATATACAACGGGTAAGAGGTGGTGTCGATATGAAGTTGTTTAACTGTACTAGTACACTTCTCTAAAAAAGACCAACAGGGGGGGGGGCAGGTATCAAGTTGTCTCAGTAGGGTGGTGGTTTCTTTATGTTGGTCTCTTTAGGATGATTTGAGACTGATTGAGTGAGCTGGTTGAATCCATTGAGTAAGCGTACATGCAAGATCGGTATAAAATATCGAACTCAGTACAGTAAATATTAAATAAATTGTACCAAAGACAGAAGAATATATTTCGTGTTTATACAACACATCCTCAGCCAATGAAGAATTAATGTACACTATAATACAAGTAGAGAGAAGTTATGTGAAAAGTACATGGTAATCATATTGTAGGTTAATACTTTAATACAATCTGCCAGACGAGGTAGTCAGCGTTTCAACACTGGAAGCGTTTAAAAACCACCTAGCCCACGCCCACTTCTAAATCTAACTAACAACTAACAACTTTTTATATCTATGATTTCTTCTTACTATCGGCCCCACCCCAATCTTACTAACACAATCTTCTTTACTCTTTGTGCACACCACAACCAGGTTGGGCAATAGTCATCAAACTTGATGTTTTCGCCGTCACACCCACTCAGATTCAGAGATTCAGTTACAAAAGTCTATAAGGGCCATATCACTACAGTAAAACCTCTCTCTCAAAGTTTATGGTACCGTTGTCTTGTTTTCTCAAGTGATCACAATAGAGAGGTGTTTCCTTTATTGAGGTTCACGTTGGTCTGTTTATAAAGGTTTGATACTACAAACTTGGCCTAATTTAGAGGTGGTCTCAATATAGATAAGAGGGGGTTCTAATGAAATGAACACAACAATCTAACATACAATGTGTCAGGAAATTCAGTATACACCAACTCATTAAACAGTACATCAAACGGATGACTAGATCGTGCTCAACGAAGCGTGCAGCATAATAATGAGGTACTGTGAGTGTGCGCTGGTGTACGGTAAATCATTGTGTCACCGACACAGTAGGGGGATTTGGGCCACTGCAATGTTGCAATATTGGACCATGTTTCGGTTTGGCGCGATTACGCAGTATTCATATTATGTCTGCTGCAGTATTCAGTAAATCCCTAGATCCCGGGATGTTCCCCCCCGCCCTTTTCACACCAAGATTTGGCCACGGTGTTTTTGGTATCTTTGTGAACTGTGCAGTGCACACAACCTTTGAAATGCCGTGGGTGCACACCGCTTTTAAAAACCTGGATGTGCCAGTGTTGCACTGGAGTGAAAGTGATGAACGTTGCTTCAATTTGTTCTTCCATGTTTATTGCCACACGCTGAAATTGGATTTGCTCAAGACCCACGGACATACCCAACCGAGACTGGAACCAAGCCCCCTCTGGTCAAAAGTCCAACACCCTAATCGGCCACAGAACCTCATGATTTTATATAACGCAAATAACATGTGATGAAGAGAATTAAAGATACAAGTAAAAATACAAGTACATGTTGAAGCGGAAAAACAGTCATGAACATATACCAACTAAACAAGAAATAAAAATACAAAAATGTACAACCAAAACACTTCACTGATAAAATTTTACATATTTTCCACGAAACCAAAACTCTGCATCAAAGTCGGCGTCTTGGCTGTTGTTGTTTTTTGTAGGAAGCTGTCTAGTAATTGACGAGATATCGGCATCCCTTGAAGGAAAGTGTATGATTGATAGCTTAATCACAGCGCATCCATCCGGTGTAGGGCACCCTCGGGCGCTAGCAGAGAATTTGGGGGCCGCAGGACAGGTTTAAGTATTCACGCTACCAATTGATTAATGTCACAGACTGTTCGAGAGATGGGATGAGTAAACCTCACACTACACTAGAGAAGGTATGTTTTATTTTCTGTTGGAGTGTGCAGTGAATAATAACAATAAGGGTCAATATTGGGAGTACTCGATGGCATCCCATTAATCCATTAATCACTCTGCTGAGGACTTGATGAGTTTTACGATCATTTTGCCATTTGGTGTACACTGTATGGTTTCCTTCGGGCGGGTGGGGTGGGGGGTGGGGTGGGGGCAATCCCAACACAGGGGAACGTCGATGAGTTCAATCCGACCCATCATAATGACAAGTAATAGCCGAATAGTGAACTGCATAAGGAGTTAACATTCCACCTACTCCCTTATTGGAATATTGAACTGTGTTTTCCATGAGCCAACAAACCACTGCTTTCCCGTGCCTGTCCATGAATGTTTGTGAGATGGCCCTATTCGTGGGGTGCCCTCATCATGAGATTTTACTATACATGTTATCTACCACAGTTTTGTACGCTGCAAATGTTATGGATTTCAGTGTCTTTATATCATTTCTCACGCTTGCTCTTCTTCACATCACATATTTCAGAGCCTTTGCTCATGCAGGTGTCAGACTGTCCTGAAGATTGTAGAAAGCTATTACGAGACGCACTTTCTCATTCCAAACGCATAGGCAGATCCAGGTTTTCGGAAAAGGGGGCGCACTTGAGGAAAAGAGGGGGCGCACTTACGGGATTTCATGAAAACCCTATGAAAATGAAGTATTTTGGTGGGAAAAGGGGAGGGGGGGCTGCGCCCCTCCCACTGGATCTGCCTATGAATCGTGTTTTTAAAAGGTACAGTAAAACCACCTCACTATTGAGATCACCTAACACAGGACCAGAAATGTGGTCCTAATGGAGAGATACTACTACAGTTTATTTACTGTAGAGTAAAACAAAATGAGGGATAAACATTCTTGAGTGTCAGACTGAGCTTAAAGACGTTACATAAGTGCCAATCATCCTGCTGTCCAGGAACTAAAACTCAGAACCTTCAAATTTCCGGTGACTGTGATCAAAAACCAGTGCACAATGTGCGCTCTTATTTCAATGGCGGCCCTGTTAAACAATGTGTCTTGAAAATTGACACACTATCAGACAAATCAGTATCCAGGCTGCTATTTTGTTAGATAACCATGACCCTGGAAAACGTGAGCGTCTAATTGGACACGACAGGTGACGGCGTGTATTGTAATTACAGTAATTACAGTATTTACATAACTGGCACATGAACGCGTGGCGGAAAAGTCGTCTGCAGTCTGAATTTTATTTCTTTTCTTCTTTTTCTTTTCTTTCATTTTTCTCTTTTTTGGAGGTGATGGGTTCATTTCCACATACATTTTTGTTGCTGCTGGCCTTTTTCTCCACTGTCCACTGCTTGAAATCCCACACTCTAATTTTGCCAACACCACAACCCTTTTTCATTCCCCGATCTCCCCCCACCCACCCACCACACCACCACACCCACACATACACACATCTCATTCCTCGTAGGCCCTTAGAAACACACCCACTTTAAAATCTGTCGAGAACATAGGGTGTGGGGTGGATACATTGAAACATGGATACGTGTATGTCATTTTGAACTCTGTGCAAAGTACAGTTCGGAGTCCCATTGATATACTAAATTTGGCATAAAAAGTTTTTATACCTTTGGGTTTTAAAAGCGACATATGAGTTTAAAACGGTACTCAATTCATTTAAATACATATAATGACAATAGTAGGACATAATGTGATCAGTTACTTAGTTTAAGTTAGAAATAGTTAAGATAATCAGCGATATACATCAAATATTACGAGGTTTTGCCGCACAACATTGGATTATTTAAAATGCTAAATAAAAACAAGTACATGCAAAAAGTCATATTCCGTATATTCGTATATTCGTGAGGAACTAAAAAAGAAGGCCCATTATGCACATTTGTAAACATTATATAAACCAGCTTTCATTCACAATGCAAACTGAAGACGGCTCACTACATTTTGCATTCTGAATACGTGTGATTCCTGAGTAAGGTCCTAGATAGCTATGACCATATTCAATATATGGATGAAAAAGAAAGCCACCTTTTATATTTTACCATTCTTTTTCATGTAATTTCATTGATTATCATGATCCTGAAGTATCGGATAACCCGGAGACGGTTATCACCCATGTACGAATGGGATTGATACTTAAGGGTTATCATGCTTGTGCTCAGTCGCTTTTTTTCAAAATTTTAAGACAGTGTTGCACTTGTTTAGAAAAGAATGGTAAATAAAAACATGAATTATTTTGTCAGGATTGGTTCTTGTGTTGCATCAGACTTCGGGCTCGCCGTGATTCGCCCAGAGAACTCATATGATAAAATGATTCATTTTACAAACTCACCCGGTTTTGTCTATTTATACTCTAGAGTCAATAAAATAACAA
>CM032660.1:21518948-21531666 GCA_019095985.1 Streblospio benedicti | reverse complement strand
ACTTTCTAAAGATAATATTAAATGCCACCACAGCCATCTTTAATTGGTCTTTTTTTTATATTTACCCCATAGCTCACAGCCATAAATGTTAAGAGCAATAAGTGTAGCATAACCTTTTCTTAATTTCTGGAGTACAATGATAGAATTTATGACATAACATATTACCGAGTATACATGTATATAAAACCTTTATCTGTCTCTTAATGTTATTATCATCTAACATATCATCGGAGATCATCACACCTTAGTTTTTATGACATTTAGTATAATCCAGGGATTCTCCATTTATCATGATAAACAGGTGGTGAACGAGACAATGCTACGCTTCTACATTTAAAAACAAACATTTAGATTATTAACATAAATTAAAATGTATTGTTCAACATTCACAGTACGCATGAAATATATGTAAGAAAGGCACTGCCATAATGTTTGTGTAAAGATACTAGTAGTTACATGTATCATGGGGTAGAAATTAAACATTCGACAAACCAAAGTGCTGAAGATACAAATGAAGGGTGGGTGTTGGGTACGAAATTAGCGGACGAGTTGAAAACAGCCAATGAACAAGGGCCAGTTGATAGATAGATTGTAGATTTAGCTGAATTGGTGAAGTGGGCGCGGTTTTTTCCCTTTACACAAGTCTGAATAAGATGAATGTTTCGCTAACATAATCGTTGAGCGACAGGCTCAATAATAGCAATGTAATAGACTGTCTCTCAGTGGCTAGGCCTGTTAACCACTTTGTGTTTTGTGTTGGCTGCCATGGTGATTGTGTGAGCGATATCGGGACGATTCCTTTCCATTTTCAGCATGACTGCTACAGATTCCATGGCTTCCTTGTTAATTCGACAGTAAACCCGGACATTCCTCCAAACGTAGTTGTTAAAGTTGTCAAATTCCTGGGCGATATTATCAGCGATATCTGACAAGACACTATCATCATTGTCAAGTTTGTGCAATGCTAGAAGAGCTTTGTTTATGCAGAACAAGATGTAGCCATTGTGATGCTGTACACCAGACCTGATGTTCTCATCCATTGCTTTTTTGTACCTTTCAATGCCATCTTTATAATATTCACCTTCACAGAGTAACTCGCCAATATGAAACATAGACGCACCTGGGTTGGGATTATTGTCTAAACTGTCGTTATAGCAAATCAACGCTTCATCGAGTAGATCTCTATCGACGTCTCCGTTGCCGTATCTTCTGTCGTGTAAAGCCAAACATCCCAGGACATTCGCCTTTAATGCCATGTTTTTAGCCTTTTTAGCAATAAAATTAGGCAGCAAGTCTACACATTCCCTTGCATTCAATAGCAGGCTTTTGTTTGGTATTCTATCACTTGTATTATCACGCATTTCCATCTTATATTTACGAGACAGTGAATGAGACTTATGAAGAAGTTCATTCCAAGTAGCATTTTCATTATCTATGCTATTCAAAAGGAGGATAGCAGTTTCTGATTTATCCATGCGCCATTGTTTTGGAGCAATATCCAGTAAGTATCTGGAGTAACCACATTTGATTTCAACAGAATTTGGTGAACATTGAATAGCTTGTTCATAGCAATATTCAGCATTGTCAGGCACCCTCGGCATTTCTTCATTTCGCCGTTGGAGTAACCCCTTAATAGTATCATTTTTCACTAGCCGTGCCAAATAGTACCAACACATACCCTTTAAATCAACATCTTCATCAATATGAGAATCTTGCAAAATGTTCCACAATAGTTCAATAGTCTTTTCAATGTGGTCGTAATTTTGAAATTCCTCCTTTTCATGTATCTTTATTTGCGCTTTACATAGAAGTGTCTTCCATCGGAGAATGTCAATCCTGCTGAGGTCAGCATCCTTCCCTAATAACAGAGCCTTTTCAAGAGCTTCTCTGGCCTTCTTCAGTTCGATGACATCACTGTCCCTTTCCAACAGGACCCATCCCTGTTCGGCCCAGCACTTTGCCTGGCTGGCAGACACCATGTCCTCATCCAACAACACCTAAAATTAGCCAAACATGCTAACCATAAAGCTACTATTTAAAACAAACAAGGACACAATTAAACAGGCTGTATCCATATTACGCGGTGAAGCCCTGCATATAAATGTGTATCGTATATAATGCGTATCTGCTTATATTTTAAAATAACATTTCATCACTTATCTATGCATGCAAACAGCACGAGTTCTAGATACCTTGTCAATGGCTTTCCTACATTCCTCTGCCTTAAGCATTAACCCTATGGTGCTGTATATGTAGCGCAACGCACCAAGGGCATTCAGGTTGTTTGGGTCCATATTTTCCTCAAGCACCTTTTCCAAATTTGTCACGGCCCCCTTTGTGTTATGCGAGTCAAAATGCATCACAGCTAACATGTTGAATATAGCAGTCTTCATAGTCAAGCTATGACCTTCCTGAAAGTATATGTACAATCTAAGAATAATGCATTGCTTGCCACCATCTGGTTTATTCATCCATTTGATTGTTTTAACCCATTGATTGCATTATTTCTAACTTGAAGAATATAATAATAAATACCAGGTGGATATAGGGATCTTCCATTTTGATGAAAAAAAGTAACATATCTACCCCCTACAGTAGGGCATAGGTATGGTGGTAACATCATTTCATCACACAAACATGATACCTACCAATATGAAACAAAAGCGTTGCAAATATACTTTTATTCATCGACCTACCAATAAATGATCTAGTCTTCAGGGGCGTAACTAGATTTCCATAATTGAGTACATTGTAACAAAATCACATACTCTAAGTAGTGGCAAGATGAAACCTACGATCCAATAGGTCGACGGTTGACTGGGGAGACATGGGGGACCACCCAAGTCTGTGCCATTTATCAATGCCATAGCCAAAAACGTAACATTACTGGTGCTTGCAGCCAATCAGAGCAACTCATTTGCATACACGCACCTCAAAATGAACTCATGCATTCCTTCTCTCAAATAATGTATATCATTGGGCTGGGTAATGGGGCCATGCTCCCATTTACTCTGAATATATTTCATATGCCCTTCAAATTGCTTGTACTAGAGGATGTTTTGCAAAGATATTTCAGGTCTAATTACATTATTAAATAATTAATCATTAAGAGGCCTCATAAAATCTATTCTAAGTGTAGCGCTGAATACTGTTCAAACACTCTGGAATATCATCTCGATCCATCACCATGATATATCAGTGCATGCAGCACCAATATACATAAAAAATATCACCTACGCGTTTACTCAAATCCTGAAAATATTCTATTGTCTTCTCTGCACTGCCACTATTCTCATCTCTTATTGACAGAACGCTCTCTTGAATGGCAAAAAGGCCTTTAGTGCTGCACGATCTGAAAGCCATTGGACTACTTAGATTTTGAACTTAGCTGTAAACAATCCACTGTGCTGTACGGCTGACATAGGATTGAGAGTTATCAACGTATATATACAGCTTTTAGGTCGATAAATCAGGTATGTTGCCTGATCATCCAGAGTGTACATCATAGATGATAATTGATGATTATCAAATAGAAAGCAAAAGGGCGAATGAATTTCGGTTTCCATCCAAGCGTAAACAGTGATGATGAAGCGATATTGTAGCCTCGGACACCCAGGCTGATATGATATTCTTGGTACGTGGCAACCATACAAGATTCTGGATCATCGAGACTAGCGATTTTGTGGAAATACCCACACCAATTGTCACATTGCCAATATTGTAAAATGCAACAAAGGCACATTCCTGATTTTATGACGTCGACCATGTTGACATGTTGATATGATTTGATAAGTCCTGTCCATCTCCAACTCTCGATTTCCATTTTGAAAAAAGTATTTCATAACCAATGTCAATATACAACGTATATACACTGTATATACAAACAAAGTACACTATATATGTTATGTATATTTCTGTATATTTTCATTCCCTTTTAATAAGTAAACCATATGTAAATGGGTAAGTCAAGTAAACTATAGGTCACTTAATTACTAGTGTCTAAACACTACAAAACATAGGCCTGGTACTTCTTACTGATAGTATACTATTGTAAAGTTACTTATTCTGTATATTCAACAAGGCAGTGCGAAAACTATGATATTCACTCTACGAGAGGTCGACCTTTTTTGTTTAAAAATTTATTTGTGTGAATAATACTTTGTATGATTGTATTTTATAATTTAGTTGAATGGATGTATTGTATATTTGTTAAAATACAATAAAAATTTAATATTTAGTCAGGATGCTCTTTAAAAAAGTCCGGTACTAGCAAGAGTTTGCGTTGAACAATTGCACTCTCACAGGTTTGTTCGTTATAAGAAAACAGAGGTTAGCCATCATTCCAGCCTAAAAACGAAAAAAAAGGCATTTGGGAACGACCTCGATCACAGTTGATAACGTCACGTCTGGATTTGAACTATTTTCAATCGGGAGATTCATCACTACATGAGAACGTTATGATATAGTTTATTTAATAATAAAAAGAAAGCAGACATTCGTTGAGTGTGCATGATATTCATATCAATGAAGGAAAAAGATTTGTGCTACATACTAAAAACGTCTGACTTATTTGTCTTGGAGTTTTAAATTATATAATAAACTTGTATTCAATGTTAATTCAATATCATTCATAAAATATGATTTGATCGAGTGGATTTCATGAGATGCTGCCTAAGGATGAGCTCCTTCATCCTCCCACCATCAACAGTATGAGATTGTGGAATAAACATTAACTTGAAGCTGCTCCATAAAGTTGGTGATTGGAGGAAGAATGCCAGTTAATATGAAAAAAACAGGTGTGGCTGTCCTCTCTGAAAGCCCTCGGAGAGACTGTAGTGTTGAGCCTTGGGAGCATCTACCATCTGACAGGCCTGTAGCAAGGGTTAGAAAAGTGAGGGGGCACGGAAACGCATTGATGTGAGCTGAAAGGCGGTGAAGCCAAATCTAGGATGTCCGGGGGCATGCTCCCCCGTAAAATTTTAATTTTTGCATAACAAATGATATGGAGTGAGTGTTTATGTCGATCCCAGCACATTTTCAGGGGGTCCGGGTTTTTCCCCGGAAAATTTTTGAAAATTAGATACTCTGAGAGCAATTCTGGTGCATTTTCAAGCCATATAAAGATGTTTGTTTTGTTTTTTAAACGGAAGGGGCACCTTTTAATATTTTCTCTATTTCACCAAAATCTGGCAAAAAAGTGACGGGGCACGTGCCCCACTGGCCCCACCGGTTGCTACGGGCCTGTTTGATATTAGTGTTTGATTAGGGTTAGTGCTTCAAGACCATGTGTTAAGCATAGCTGATAGATATGTACTGACGTTTCAACTGGGATGCCACTAGTGCCGTATAGACCAGCTTCTAGTAGACGTAGCTTTGTCCACTTCATACACCATCATCAGCAATGCAGGGTAATATTCAGTTTAGTTTTCTGTTTATGCCAATATATACCAGCTCATCATATATTGTCCATGGTTTTAATTCTTTCAAAGAGTCATATTATGATTAATATTTTCTCAAGGTGAATCTTGTAGTGTTCATCGTTTCCATATGCCAAATGCTAAGGAAAGCATAGTTTGTAGTTTCTCCGGTGACCTATAGCCAATAAGAGCATATCATCTGCTACACGAGGCATGGGTGTCAGCCTGTCTGAAGGCCAGGCGGTTGGGGGTGCAGACTGTTTTAAAACGAATGAGGTCTAATCTCAGGCAGGTCTGGAGGTAGGTGTCGAACACCTGTTTAACATATGTCGTCGGTTCGCGGGCATCTCTTGCTCACTGCCTTTAACCAGTTTTACCATATCTACCCATGGTGCCATTTTGGAGGGAACTTTTATAAAACTTCAATCAATGGTAAGCCGAGGTAACACGAACAGGAAAACAGGCGGACAACCAAACATAAGCTTGCAAAATCTACTTTGGAATATAAGCCTCTGTTACCACGGCTTAACTTGGTTGATTAATAGTTAAATTAAGATTCTGCTGGAGATCTGATCGGTTGAAGTTATCAAAAATCTTCCACTTGAACATGATGGTTGGATATTGGATAAGGGTTAATTTATCAATAATTTGTGAATTGATAATGTCACACGTGATTAATTACCAGAACCCAGTGTGGGTCAATAAGAGTTTCAATTAAACCATTACACGCGGGTACCCAAGTTGGATTGCTCGAAACTCAGCTCAGAAAGATGAAAGTAACACCAGGAATGAAAGGAATGATACTTGCGATAAGAAGAAGGCATCATTCATATGACAATAATTTTTCTGAAAATGTGAGAAGTATAAAGCAGGACTATGGTTGAAACGAGTATTTCAAACCGCAAAACACGCTTCGGCAGTGATTGTGTGCGCCACCAAAGACCTTGCCAAGAAGGAACAAACATGCAGAATCGAATGTGGTGGTACCAAAGAGGAGAACTGTGCAAGCTCGTACATTGGTGAAACATCCAAGACTCTTGAGACACGTTTTGACAAAGAAAAAGTAGCACTTCAGAACTTCTATCACTTCGTCAAAGCAGCACTTCATGACATGTTTCACTTAACCTCCATAGACCAGACAGACAAAAGCACAACATCACAATTGACAGTGTAAAAATACTGGATAGAGACATCAATCCATTTGAAAGAATTGTATGCAAGCCCATCTACATCAGTAGCCTCAGATAAGATTTGAATGAGAATGTTGGGGCGCATGAACTTCCGGCAATCAACAGCAACATCCTCGGGGCCGATGTAATCACATCACGATCTCGTTAAGACTAGGGTATTGTGGGGAAAAAGGAAATGAGAATGTCCAAACGTTTCAGTTAAGCTTTCGCCAAAAAAACTAGTACAAAGTATAGTTTAACACAAAAGTATAAACAATGCTCATTGTTTACTCATGTGGTATGCAACTCGTATAATTTTAAATGTGTGGTTGTAAACGGAACACAAGAGACTAAAATCAGTGATAAAGAAGAACAAAAATATGTTCTTACAGAATTGCGTCACACCCTTTGTTTATAGAATACTTGCTGTTTACCCGGCGTTGCTCGGGTTGAAACAGATGAGATCCAGAACACATTAAAGGCTCCTCCCTCCCCATCCTTTCTCCTGTCCCACATCCCTCGAACCAGTTCTCGTCAGTATACAGGTCTGGGACAGATTAAATGTACTAAATATGGCAATGATTGATCCCTCTAATATCCCCCCCCCCCCCGCTACACAGAGCAGATTAAATGTCCCACTCATCCCTACCTTTCTTTCCACCGCCACCCCCACCCCCTCTTCTCTCCCCAACCCAATCTAAACAGGTCCATAATTAATTAACCCCCTTCCTGCTGCTGCTCTGGTTGAAACGGATAAGATCTGGAACATATTAAATGCTCCTCCCTTCCCATTCTTTCCCCAGTCCACATCCCTCACACCAGCTCCCGCCACTATACAGCTCTGGGAAAGATTAAATACATCTCCATTACCTTCCTCCCACAGTCATATGTGACAGCCATACACACACTACATATATGTGGCAATGCTTTATCCCTCTAATAACCCTCCCTCCAGCTACTCCTACCCCCTAGTAAACACGTGCAGACCATTAAATGTGCATCTCAATCACTCTATTTCTGCTGCTGCTCGGGTTGAAATTGATGAGATCTGGAACATATAAAATGCTCCTCCCTGCTTCACCACCAGCCATGTCCGCCCCCCACCCCCGCCATATGGACACACACACCCTTTCTGCCAACACCCCTCCTCAAAACAGGTCCGGAGCAGATAAATGCACCTCCATCAACATCACCCCCCTCCCCAGTTCCCTCGTTGTATGACTGTACCTGTGACGTGCAACTTACGTTTGACATATACATGTATTACGTAGGTTTAGCAAACATGGCCCTGTAAGCAACCTTTCTAAAAATTCTTTTTTTTTTGTTTGTTTTTTATCATTAAAACCAATTTATTTGGTTTGAAATGTGGCATTATAAGGACCACCATGTTGTCCTGATTGTACATACATAATTTGGAGTGTGTACATCTTGTGGTTAAAAAGCCTTTTGTGACACAAAAAATCGCCTCTTCATTTTAATATATAGATTCCCCATGCAATATGCAAATGGAAACTACACTGATAGACTTGGCGTGATAAGAACCCCCCATGCTGAAAAGGGACAGTGGCTAGCACCATTCCTGAGTGAAATGATTCACCCAAATCCGTTGCAGTAGCTGACTCTATTACAGCCTTCAAGAGTCTGCATGCGCCTTCTGCACCCTAGGCACCTCCCTCCGTCCACGTTTTGCCTCGTTAGGGAAGACTAGGGCTAAGTCAGTCCCTAGTCAACTTGCGGACTATTCATCAAGATCAAGATCAAGGTTGAGAAATATTCACAGATGCGGACAGGGAATACACAGTTTCCCATCTGTAAACATGATGTGTTTCTTCAATTCAATGCCCAAATTGGGGGATATAGGCCTATATTCCCTGAACTTGGATTGACAGTGAATTACGAGATATAGCACTTCTAAACGTGGTATATTAATTATAATCAGAAGACAGTATTAAGAGGTGTGTCAAATTAGAGTGGTTAAGGTCGAATGTGCCCAAAAGCTCGGATTTGTCAATTTACGGTAATTACCGATGATTACCGATGTTAGTGCAGTCCATTCACCTTTGAAAAATGGGAGCAAAAACAAAAAATGTGTTCAAAATATTATATTATCGCCCATGCAAATAAATACGTTTTTTGCAGTTTGGAGCCAACTAACTCTGTTTTATGATTGCTTTTAGCTATAAAGTGTATTGGTAGACCCTGAACATTACTGAAATGTACTATTCGTAGCATTTTTAGCCCGCACCTTCATAATATTGCTAATTTGTTGCCATGATTTTGATGACAGTATCATAATGACCTAGACTCTTTGATCCTAGTACTGTGCACATGTCTCTAGCAAGTCATATTTTGTTTCCAGGTGAAGAGAGACTGAATAGTTAAGTAAGATTGTTAGCATAAATTAGTTATACTGAAATTGACAGTTTCAGTAAACACTTCTAGTATAGATTTTTACATCCGACTGATGAACATAGACTTGAATTTCATGAACTTTAAGTCTGGTCCTCTGTGTAAATTGGGCACTAGAAAGTAGCATTCACTTTGGACTGTGACCTTAGGGAAAATTAATACAGTGTTGCTTTCGTATGTATTTCTATGTTTATTATGGAAACAATGAAAGTCAAGCCATACTTAGAGGTGCATATGGCCAGATGCATATATTGTGAACCTGTGAAAGGAACAAGAAGTTTTTCACTAAACACAAAACTTGGAGTAGCAAGCATATTAATACTTGATTTGGATCTGATCAGATAAGCAATCTGCTAATGTCTCTAAACATCAAGGATGTTGAAGGTCATAGACGGATGTTGTAGGTCATTAAAAAACGATGTCCAAAGACCAAGGTACACCTCATGCACGTTCTTTACTATTTTATAGGTGTAGTTTTTGTTTATAAATACAAAGTGGAAATAGTATACAGTGGTATATACACTCAGACTAATTTACTTTTGTAATTTTTAATGATGTAATTTTTTAATAAATATGAATGTTATGTTATGACAAGGGGTGAGACTCGACTGATATATATTTGTAAAACATGGTTTGTCACTTTTGGTGCCACAGTTTACATTTCTAAATATGGTTTGTGAATAAAAAAAATGCATATTGTCAAATTCATTGATAAGCTTTATTTGTAAATACATTAGATCCCACAGATAAATGAAAATATTTTTTTTCCATCAGCGCTTCATCCCCGGGTGTCCCCTAAAACTCAAGGTATAAAATATGTCATAAAAATGTAACGAAGCAGTAAAATCGTGAGAAAAAAAATCAAATATTTCAGATGATGCATGTGAACATTTATAATAAATAATTGTGCCATGCAACACTTCACATTTTCCAAAAGCTTAATTGGAAGAGAAATTTATAAGATTTCCATTGTCTTGTATATGAATTGTAGTAGATTTTCAACATGGTGGTAAACTTTAACAAAGTGGTAAAATCTTTTGATTTTTTTTTCAGCTAATGTAATCATATGCTGGATCATCATCATGTGAAAAAATAACTAATGTTTTTTGCTGTTTGGCACAATAAAATCTGTAGCGCCTGAAGCACTGAAAAGTATGGCAGTGAATACCAAATATTTAGATCTGAGTAAGAATAATCTGACTACCCTGTCTGCAGTTTAAGTTTGGCCAAAACTTTTACACAGACATTTGCTTCTCAGTGACAACCCATGGCATTGTGCGTGTGACATATATTGGATGAAAAACTGGATAACAATATATGCACATGAGAGACAACAGAAAGAAATCGTTTGTGCAAGTCCATGGTACAATGCTGGACATCAACTGTCTATTTTGCCTGACAATCGATTTATTTGTACTAGGACCATTTTCATTACACTCTTATTCGGTGCAGTTATAACAGCTATAATCTTCTTTACTATGATGTATAGATGGCGTTTTTGGATGTATCAAAAATATGCTTTTCACCCATTTGAAAATGATGAATGTGACGATGAAGACAAGAAGTTTGATGTGTTTGTGTCCTATAACAACGATGACTATGAATGGGCTCGGGAGGTGATGACTCATCTCCAGCAACACGACTATCGAGTATGTTGGCACGAAGGTGACTTTCTTCCTGGAACAACAATCTCCGAGAATGTTGAACGAGCAGTGCATTATAGCAAGAGGATATTGTGTATTGTTTCTCGCGCATTTATGGAGAGCAATGTCTGCATGCACGAGTTCAACACAGCCAGATCGTTTGATTACTTTCGCAACAAGACTCGTCTGTTGGTGATCGTGTGTCATGATATAGCAGACGAAGATCTGTTTGAGGATCTGAGGATATATGTGAAAAATATTACTTACTTGAAGAAAGACAGCATGTTCTTCATGAAGCAATTGCTCTATTGTTTGCCACAGAAGAAACTGGGTGGAGATTATAAAAACCATCTAAAACTCATTGACAGTAGCAAGAAATCAAAATGAATTTGTTATAGATCTGCATGAAGATCTCAGGATGTATGTGACCTGAAGAAAGACAGTATGTTCTTCACGAAGCGATTGCTCTACCGGCTGCCACAGAACAGGCTGTGTGGAGAGGATGAAGACCGTCCCACGCTCTTTGATGATTACATTGATCAGGCCAGGAATTGAATATTGTGTGATTTAAAATATCGTATATATTGTAAATCTAGCACATCCTGGCCTTTTTTACTGTAAACTTTGGAATTTGTGATGAAAAAATATTTGCTGGCTATAAACGTTGATATGACTGAGAGGATAGATAGTACACTAGAGTCCGGGAAAATGTAACAAAAGTAGGACATACATGTATGTAGAGGTACAGTGTAAAAGATTCTTAGTGGAGACCGAAGATATATTTTAATTTTCGAGAAACGAGGTGGAAACGGCAAAAAATGTAAACTTACAAATGGTAATTATTCGGGTTGGTTTTATTTCATGTATAAGTTTTCTGCAAGACTTTGGCCACGTATTGTGTTGTTATCATGTATCAGTGATATAATACTGGGTCACACTGATTGATGATTGTAGTATAGTGGTTTATTACATACACATCTTTCATAGAAATAAATATTAGCTATACAATCTGTGTTTTGGATGAAAATGTAATATTATAGCAAACTTGATTTTAGGATGATAAGGTCGTGGGTTACGTATTAGGATTAATATTACACCATGGTGGAATTCATCCTTGGGTGACTTACTATTCGAATTAAACTTCCTCACAATTACGATACATATAAGAAGTAACCCGTCATATTGCTTTGTGGTTAATAGTTATGTTTGAACTTCAAAAAATTGATATTGACAGAAAAAAAAATTATGGTGTACAATCTAAAATTGAACTTTTCTGAACATCATCAACAAGTCCAGGCTTATTGTTCAATTCACAAGTTATTGAAGATAATGTATCAGATTTTGTAACACTGGATATATATATAGCATAAAAGAAATTCCCATACACCAACTTGATCTCTGAAAGAAAATAAGTCATGGCAAGTCCAGCAGCCATGGAAGTTTACAGTGCAACTGCACCAAACTGTACAACTGTCATTGGTGCAGACAGTGTGTATATGGCACACTGTAATGAAACATATGTTCGTCGTCTGTTTGTTGACAGTGAGCTTTCAAATAGAATTGATCTGTTTAGCATCATACTGGCTTTTTAAAATACAATTTTGGGAAACACCAAAAACTTTAAACTCCCGGGGAAAACCATCAGGGTTTTTATCTTCCCGTTTTATTTTGTTCGTAGTCCCTTTTAAAAAGGATTTGATCATAACAATAGTGAATTGGGATTTTGTTTCCATTCTTTAAACTTCGCTATTTGAATTGTCTCAAACAAGCGCCCCGTGACTGGGTTTTTACCAAATTGTGGATCCTATTTTTTTTTTAAAACCATTTCCGCTAACTTTGGTTGGTTCAATTAGAAAAAGGGCATTAAATTAATTTGTTTGAAACACTCAAATTCCCGTGAAGGAATCCCCAATCTAAAATGCTTTTAAAAAAAAGTTTTCGTTTTTGGATTACGGGGAACCAATAGAAAAAAGCTTAACATTTTATTTATGGGGATAAATTAAACGCTTTTAAGGAACCCCGGAGTTGCTTTTGGGATGAGGTTTTTTTTTAAGAAAATAGGAAAAAAAAAGAAGAAAAT